>PVHT021183522.1:360677-417512 GCA_004024745.2 Catagonus wagneri | reverse complement strand
ACCGCCAGGTCGGAATCAGTGTCCAGTCATCTCGGTGGCCGTGACCTGCTGCCTCCCCCGGTCTCAGGAGACACGAGCCCGGAGCTTGCCAGACACCTCTTGCCACGATCCAGCCCTGTGCTGCCAAGGTCGGAGCCAACAAGGGCGTCTGAAAACGTGCAAAAGTGTGTTCTCTTGACTGCCTGGCACGGGCCTGGCCGAAGGGAGGGGCACCAGGCCTTTCCTGCCAGAACCCAGTCCCAGCTCCGTGGAAACTGGAGGATCATTCCTGACACCCCTTTCGACGCTGCCAAGGTTAAATGCGGCTGTGTCACTGCCTCCAACTCAAGGACGTCCTTGAGCCCAAGATCTTGGAGAGGCTGGTTCTCAGCCATTAAACACATACTAACAAAAACCAGTGTGATACAACGTATCCTGAAATCCGTCACAGTAACACAAGAATATTATATATTAGTATGAGAGTATTATGCTAATCGGAGTCATACAGTAATAGTCTTTTGGTGATTGACGTTATATTTATGGTAACTCTATCATAGTATAAGAGGATATGTTCCTGTAAGCAGAGCATGTAAACAGCCCGGCCCTCTGCGTCTGTGAAGGCTGGCGCAGGCGCGGTAGCAGGTGCCGCGTTGACCCAGATGCCGGGGTTGGTGCCTCTGGCTGCCGGCGCTGCTCTCCACCCCTCCGGGGACTGCTCTGGCCCGAGGCCGCCGCCTCGCCATGTCCCGCCTCTTGCTGCGGATAAGCTGCATCCACGTCGCCGCTGGACGTGCAGAACCGGGGCTCGGTCCCCTCACCCCAGCTCGGGGCAGCCCTGAGACGCAGAGCGCTCCTGACAACCGGTGGGCCCGGTGTCTCGTCTGAGACCACCTCCCAGTCAGAGACACGGGCACAGACACTGGGAACCCTCCAGACCCCACGTGCTCTTTCTCCACAGAGGAACGGCTCCAGGAAAAAAAAGGGAAAATCATTAAAAGAAAAAAAATGTTGTTAAAATAAAGTGAATGGAAACATAAGGAGGTCCTTCACTGGCTTAAGAAAATAAACCACCATCCAAAATATTCTGAGAAACACATTAGGGAATTAGAGGGGATCAAAAAGTCCACCACTGGGCCAGTTATATGTCAGGTGCAGAAACGGATTTAATTCTGCGCGAACAGCAAGGAGGCCTCAGCCCTTTCCTGGAACTCTGTACTTCTGAGAAAGTCACTTCAGTTCTCTGTTCTTTGCTTGAATAATGAAGAAAGCCTGTCATTGTGGATGTCACCAGTTTTATCAGAACGATTCTCTTGAGGTACTCTGAGTCAGCTCTTCTGGAATCAGCATGCTCACTCAGGACAAGGCCACTCAGGCCACCACCACCGCCCGCCACCCACACCGTGGGAAAGTCACATCCTGTCCCACCACACTGTGACCCAGAGAGGTTTTCCTGAGGAGACACGGGAATTTCGCAGCCTCCCCGCCGCGGGCCCGTATTTGGCAAGGCCTGGGGTGGGGACAGCCCACCTCTTCTTTCGTCCATCCTTCAGTCAGACCCCTCCGCCCTCTGTGAACGCAGGCGCAGACCTAAGTTTTCCCATCTCGGAAAGAGGCACACGCATATATAGTTATGTCATTATTTAGCACATGAGAAATGCAGCATTGCATTAAGCACAGTGAAAGGACAGATTATTAAATGTGCTGGGAAAACTACTTACCTCGCTGGAAAAATTTCAAGTAGGCTTTTCACCTTACTCCAAATATCACAATAAATTCCAGATGGGTTAAAGAGATAAAAATGTTAAAAATGAAGCCTTACAGGTAATAAAAGAAATTTAGATTAATAGTTTATAATATTGCTGTTTGAAAAGCCCTTTCTAAAAATAATCTCCAAGGCAGAGATTGTAAAATAAATCATCAAGAGATCTGACTGCATATAATAACTTCCATGAATCCGACAGCAAAATTAAATGTCACTGAGCAAAGCAAGACAATAGTTGCTATACATGTTCCCGAAACAGGCTGATATCCTTTATATATAAAGAGGCCTCGCAGGTCAGTAAGAGAAAGACAGATTCTTTGTCCACCAGTCCCACCTCCTGAAATTCACCGTAAGGAAATAAGCCTGGCAGCGACTGGCGTAGGACTTGGCGGTTCACGTCCCCACGGAGTAGGCGCCAGGGACTCTGGCTGACTTAGAGAGAGTGACCGCGTCAGAGGTCGTCGTGAAGGCTGTTCACGGGGCCGAGGCTGCACATCCTCCAGTTCCTGGAGGACAGGGGTCTGGGGAGCCAAGGAGGGCGAGCCGGGCTCGGGCAGGGCAGACGTTTCGCAGGTGCGCGAGCCTCTGCTCTGTGTCCGCTGGCGGTTTCCTGAGCGTTCCCGCCAGTGCTGGAAGCTGCGAGGGGTGCGCCCTGCGCCCAGGTCGGGTTTCCCCTGCATTTGCCTTCGTACCTCACAGGCCCCGCCACTAGGTCCTGAATGGAGACGGGCGTCCGGTGGTGCTGGGCTCGGAGGCCCCGGTGCCTTCTGTCCGTCCGGTGATGCTGGGCTCGGAGGCCCCGGTGCCTTCTGTCCGTCCGGTGGTGCTGGGCTCGGAGGCCCCGGTGCCTTCTGTCCGTCCGGTGGTGCTGGGCTCGGAGGCCCCGGTGCCTTCTGTCCACCCTCACTGGGAGGCGGAAGCCGGGCTTGGGGGCCTGGAGGCTCTTGGCGCCTTTGTCAACCGGCTTCGTCAGGGCCGAGTGACTGATCTGAGCCCATGGACGGCCCGAAAGATGTCAGAGCATCTTCTCTACGACGTGGCCAGATGACAGGCGAGGCGGGAAGCGTCAGCATCGCCCTCTGTGTCCTGAGGCTCCTGCCGACGCGGGCGGTGACCGTGTTAAACCGCAGACGTGGGGGGACCTGGTGGCCCCTCCTGCTGGGCCGGCAGCTGCTCAATGCATCGCTGGAGAGTAGCCACGGACAGTCCGCAGGCACATGGGCGTGGCCCTGTTCAAATAAAACTTTATTGACAGCATGTGGCTGATGTGGCCCCCGGGCCATGGTTCGCTGACCCGGGTCCAGTCGAAACTCTTGAACTTCACCTTCTGTTTTTCCACTTATTCCATTTGTTTTGTTTGCTTCTTCCAGGTGTAAGGTAACATCTATAATACAACCGAACTGCCAACAACCAAAAACAAGAGCTTTGCGATCTGGACTGTTGAGTATCTGGCGAACCTGAACCCCGCCCCCCTCCAGGTTCCTGCCCCCTGGGTGAGTCCTGACAGTGGACTTCAGATGTCTGTTTTGCGTGTCCCCGTCTGCATGAAGTGACCGGTGCTGCATGAAGAGACGGCGCCCAGGAACCCTCAGCACGAACTGTGCAGCGTCTGAGTTGAGGTCTCTCTGTGGCCAATTATTAAGAGCATTTTCACCGCCGCTCTTAGCCGCTGTGTGCATGAAGTACGCAAGTGCAAAGGGCCAAAAGGAAGCCATTCTGATCCCTGCAAACCGCCCCCCCAAGGCCCGTAACCCTGCTGCTCGTGAGGGCGCCGTAACCCAGGCACCCAGGCCTGACGGGGCGGGACTGAGTCCTGGCCCCTCCAGCTGAGATCCTACTAAGTGCAAAGCGCCCTCAAGATGCTCTGTCCCTGTCACGTGAGCTCGCCCAGTGCCCTGGTGCCCCGTTTGCTGGACAACATCTCAGACTGGTCGACTCACTCCGTCCTGCAGCGGTGCAGCCGGGAGGGGGCCCAAGTGTGCCTTCCAGCCCCAGGACTTTTTCCTGTTTTGGCCTCATCTGGGGCATGTGGAAGTTCCTGGATCCTTCACCCGCTGCACCACCGGGAAACTCCCCCATGACTTAATTGTTACACAGTTGCTATTATTTTTATTTATTTATTTGCCTTTTAGGGCCACACCCACAGCACATGGAGGTTCCCAGGCTAGGGGTCGAATCAGAGCTACAGTTGCCGGTCTACACCACAGCCACAGCCATGCAGGATCCGAGCCTCATCTGCGACCTACACCACAGCTCACGGCAACACCAGATCCTTAACCCACTGAGCGAGGCCAGGGATCAAACCTGCATCCTCATGGATACTAGTCAGATTCGTTTCCGCTGAGCCATGACGGGAAGCCCCATACAGTTGCTATTGTTAATTTGCCCGTTTATCCCCCCTCACCCACCAAATACTCTCAAGCTTTCCTTTTTCCCCTGGTGCTGGGCAGCGAGCAAGCAGACAGAGTCCCGCGGACCAGTAGCTCTCAGATGCTCGCCCATAGTCACGCCGTAACCGCATCATCTGGACAGTAGGCTGCGTGCCCGGAGAGCCTGGGGTCGCGTTAGCCCACCTCCAGTCGTGGTCAGAAACTTAGTCAAGGACAGCGCTCGCCCTTCTGATGACGCTACGTCATGTCACCGTCCTGTGGGGACAGGCAGTTCTGACCTCTCCGTCTTTGCCACCTAGGTGTGCACGGGTGAGTGGCAGCGGGGACCAGCGCGGCCTGGGTGGCGCTCTGCGAAGCAACCGGAAGTGATGACAGGAACGCACAGCCACGTGGAGAGGCCACAAGAGCAGTGTTGCTGGGGAACGCGCTAAAGATGATGCAGGCACACACAGCACCGCGCGTGGGCGCGGAAGCACGTACATACGAAACGACGCCCATATGCTGCATTAACAGAAGGCACGACTCTAGGGGTCTATGTGAAACAGCCATCCTGGGCCCCAGGGCATGGGCTGGGGACAGCTGGGAAATCGAGAGAAAGCAGAGCAAGAGAGGGGCCTGGTAATGGCCTGTCCTGAGAAACAGGCTGGCTTACATCTCCATCCCAGGGTCCCCGAATAAAGAACAAGAGCAAAAGCCATTTGACAAAGCCAGTGCCCCCATGTTGTCCTGGACAGTGGGTGACGGCCCTTCAAGCCTGGCCCGTGGCGCCAGGCCGAGAGGTTCCATGATGGGAACCGAGGCTGGAAAGACGGAGTCGGGGGTGGGGGGTCTGTCAGGAGGAAAACAGGGCAGGAGGCAAGAAAAGGAACAGCCTGGGACAGTGGCGGATGACCCTGTGTTTATATAAACACGTGCCCTGAAGATGCTTGACCTTCAAGTTAGAGGCCACGACTTCGCACTTAACAGAAGGTTCTTGGGGTTTCCCGTCGCAGCTCAGCGGTAATGAATCGAACTAGTATCCATGAGGTGGCAGGTTCGATCCTCGGCCTCACTCAGTGGGTTACGGATCCGGCGTTGCCGTGAGCTGTGGTGTAGGTCGCAGACGCGGCTCGGATCCTGCATGGCTGTGGCTGTGGTGCAGGCTGACAGCTGCAGCTCTGATGTGACTCCTAGCCTGGGAACTTCCATATGCCACAGGTGCAGCCCTAAAAAGCAAAAAAGAAAAAACGACCAAAAAAGACAACAACAAAACCGGAAGGCTCTCTCAAGTGTCAGAGTGGCGTCCCCAAAGAATTTAAGGGGCAGCGGGGCCGTCCGTGCGGAGCGCTCTTCCTGGAGCACGTGCAATGGGGCCGCGCAGGTTGGGAAACGGTAGCCGCCGTTCTTGGGGACGGTCCCCCCGACAGCGCGCAAAGCGGAGAACTGCCCGTGACCCCACAGGGGAGCCGGCGTCTGGTCTCTGCCTCCTGAACAGACTGTTCCGAGAGCAGTGCTGTCATTGCAGGTATTTGCAGGCACAGAACCCCTGCATCTGTTAGGAAACACCAAATCCATCTTCTCCCCTCCCGGCCCCGAGGTAATGAATATCGAGCTTGGAAAGGAAGGCAGGCCGGCCGGCTCCCCCGGCAGTCGAGGGCCAAGAAAATTAGTCTAAGTTCTTTCTCCTGCCTCCAAAAGAAATCTTGGACAAGATGGCAATTGCTTCAGGAGGCCTGGCCGAGGCCATGTGGCTTTGCCAGCGTTCCGTTCGAGGAGCTGATTTTTAGGGTAAAACTACGCACCAAAGAGAGAATCATTTATTTCTTGACTGACCTTGGGCCTTGATTTATCTCAAAACCAAGGGAATTTTCCTCTTGGTGAAGGAGGGCTAATTTTTTCAGTAAGTCCTTGAAATCTGCTGCCATCAAAAACAACCCACATGCTGAATGCACAGAAACGCTCTGAATTTCTGACCGTGGCGTGGGGAGCGGCGGGGAGGGAGGACGCGCGGGGCAAGGAAGGAGCTGGGAGGAAGGGGCTTAGCTAATTATGCGCGTTTTGAGATGGTGGAGGAGGCCCAGGTCTGGGGGGTGGCGGGGGTCCTGGGCCGCGGTCCTGGGCCACGCGGGCCGCCCCCGGCTGGCTGACCTCCCCCTGACTCCGGGAGCAGAGAAGACTGAGGCTCTGTGTCCTCGCAGGCAGGCCCTTCCTGTGACCCGCAGGGGACCCCTCGGCCGCGTTCCCAAGCCCTCCCCCTGGGCCAGGGCCGCAGCGCTGGGTTTATTTTTTCAGGTGAGTGAACTCTGTATCGAATGCTGGTTTCTCAGTTGCTTTTAATTAGGCTTCTGGGCTCCGCTCTTTCATCTCGGTGAAATCTGCGTCACTTTTCTCCAGCTATTTTTGGTTCTAAAGCCCCGGGTTTGCTTTCATTCGGCTAATTGAAGGCACAAAGGAAAGGAGAAAGGGGCGATCCCCGCCACTCGGCCTTTCTCGGGGTTGTGACATGCCACCCGTTTTCCAGGGGCAGAAAAACGCTTTCACGACAGTGACTCTGCGGCCTCTGCCCCAGGGCCCGGGGCGCCTGCGGGGGAGGCTTCAAGGTGAAGGCCGCGTGGGCTCCCCCGAAGCCCAGGAGCCCAGCCATCGGAGCGAGCGGCAGGCGGGCGTCCCGATGTGGCCGAGCAGCGCCTCCCCAAGGCCGCTCCGGCCCCCCGGCTCGGCTGCGGACGCTGCCTGGCACTTGGCAGAGCTCTGGGCGAAAGCTCAGCCCGTTAACATCAGAGAACAGAGCCGTCGGCTGTGCCCTTGAAATGTCCCTTGAAATGAACAGCCAGCCGCCAGGTGCTCCTTTCATCCCAGAGAGCGCAATAAATATGTACACACTTACAGTAAAACTTTATTAAATCTTCATAAAATTAAAAGATAATAGAAAGAAAAAGGTCTCTTTTTTCGTCCTTTGGATCAAAACAGACTGTATTCATGGGGTCCATATAAATTGTTGATTTTCTCAGGCTCTTTAGTAGACTTTAGATCTTGTTAGAGTAAGAAAAACAGGCTTGGAGGGCAGAGGTTAGATCCGGCGCTCTTACTCTGTCTTCGTGGCTGACACATAAGATGTTAGGCGGTCCACACAGCCCTCCTAGAGGACAGAGTTTCTCCATAAATTCGGGAAACTTCTGCATAGAAGGCTGCTCTTTTTACCCACTTATTCTTTCAGTCATTTGTTGATATCTGTGTGGGTTCGTGGATGTTTATTTTATACTTTGGGTTTAATTCAGTGCTGCTTTATTTACTGAGCTCAATTTTTTTTTTTTTATTAAGTAGAATGATTGTTTTGGCCTTCTGAGCAGATCAGCTTAGAACCCAATCAAAGCTCTCCTCAAACACATGCCACAGGCTCTGTCTGTGCTCACGTGGCATCCACACTGCTTAGTAACTCAGGCCTTGACCACGCGGGGGCCAGGGGCACGCACGGTGCGTAGGCTGTGCCCCCGACACCTGTGCTGCCAGCCTCAGGTTTGGCTTATTTATTTGCACATACAGGACATTAGAAAACGTGGGGCAACGACAGAGCCCACAGTTCCTGTCCTGAAGAAGAGCCGTTTGTGCAGGCAAGGCGCACGTCCAAACTCGCGGAAAATGAGAGAGGAAAGTAAGGAATAACTGTGTGCCGGATTACGTCTGCTGTGCTGTAGGACACAGTTAATCAAGAATGGTGTTCTTGAGATGCTACAGGAATAGATTATCTTAGAAAAGCTTTATTTATTTATGTTTTTGGCCAAGCCCACTGCATACAGAAATCTCCAGGACAGGGATTAAACCCACGCCACAGCAGCAACCATGCCAGGTCCTTAGCCCTCTGGGCCAGCAGAGAAAGCCACGAAAAGCTTTATTTTTTAAAGCGTGGGAACTGGAGATGTGAGACAATCGCTGGAAGGGGTCATGGGGTCAAGCTAGAGTCTTCTACGCTCGTATTTTTGAAGGAAGAGAAAAGGGATTATCTGTAAACCCGAGGAGGAGGATGTGGTCAGACCCCAGAGTGTGGAGAGGAGGTCACCTGCCATGGCAAACTTGGGGAGGCACAGAAGTGGGGGAGAGAGTGGGTTTGGGAAACCGCAGAGCCGGCGTGAGCCCCCCCCACGGCTGTGGGGAAGAACCGAACACTCACATTCAATCTAAAAGGGGGTCTGTCCTCAGGCATCAGGAGGAGTGAAGCGAGAAGCAGCTACGACTTATCTGGGACACAAAGGGTCCAGAGTCTTTTGTTTTTCGGCTGTGTTGGGGCGTGACTGCCAACTCTGTAGGAGATCTGAAGTGTCCGGTGATGCTGTCCGCAGCGCTCGCTGTGAAAGGGCCCCCGCCGTCCGGGGAGGAGTCAGTTAGCACACGCCCATCACCTCGCCTCACAGACGTACCTTTTTGAGGTGAGAACACTTCAGTTCTGTTTTCTCAGCAGGTGTCAGCCACACCACACGGCGTTATCAGCTCTAGTCACCATGTCACATTTTAGAGCCACAGACTGGCTCAGCTATAACTCCGTGTGTTGGGAAATACCTACGAAAAGCTTGTCGCGTTTGGGGGAAGAGCAGGAAGGAAGATTCCGGAAAGCCCAGGGCTGAGCTGCTGTTCTCATGCCTGTCAGTCGCCAGCCTTCGGCCACGGCCGCCGGTGACCCGCCGGGTCCCACACCTCATGGGATCAGAACACACCCGAGGACTGACAGAAAAACACTGACACTGCAAATATCAGAGGAGCGGGGGATGATTTAAATGTTCTCATGCATCACAGCCCCTGACGACGGCTTCTGGTTTGCTAAACCTCACGGGATGCTTTGCACAAAGTAATTACAGTTACTAGGATATGCTTTATTTTTTTTCATTTTTAAAAGTTTTATTGCAGTATAGTTCATTTACAATAGGATATGCTTTAAAAACAAACTTGAAAAGATGAATATTTTAGTTGTTGTTTTTTTTTTTTTGGCCGCACCTATGGCAGATGGAGGTTTCCCGGCCAGGGATCGAGTCCAATGCCAGATCCTTAACCTACTGGGTCAGGCTGGGGATCAAATCCCTGCCACTGCGGAGATGACACTGGGTCTTTAACCTGCTGTGCCTGAGCAGGACCTCCTCGGTGTAAGTCCGAGATTTAAAAATAAATATGGTACTTGACTGTTCCATTATTTCGTAAAGCTTGGCATCTGCCTTTTCTCAGCCAAGTCGGAGCAGCTCGGGTTCCTTCCATCTCCTCCGTCTCTCATCTCCCTTGGGCTTCTCTTCCTGGAGCTTCCGTCGGAGAGATGCTGGATGCAAGATTACCAAGGCACGGTCTTCTCACTTAGAGCAACACAAACACTTGGAAGTGACCGCAGCGGGACTTCCCAGCGGCGAGGCAGGCGACCTCTCCTGGGAAACCTGAGGTGGCCCGCAAGCCCCGGCCGCCGGGGGCGGCCACCGTCGGAGAACCCGGCCGACACTCTCCCGGTGGCTCCACCGGCCCCGTTCTCAGCCCAGCTGGCCTCACCCGGACCAGCCAGCCGGCCGGGGCGCTGGGGACCCTGCGCTCCATCCCTGTTGGCACGGCGCTGGAAGGGACAGGAGTCCAGACAGACCCAGACCCCCCGGAGCCCGCCGCCTCCCCGGGGCCCCGCTCCCTCCCCCCCAGGCAGCACGGACGCGGTTCCGGCCGCGAAGAGTGATGTCTGCCTGTCCTGCGTGCGCGGTCCTTTCTTTACAAACGTCGTCTGTGGCGTCAGACTGGCGACAGCGACCGCAGCCGACGCTTCTGCTCACGCGTGTTCGGCGCGGTTCCCCCGGCCCGTCACGGCTGAGAAAACAGGCGCACCGCGTCTCTACGCGCACAGACCTTGGTGGTCCGGCTCCAGACCCGCTCTGCCGCACCGCCGGGCTCCCAGCCCCGGCCCGCTGTGTGGACGCGGGTGGCGAGCGATGCCTGTCCCGTGGGGACCTGACAAGCGGAGGGCCGGGCTCACAGGAGGCGCCCCTGTGGGCCGCTTCGGTGTCGGATGTTGCTTTCACTTAGGACCGCATGTTCCTCTGATGACATCGGCTGAGTGAAAGGCCGGACACTAGCCTCGGGCTGAAGGTGTTTTAGTTTCCAGTTGCTGTCGTGACAGATCACCGCAAACGTGACTTCGAGCAACACGCGTTGGTGACGGTACAGCCGTGTGGGTCAGAAGTGCCGGAGGGGCCTCGCTGGCTAACATCAGGTGGGGGCAAGCTCCTGGTGTGGGTGAGCGGTAACGAACCCGATTAGTATCCAGGAAGATGCGGGTTCGATCCCGGGCCTCGCTCAGTGGGTGAAGGATCCCGTGTCGCTGTGAGCTGCGGTGTAGGTGCAGACACGGCTCAGATCCCGCACAGCCGTGTCTGTGGTGTAGGCCGGCGGCTGGAGCTCCGTTTCAGTGCCTAACTCGGGAACTTCCATATGTCGCGGGTGTAGCCCTAAGAAGAGAACAAAAAAAAAAATAAATTCAAATTTAAATGTGAAAGATAATAATAAAATAAAAATTACAAAATAAAATCAAGCAGTGGGAGGACGGTGCTCTTTCCAGAGGCCCTGGGAGCATCGATTCCCTGCTGTGCCCGCGTCTAAGGCCCTGCTTCCCTTGGTCCTCGCGCCGTCTTCACGCCGACCGAGGCGGTTGAGTCCTTCTCGTACCCGCTCTCCCCACCTCTGTGCCCAGCTGGTCTCGTTTTTCCCTCGCAAGGACCCTTGTGGCTGCTCTGGGCCCACACAGATAATCCCCCACCGCAAACACCGTGAGGGAATGGCGCCCGAAGCGCCCCCTTTGCCGCGGGAGCCACGGGGGACGAGCAAGCAGGGTCTTTTGGGGCCATCCTCGGTCTGTAGCCAGCAGTAAACTGGATACAGCTCCCTTTTAACAAGGCTTACTTCTGACCCCATTTCCAGCTGAGAAAGCTTAGAAATGAGAGGAAATGGTTTGCAGGGGCCTCTGGAAAGGCCCGTGGTGCTGAACCTTGTCAGACAATTTTAAGATTTGGGGGAGACTGAGCTTTTAACAAAACACATAGGTTCCTCTCTGAAACCACAATACATCAGATTAAAAAGAAAGAAAAGGGGAAAGAAATCTGTGTGGCCAAAGATGTCTATTGTGTTTTCGAGTTACTTTCCCCTCCTTTGTTGGGTCCTTGATGCTTAAGACGCAATATTAATATGTTACTGGATAAATTTATGCTGGAGATGCTCTTTCAGGAATATTTTGAAAATATAACTGAAATTCTTGGGAGCTCCCGGTGGCCTAGTGGTCAGGATTTGGTGCTTTCACCACTGCGGCCCGGGTTCAATCCCTGGTCTGGGAACTGAGGTTCCCACATCAAGCCACTGTACACTGAAGCCAAAACTAAATAAATAAATAGGTAAATAAATAACTAAATAAATAAAATACTTGATCTGAGGAGCGATTGGAGCTGTTTTCGTTTGTCGCCATCATTACTCAGATTAGCTCTCACAACACACATATTCTACGTGGGAAGAGCTCAGGCCGGTTCTGACCCTGGGCTCCAGCAGGTAAGGACTCTGGGGCCCACCCCCCGCCCGCCGCATGATGAAACAGCGGGCTTTGTACCCGCGGAGCATGTCGAAGCTCTTCCTGTAACTGAAGCTCTCCTTCAATTTGCAGTGTCACTGAATGCGAGCATCAGAACTGAAGTTTCAGAGTGTCCGCAAGAAATAACATTTCATAGGCTGATAGTTCACAATGCCCAGAACCTAATGGGACTTGGGAAAATCAACACATTTTAAAAGTGAGAGTTCACCAGCTTTGTCGTATTTTATAATTATTATTACAGTCCTTCTGCCGTTGTTTAAAATCTTTTCTAAAAGCCAGAATCACTCACATGCTTGCATACATGTCATTCAGCTCCCTGTCTGTCAATTAACATTAGCTAAAAGAGCACCCTAGCTAAAGGGAAAATGGAAGCACAAGCTAACCTCTCCCCACGCACTGAATGGCGGTGACAGCTTTTCACCATCCAGCCTTCAGGGAGCACTTCTGAGATTTTACCCAGAGCGTGCCTCCCACGCGGAAGCCGGGCCCCCGGGACGTGGGAGCTGGCTTTCTTCTGATCGACCCCAGCTGAGTCACGTAAAATGACATGACAAAAATTCTCTCCACAAAGAAGAATAACTGCTCCTCACAGGGTCCTAGTGCGTAGGTCAGGAAGTTTGCAGAAATTGCCGTTTAATCCAAGAACTGGAAGCCACCCTATCGTCACCTGCCTTAACTCCGTCGTTTCCTAAATGGACCGAGTGGGGCCCAGAGAGCTGGGGGACGGACCAAGGTCCCTCCAGCAGGTGCACAGTCAGCGTGGGCCTGGACCAGCGGCTCCCATCCAACATCCTGGGCTCCCAACTCAGTGCCGGAAGCTCTTTGTCTTAAAAGCTAAATCTTTCTGTCTCAAAGGTACTCGACTTACTGTATCTGTAGGGAAAATAACACTTTTTTGTATATGCAGCCAAGAAAAAGTAGTAAAACAACACGCAATTTAAGCGTTTAGTGATGACATCAAGGACAAGGAGTCAAAGAAAAGATATTTTCTACCAAGTTTGACAAAAATTCTGGACATAAGTAAAGGCTTATATGTGCAAATGCGGTGCTTCTTCAGTTCGCATCTCAGGTCTGTGTGAACTTCACCCTCCTCTCCTCACTGCCACCTCCGTCCGGACGCAGGCGGGTCACGATCGCCCACCCGGCCCCGCCTACGTCTCTACCCCAGCTCTGGCCTGGCCCGTCCTCCTTAAAATAGTCTTTTAAATAATGCAGTGCGTCCCTCCGTTCCTCGAACGCTCGAGGCGTCTGCAGTGCCCTCAGTCCCAACAAAGGAGCCGGAGCACCCAAGACTCTGCTCCCCGGCCACTACCTCTCCGATCCCACGCCCTGTTCCTCCGCACAGGGCAGGGGCCGCAGACAGACCCAGCGCCGCCTTGTGTGCCCTCAGCCCCTATGCCCTCGCCCATGCCCCGCCCCCCTGTAGCACATGCCCCGCCCCTCGTGGTAAGGCGCATGCCCCATCTGCCTTCGGTAAAGCACAGGTCCCGCCCCCTCTGCCGTAAAGCGCATGCCCCGCCCCCTGCCGTAAAGCAATGTGCTGCCCCTCTGTCGTGAGACAGAGGCCCCGCCCCTCCGCGGTAAGGCCTCTCTGTAGCCATTGCTGGACTTCAGCCCAGCATCACCGCGTGGACGTCGTCTCCCTTGACCCTCTTTTGTGCCACGGCTGGACCTGCGTGCACCTCCACACGGGCCCTCATTAGGTTATTTCGTTTACTGGGACATCCCTCCGGGTCTGCACATACAGCAGCTCCAGGCTCATTTGATGGGTAGATGAGTACACGAAGTCTCTGAGTTTAGCTTGAGGCAGGAAGTGGTGAAAACAAGCATCAGCTGAACGAGCGGTCCTTCCAAAGGCCACGGCTCTTTTCAGCGCGGCCCTTCCGAGCATCGCTGTGCTCGGCCTGGAGCGGGAGCACACAGGCCGCCTGCGCTGCCAAGTGCAAACGCGTCCTCCGCGGGCCCTCTCGCGCTCTGTCCTTCCCGGCTCTTCCGCGTCGTGCTGTGTCCCTGCAGCAGAGACGCTCTAGACAGGGGGTGAGGGGCAAGCCGGCCTTTCCCGGGGGGCGCTGGCGGCACAACTCGGTGGTGAGACGTTGGAGAGCCTCCAGAGTGACTTTACGCTCCGGGGATCCCCAGGCTCGGGCGGGTCCTCAGCAATTCTCACAGATGCACAAGCTAAGCTTTTCTCTACGTGTTCCATAGGCGGCTCGGTGGTGGAGCACGCGGACTGGACCTAGACCGGCCTGGGTTCAGCCCCAGCCTCCACACCTGCTGAAGGTGACCTTGGCCGCGCCGTGGCGCCAGCCCTCCATGTTTTCCTCTTTGAAGCAGGTGGATGTTGCCAGTGTTGAGAAAATGCAGAGGAGACACTAAGCCGGGTGCCTGGCGTATAGGAAGCCATGGAAATGTGAAAAGCTGGCGATAGTCTTTAAACTGAAGTCTTCTACTTCGGAACAGGCTGCTGGCCTGAACCAGCTGCAGATAAAATGCACCATGGCTTGCGTGTGTCAGAGCAAGTACTACTGGGGAGTCAGGAAAACAGCTGCTTCTTCTGGGGGCAATTAATTTGCTCTGTTAATGGAATCGAGTGTGTAAATTCCACGTGGCCACTTAAATGACTGACACGCCAACTTTCCTGATACGTCGGGCATCTCAGTCATGTGATGCTGCATTAAAATAGCTGCCCCCGGACCTGAAATGCGAACTGCCAAGTGAGAGAGGTCAGCCTGAAAAGGCTACGGGCTGTCTGATCTCAACGATGTGACATCCTGGGAAAGACAGAACCCTGGAAAAAGACCATAGTGAGATGACAGTGAATGCTGGGGTGGAGGTGGTGGAGGGAGAGGTAAACGGGGGGCACAGAGGATTTTTAGGGCTGTTATCACTCTGTCCAATACTGTAATGGGACGCCTGGCAGCAGGGATTTGTCAAGACCCGTGGACTGTATAACACTCGGAGTGAACCCTAATGTAAACTGTGGGCCCGAGTTAATAATAATGTTCCAATTATCAATCCATCCACTGTGATAAACGTAAGGCACTAATACAAGATGTAAGTAATACAGGAAACACTATGCAGGGGGCTGCGGGATGTGAAAACTCTTTTCCCATCAATATTCCTGTAAAGCTAAAACTGCTCTAAATTTTTCAATTTTTGGTCTCAATTTTTTTTAATTAAAAAATTATTGGTCTCTTACTTTTTAAAAACTGAGTGGGAGCCCACATTCTAAGAGAGAGCAAACGTTCCCCCTTCTTAATATATAAGGGTGGCAAAGAATCTGTGGCCATTTCCTTACTTGGCCACAGCAAGCCAGTGCTTGTCTTTAGCAGGGAAGGCGGCCGTACTTGAGAAGAAGATAAAAGACAGAGTCACTTTCCTCCAGTCTGAACAGGCCAGATTTTCCAGGAAGCTTTATGGAAAGACCTAAGTAACAGCTAAGGATTCCTATCATAACCCCTCGGTGTACAAAAGGAAGCCTGAATGCGTTCAGATAATTCTGTTGCTAGAAAGCCAGAGCAAATTGGTACTGTTGGAGTTTCCGTCGAGGCTCAGCGGAAACGAATCTGACTAGCATCCATGAGGACGCAGGTGTGATCCCTGGCCTCAAGCAGTGGGTTAAGGATCTGGCGTTGCCGTGAGCTGTGGTGTAGGTCGCAGATCCCACTCAGATCTGGCGTTGCTGTGGCTGTGGCGCAGGCCGGCGGCTGTAGCTCCTATTCAGCCCCTAGCCTGGGATCCTCCACGTGCCTCGGGTGTGGGCATAAAAAGATTTAAAAAGGGGGGGGGGCATTGTTTCCAAACAATTAATGGAAGGGAGGTTTCAATGCATGAAAATTCTCAGTTATAGTCATAAAAAAATGCTATTACTTTCAGGCAGAGGCAATCATTAGACACAGGCTTTGTGCATTTCTCGCTAGGCTCTCAGATGCTGCAGCAGACGTCCGTCCCAGAAAACCACTGGGAAGGCACGGGCAGGTCTCTCCCGTGGCCTCAGGACTGTCCAGTAGGTCCAGTTCTTCCCGCAACAGGGCCCCGGAGTCCTGGGAGGAGCCGACGGGGTCTCCCGGGGTTGTCCCGCTGCCTCTCTCGGCCCCTCAGAATCCTGCCGGCTGCTCCGCCCACCCTGTGCCGCCAGCCTCAGGGAGCCTCTCTCAGAGCCTGGCGTCCTGCTCGGGGCTCGCACATGGGCCTGCGTCCTGAATCGTTTCTCCTCTGAGGGCTTGCCTTGGGGGTTCACAGAAGCCCGAGGGGTTCCTAGACCGTTTTTCTTTCTGCCTCCAGCAAGTCCAAGGACACTCAGGCAGATGTTTGCCAGCGGTGTCAGAAAATTCAGTGTCATTAAAAGGAAGACGAGCCAGGATGAACTGGGGCTGAGAAAAACCTTTGGTCGGGAAAGTAATGAAATCGCAGGGTCGGGGAAGAAACAGAGTGTGTTCACTGAAACGGGGCTCATTTCAGGACTGACAAGCGCTGAGGGACTGCCTGGAGGAGGAGGACGTGGCCCGGAGGAGGGGAAGGAAAAAGGGCTGGGACTTCCATAGCTGGGCAACAGGAAAGAGGGAGAGGCCAGTGCAGGAGCGGCCACCTGTGCGGCTCAGACAAGCCAGGTGTGCACAGCGGCGGGGAGCAGCACCTGCCAGCCCCGCCTTTGTGACGGGGACTCAGAAGGCGGCCAGGGCCTCTGAGAGTGAGGACGGAAGGGGAAGGACCGCAAGTCCCACCGGAGGACGTGCTTTGGGAAAGGAAAGCTTTTCTCATCCTTGTCCTGGATGACAGTGCCCAGTTTTATCCAGGAAACGTCTTGGGAGTCAGGCGGGACAGCTCTTTCTCGGTACCTGAGCAGTCAGGGAGCTACGGGAACTTTATGTAATCCATAAAAGTCTGTAATTGAGTGTGCGAACTACCCAGAAATGGCTTTCAGTTTTTAGAGTATTTTATGGCTGTAAGGAGGCTGAATATGCCTTCTCAGTTGCACTATTAACGCAGCCTTTCTCCTTGGAGAATGAATGAACTTTAGTTGAGGCTCTCAACCCAGATTGCAGATTTGGTAGTCTGCATGCTTTTCTTTCTCCTTGTTCTAATTCCACTAGAAAGACATGCACCCGTGGCCGTTGTGACACAGTGACAACCACAGACGTCACCAAGATACACACTGAGCTTTGAGAAGATGTGGGAAGGGACCCCAAATAGTTTTTGTAACCAGCAAGGAAGGGCTTTGCCTCCTGAGCCCAGCTACACAAGTTCTGAAAATCATTTCCATCTGACGAAGGTTTGGGGGCCCGGTAAGTAATGACAGGAGGGACGGGGTCAGCTGGTAATCCGATCTCCGTAAGAGTCCTCACAATTCTCACCCGTGCGGGTGGTCTTGGCCCGGGTTCAAAGTGACCTGGGACCGGGAAAGCATCATTCCCGTCTTTCTGTTCCCAGAGGCCTGGCTATCAAAGCCCCAGGCTCTCCGGGGCTCGTGAAGGGTGAAAGGCACGCTGTCCATGGGGCTGGAGCCAGCACAGGACCCGAAGACCCAAAAGCCACCCATTGCAAAGCCCAGCACGCTTAGAAGACCCTGCCGGGGGCAGAAGCCTAAGATGGCCCCAAGACTGCTGTCCGTGGTGAGCACACACCTTACAAACGTCCATTTAAAGACTAATCTGGGAGTTCCCGTTGTGGCTTGGTGGGTTAAGAGCCTGACTGGTATCCATGAGGACGCAGGTTCGATCCCTGGCCTCACTCAGTGGGTTGCCGTGAGCTGTGGTGTAGGTCAAAGACGAGGCTCAGATCTGGCCGGCAGCTACAGCTCCCATTGGAGCCCTAGCCTGGGAACTTCCGTACCCCACAGGTGTGGCCCTAAAAAGACAAAAATAAATTTAAAAAAAAAAAAAGACTATCCGGCACTGCTGTGAAGGGCTTTCGCAGGTGAGTAAGGGCCCAGTTCAACCGACCTTAACGTGGGGCAGTCACCCCGCAGACGTGGCCTGGGTGCCTGGGTCCTGAACTCGGGAGGCAGGGCTCAGAGCCTGGGAGCAGGAGAGGGATGCACGCACCGTGGACTTGGAGAGGAAGGGGCCGCCTGGCGAGGAGTGTGGGTGACCTCTGTGACCTGGGAGCAGCTCTCAGGTGACACTAGCCCGGAGAGGAGGGCCTCGGTCCTGCATCCACAGGGAACCGAATTCTGCCAGCAGTGAGGATGAGGCTGGAAACAGGTGTTTTTCTACAAAACCTCCAGAGGAGCGCGCAGCCAGGTGGTGCTGGGCTTCGGACCGACAGAAACTAATAAAACCGAGACAGCACGTTGCTGCTTCAAGCCACCCGGTTTGTGCTAATTCGTTATTGGGCGGTAGGAAGCGCACGCGGCCCTTCACATGCGCCCTTATTTGTCCTTCGTCCTGTCCCTTGCTCGCCGTCTCTGTCTTTGGGGCCCGTAATGAAGCAGCAGGCAGGCCGGGCAGGGGCACCTTTCTGTCCAGGTCTGAAGGGCGAGCGTCCTTTATACGTTGAAGATGGAATTCATGTTTCTCCGACGCTGTTCTGGCGTTTGAGGTGTTACGTCTTAGGAAAAGCCAAACAGAACAGGTGGCCGACCGTGTAGGAGGCAGACGGGTTCCCCGCGAGATGGGTGGTTCTGTATCGCGACGGCCGCGGCCCTCAGATTCTCAGGGAGGGGACCGCGGCCACGAGGGTGAGGTGACACCCACCCCGGGGTACCTGAGAGCCCTCGGGGCACAGTCTGCTTTCTTCCGAGGGCCGCCCGGCTCCCGGCACGGTGGTGAGAAGCCAGCAGAGCCCCTTCCTCCCGCAGAGATGAAAAGGCACCCCTCCCGCCCCGGGAACAGAGCAAGGAAAACCCGAGGCGCCCGGGCGTCGAGCACCTAACACCCCTGCTGGGAACATGCGCCTGAAAAAGGGATCGAGCTCCTGGTCGCTGTCGGTCTCTGGAAGCAGCTCTTGGCCTCTGGAGCGGAGGATCCTTGAGTTTTCGAGGATCTCTGAGAGAAACGGCCGAAAGTGTGGCCTCTTCACGGCTGTCGTGAACTGTGACGCTGGCAGAACAAGACCCGGACCCTCCCTGGAGCCGTGCGCTGGGCGTGCGGGGCTTCTTGTCTGCAGAGAAGGAAGGGAGGCTGGAGGCGGCTTGGGGCCGAATCCCTGGGCCCCGTTTACGCCTCGGTTCCTCCCGCCGCAGGCGGACGAGGACCTGTCCCCGGATCTCGGATCTCCTGGACGACGAGGGCAGGCGGCGCGCCCTCCCCTGCCCGCCGGCCCCTCCGCGGATGCGCAGAGCGGACGGGCGTGTGGGTCGGGGTCGGGGTCGGGGCCGGGGAGCGCGGCGCCCGGACCGAGTCAAGCCCGGCTGCACCTTCGGCCCCAGGAGCCCAAGGCTTCCCTTTCAGAAGCGGAGTGTTTCCTGTCCTGCGTGCTGACAGCCGGTGTGGGATAAAGTTATTTTCCCAGAGTGGTCATTCTAGGGTTTTCCGGATCCGGATCCGAATCCAACCGGCCCTTCTTGGCAGAGCGAAGACCCCAGGAGGCCGCGGCGGTCCGCGCAGCCCCGAGCGCACCTGGAGCAGGACGGCCGCCCCACGTGGCCCGGCCCCACGGCGGGGGTGTGCCCCGCAGCCCGAGCTTCCTCCGCGCTCTGGGCCGCAGTGTCGCCTCTGATGCGCTTCGCGAAGGACATGCAGCGGGACCTCAGCCGGCGTCCGGGCGGCGTGACTCCATCGCGGGGAAAGGGCCGCCTGTCATCTCGTGAGGCCCCGGCTGGGCCTGTGGGGAACCTGGGGTCCCCGGGTCCCATCCCAGGCCCAGCGGAGGCGGACTCTTCTTCCTTGCTCCCCAAAGCAGGGTGCTGGGTGCTGCTCCCCAGATCTTGCCTAATGGCTCAGGGCTTGGCCGGGGGCCTTTTAGGCGCCTCCAACCAGGTGAGTCTGGTGAATCCACATCTTCTCAGGCTGAAAACTCACGCTTCCGAGGAGGTGAGTGGGATGGGCTCGAGTGGAAATCCCCCCCACCGGAAACACCCCCCCCCTTATGTTCTGCAAGGAACCTAGCCCTGTGGCCTTTCTGTTTAGTCCAAAAACAGCAAAGATTAGGTTCATCTCTAAAGCCCCCATCTCACCAACAGAGAACCTCTAAAAACAGCCCCCGAACACCCCACCCCTGACGGCCAGGATTGTCTTTCCCTGGTGGTGAACATGGCAAAACAAAGCAGCAAAGAGGAGCAGGACAGGGGAAGCCGTGCAGACTGAGCAGGTGCGTTTCTGTGTCATCCTTGGAGCAGGGAAGTTCATGCAAAAACAAAAAATGCAAACAAAAACACAACCCCAAGCACTGTGTGTTGATTCTAAATTGGTCTCGATTTGCATGATCACTTGATATGTCTTTGTTACATCCTGGGCCTCTAATTGTGAGTTTTCTTTCCTCCACCATTGGATTTCTGTCCTTTTGAAGTTAGGAAACATCAGTGGCTTCTTTCAAGCAATTCTGGGCGACATCTTTTTTTTTACGAGTCAGAGCAGGAAGAGGCTGTGGAGTGTATCTCGTTTGCTTCCTGAAATCCGGACTAGCTCTCAGAAAACCGCGTCACACCTATCCACCCAGCAAGGGTCTCTGCAGTAGGACAGGTGGTTTCAGAGCCATCTTGACTTTAAAGAACCTTTAGAACTGGTTTGAAAAGCCTACAAAAGTTCGGAGAAATAACTTAGAAAGTTTGAGGCTAAAATCGGGGTGGCTCTTTTCCTCCTAAGGAAATGATTCAGAAAAACCCTTTCTTTCCGCAGAGAATTCCGTCCCGGTTGCCTGCCCAAACTCCCAGGTGGACTGATGGCTGATATTTTCAAGCTCTTGTGCCCATTCTGTTTGCCCTTTGCGGGCAGGATACCTCCAGCCTGGCTTGCGACCCCCGCCCACCCGGGCCCCCACTGAGAACCAGGCTTTGAGATCAATCAGCGTGTGAGAATAAGGAGTTTTGAACGAATGTACTTTTGCCCTCATCAGATAAGACCTATTTAAGACTCCTTTACGGAACATTAAGGTTCTCACTAGGCAAAAAAAAAAAAATCAATCAGGAGACGAATTCCAATCCAAACTCCCTGACTCATTTTCTCAGAAAAGGTTCGAAGCGCCCCGCCTTAAAAGACAGTCACAGGGCGGGCCAGTGGTCCCGGCAGATCCACTGAGGTCCCTGACACGGTGCCATCTTGGGCGATAAGGTGTCCTCCTTTCAGGGTTCTGCTCCTGTTAATGTGGAAGAGCAGGAACGGCCAGCGAAATGTCCTGCCGGGGCCCAGGCAGCAGGAAGCGGGCAGTGTCCAAGCTTCTCAGGTGCCAGGACAGAGCGCCTTAGGAAGTACCCGGCGTGGTCTGGGCAGCCTGACACAGCGTGGGCTCGTGGGGGCGAGTCTTCAATGCCTCGGCCATTTCGGCTGCGAGCCACTGGGGGCGGGAGTCTCTGAGCAGAAGCAGCTGCTCGGGGCCTGGGGGGTTTCCGTGTGCAGCGCCGGCCACCAGGAGGAATCTGCCCGCTGCCATCAAGGCAGACAGGACACGACTTCATCCATCAAGCCCGCTGCCGGGGAAGCCCTGAGCCAACACTCATCAGACGAGCCGGGCTGGGCTCTGGCCCAGCGCCCAACGTGGGTTGTCGTTTTTTTAAAGTTTCGTTATCACACCGCAAGGTTTGCGGTCATGTTTCATTGTCGGAGTTAAAAATAAAAGCCGGTCCCTTCCAGTCACGACATCTAGTTCTTTCTGTCAGAACGAGATTGCTTTTGCCGTTTTGGAACAAATTCCAGTGACATCATAAACGTGGAGCTTCTCTGATAAGAGTCCCGTGTGAATCGTCAGGACGGCTTTGGCTTAGCCTCGAAAGCGGTACGTTTTTATTTCAAATCATATCCATTTTGTTTACCTTTTTCCCCCTAAAATATACTGCAAATTTCTCAGCCATCGTAATACCTGATTTTTAAAAATTACAGTAACACGAACATACCATGAAGCTGCTCGCTCGGGCTGCATCCACGAGAACAGCTCAGGGAGCTAATATCCATCCCTCTTGTTGTGCAGCCAGCACCAGCACCCAAGAAACCGATTATTTTGAACATAAATGTGCCTCGTTCCGATGACGCGGCGTCGCCCTTCTGAGCCTGCGGTGCCACGTCGTCCCGTGACAGCCCTCATGGGCAGGGACAGACGAGGTGAGGGTGCAGCGTGCCCCGCAGACTGGGCGACCTCGGGCCGAAATGTGCTGAGCCACGAGTTTGTCCGCCGAGAAGGCTTTCCCGCGAGTGAGGGCGAAGCCGCCTGGAGGGGCCCTGGCCATGTGCGTCCGTCTCGTGCTTTGGAAAACGTTTCTGCCTCCCTCCCGTCCTTGACTTTGTCTCCAGTTGTCCTGACTGACATACAGCTGACCTGAGAATGAGGGAAGACTCTTATTCCCGGGAATCTCGGTTGCCCGGAGCTCCCCGTCACATCAAAGGCAGGATGCGATCTCAGCATCTGGAAGCCTCGGCCCCACCGGGAAGGCTAAGGAGAAAATTCAATTAAGGAGACAAAAATTTAAGCAAAACTCCCTTTCGGGTTCCTATCATTTCCTGCTGTAGAAATAAAAGACAGATTCTTTCTATATTTGCTCTCCAGTTGTCTTGACCATATCATTTTTACTCATAAAATTATTCCTCCTAAATATAGCCGGGGGAGAAATAAACTCAGAACCCGACACCGAGGGCAGCCTCAGACCCCCGCCCCGCCCCGAGCCCGCTCCTGGGTGAGCGAGGCCCTCCTCTGTGAGCATCTGCTTCTGGCACGTTATCTGGGTGTTTTAATTAAGTCGGTGGTTCTCTCCTGGGGGTGGTTTTGTCCCCGTGGGACGTGTGGCCAAGTCTGCCGGCAATTTTTACTTTCACAGCCGGGGAGGGGTCTCGAGCGGGAAAGGCCAGGGCGGCCGCCCGCGACCCTCGAGACCGGGAGCCCCCCCCGCCCCCCCGACTCCAGCGTGGACCCTTCAGCCCCCGTCTCGGCAGCACCGGGCTGGGAAACCGGAACCGAGGGCCCAGAGGAAGCGAGGACACGGCGGGAGGGGACAGAGAGAAACCCGGGGGTGACAAGTGGGTCCCAGCAAAGCTGCCGCTTTAGGAAACGTCTGTGGGCCGAGGGCGTTCCTGAGAGTGGATTTTTGAAACTAGAGGGCTGCTGCTTTGGGGGCGGGTTCAGCCTTTACAAGGTGAACGCCCTGTTGGGACGGCAAGGCCGCGCAGACCTAGGCATTGCTGAGGGTCGTTGTGGTGGCTGCGTGTATTACAGCTGTGCAAACGTGTGTGAGGGGAGGGGGCTCTGTGTCCACGCAGATGCGCATAACTTACTCACACACACTCACACATACTCCAACACACACACACTATTGGTTCCACTTCTCTGGACAGACCCGACTATCCTCCAACTAATTTGAAAAAACAAAAAAAATCGGAAGACAGTTTAGATTCCCAGTGTCGGGAGCCAATACATTCATGTAATGTAATACAAAACATTCATTTAAGAAAAAAACAATTAGGTCTGTTTCCACTTGAACAGCTCTTGAAAATAAACTGTGAACTACACAAAATGGTCCTAAACGACGTACACAACAGGATGCCGCTGTGTGAGCTTAAACGCCTTTATTATGGGAAATATAAGTGTAATGAAATATAAAAACACGGGCCGGAGGGACATGCAGCAAATTAGCCAGAGCTGTGGTCCGAGGACGAGGGGCGGAGCAGGGAGGGGGCCGGGAGGTAGCGGGGCCTCGGGCCTCCTCAGCCACGTAACTGACCAGCCTGCGACCCCGGCGGACGCCTGAGAAATACCCGAGGCACGAGTGACACACCTCGCAGGTGGCGGTTGCAGTGCAGTGAGTTCAGGGACCCTGAGCAGGTGGCGCGATTGGGGAGGAGCGTCTTGGCAGCCGCGGAAGCGGAGGACGGATTCGCGATGAGAGCCTGCCGGGCCCAAAGCCCGGCGACCAGCCCTTCACCTCTCGGACTCCGACCCTGCTTCCGAAGTTCTCGGACGTGCATCCCAGAATATGTTGCTCTGTTGGAGATGGGATGAAGGCACCGTGCAGACACGTGGAGACCAGACCTTGTCCCGCTTTCGGCATCAGAATACGGTCTCAGAAGCGTCCTGCCCGCCCTGGGGCCCCCTCTTCCCCACGGCGGCCTCCGGGGAAAGCGGCCAGACCCCGGCCCCTTTGGGAGGAGGTCCCCCTGAGAGCTGGCGGTCCCAAGAGGTAAACCGCCATTGCACGGGCTGGGGCCTGTTTGTTTCTACAGCGTGAGTGTTTGTCCCGATGAGTCCAAGCCCCCCGAGCAGCTGACTCAGTATTCAGTCTTCTGATTTCCTGGGCCATCAGCCTCATATCCCGTCCCCAAAATCCTCCATCAGGGATGAGGCTCAGCCCATTCTCCTGGGGCTCCCGAAACCATGAGTAACGAGGCACTGAGAGCAACTTAGTCCCCCTCCGCCGGGGTTCCACGAACTCTGTGTGGTAGCAAGTTCACCCCTCTCGCCTGACTCCGAACAGCGTCTTGAGATTAGAACACCTTTTGCGCAGTAATGAGAACAAAGCCGCTTTTGCACAGGTGGCTCTGGGCACAGACGTGGTCGGGGCCCTCGGATCCGCGTCCCGACCAGCTCGGATCTGCTTCTTCACCACATGCTCTTCAAAAGGAGGGCAGTCAGCCCCGCGCGGGTGTGGGGTGTGCGCGCCTGCCCGTCTCTGCCGAGTCCTGCTTCCCGGCCCCGAGTTGCTTTCCCGCTGACCGACATCACGCACAGCATCTCAAGGCCACGGAGATGTGACCTAAGAAGCAGAAAGTGTCCTGTTCCCTCCTGGAAGCTGATGGGAGACCAGACTGAGAAGAGCGAGTGTCGGCCAGCCTTGCTCAGCGCGGGGGGACACCAGGGCGAAGAAACCCTGCAGCCAGGAAGCCGCTTCCCTTCACGGAAACCCCGGGCCACCCCAGGAGGCAGGTCTGAAGACCAAAGAGCCACCTGCTTCAGCTGGATTAGACGTGTCCTGGCCAATTTTCAAGTAGGAAAAACTTGGATGTTGACAAGCTCGTCCTGAAAGTCATGCCGAGGAGAGAAGACTCGAGGGACGTTAAGCTCAGCGCCCAGCTAGTCCCGCACGAGGGCGAGGCTTCAATCTGATTTTACAATAGCAGTACACTCATTTTCACAAGACAAATAAGAAAAAAAGCAGTGGAGGATTTCCTGTTGTGGCTCAGCAGTAACGAACTCGGCTAGTATCCATGAGGATTCAGGTTCGATCCCTGGCCCCGCCCAGTGGCTTAAGGATCCGGTGTTGCTGTGAGCTGTGGTATAGGTCACAGACACGGCTCAGATCCTGCGTTGCTGTGGCTGTGGTGTAGGCCAGCGGCTGCAGCTCCAATTAAACTTCTAGCCTGGGAACCTCCATATGCCGTGGCCCTAAAAAGAAAAAGGAAAGAAAAAGAAAGAAAGAACAATACAAATAAGGAGGAAGAACCCCACATTCTGAGTCCAAGTCCCCGCTTCAGATCCCAGCTCTGCCACCGACAGGCCATCGCCGTGCGAGTCCCATCGTCTCCAAGGCCTCAGTCTCCACATCTGCAGGCAGAATAAAGTATTCACCCTCTAGGGTTATTGGAAGCCTAAAGTGCAGAGTTATGACATGCAAAACCATAGAACAGGGCTTGGAACGCACTAAGGCTTTTAAAACAAAAACGAAAACACGACAAGACAGCTTTTCAGGGAAAATCACTTTTCATAGGAGGCGCTGGCTTCTCGGAGACCAAACACTCCCAGCAGATCAGAGATGGGCCATGTTCAACCTCACTCCCAAGACCCCCAGGACGCTGTGTGGGGTCTGCAGCTCGGGGGCGGGGTGGGGGACGGACGGGGGAGGTCACAGCCGAAGCCCGAGGACGATGTCCCATTGCCCAGTCCGGTTCCAGCAATCGCAGCCAAGCTGACCTCCGGCCCCGAGAGGGTCTCTGAGGCCGCAGCCACTGTGCCACCCGCCCCCCGCCCCGGCCCGGGGACCCCGCTCGCAGCAGCAGTGGCTCGGGCCGTCTCCCCGGCGGGGGTCCCGGCTCTCTGGGGAGAACTCCACACCGGGCAGGGCGGGCCCCGGGCCCCTCCTCCCACTTGCCTGGTCGCCATCCGTCTCGTCCCCAAAGCTGGCAGCCTCGCTGGAGATGAATCCCCGCCAGCTCCTCCGTCTTTCCCCCCTTCAGCTTAGATTTCTCCAGAGGGCCGGGAATCCACGCTCAGCCCATCAATAACCCGGCCAGCACGTCCTCCCCCCGCCAGCCCTCCCCACCAGACTGCGACCGGCCTGTCCCCGGGCGGCCTCCCCCGCGTCCCACCTCCCGCCCGCCGGGGCCTCCAGCTTCCTCTCCCGGTTTCAATCCGCACTGTTTCTCCGCGGCAGTCGGCACTCGGTGGCTTCACTGCGGCCTCGCCGTTCAGGGGATTTTCTGCAATTTCGTAGCAGAGAGGGGTTTCCCACCTAAAGCAGAGCGATGGTCTTGTTTTTAAAAGTTTGCCCCTTTCCTTAGCCAGCCGTGCAGGGCTGTGGCCTCGGGGACCTGGCTGGGCCACAGGCTCCAGCAGCGACTCCCTTCCTCCCGCACACGGGGAGCGACCGCCGGCCAAGGCTGGGCCAGAGGAGACCCTCCCACCCGCCCCCGACGGCCCCCTTCGCCCTGGAGCCGCGGGACGAGGGCGGACAGGCAGCCAAGCTCTGGGCGCCTCCTCCGCTCCCAGGGCGTGAAGGCCTGCGGACCAAGGTGACATCCTTCCGAGGCTCTGAGTTTCTCGGAAGCAGCAAAGCGCAGCAAAGGGACACGGGATCTGAGAGCGAGGAGCTTCGTCCCAACTCTCAAATGCACCTCGACGGCCACGAAGCACTGACCACCCCGCTCTCAGCTTCCCGCTCTGTGAGGAGCTGAAGGCAGTGCTGGCTTGGCTAGATTGCTGGGGCATCCTTAAGGAAAACGGGCAGATGGCACGCCTCGCAGGACCCGGCACTGAGGGCACATCCGCCAGGCACCGCTGTGCTGCAGGCGGGCACCCATTCCATCCTGTCTGTGCCCTAGGGACCGCCAGCTGCCACTGCCCAGGCTCCCAAAGCGGTGCCGTTTTCATCCAGCGTCTTTATTTTCGTGATTATCCCCCACCCCGGGGGTGGCCTGCCCCTCTCCGCTGTCCCGGGACACGGGGTCATCACCTCTTCCGGGGGCCGTTAGCCTCCATCTGTTAACTCCGCCCTGTCCAGAGCTCGGTCCCCAGAGCGGGTGTCCCCACCCCTGCTCGGGCCTCACTGGCCTCAGCTCCCTAAACCGGGAGGGGCACTTCTGCTCCCCGCAGCCCGAGCCGGGCCTTTGGGAGCCGGTCCAGCCCTGCGTGGAGAGCGGGGGCCAAGGCGGGCCCAGCAGGTGGGGCCTGGGCTGTTTCCTTGGCTCACAGCCAGGCTGGCCTCCTCTGTCATTTACCGGAACCAAGTCCTGCGTGCACCCCCTGGACAGAGCTGCCTTCCCCGCTTGCTGCCGACCCAGGCCGCCCTGCTGCTGACCTCCCCACCCCGGCCGCTGCCTTGGCCGCCAGGGCCCTGCGGTCAGCTGACTCCTCTGCGGGGATCCACCTGCACTGGTCCATCTGGACCACCTTACTTCGCCGGGACTGCTGCCCTTGCTGGGTGATGCTTCTGTGAGCTTTTCCTGGAGCAGCTGGGGGTGGGGAATCTGCGGAGGAACGGCGCTTTATAAATCAAAAAATAATAATGGAAGGCTGGCTGAGCCTGGAAGCTGGAAGCGGGAGCTGCAGGGCGAGCTAGTGAGTGACAACACTGCCCTCTGGTGGCCACCGAGCTCGAGCGACAGGGTGCAGCCAGCCCGGGCGTCTATGCAGTGCGGACCCGTTCTGTCACTAAAACTGGTGGAAACCATAACCCAGCAATGAAGAGAATTCCCCGGGAAGCTTTCCGACTGGGAAGAAGCAGAGCAGAAAACTCTCGTTTTTTTCAGACTTTTATTTTTATTTATTTTTTAATTCATTTTTGGTCTCCAAATAGCCGAATTTCTGACTAGTTCAGAGCTGCCTAAAGAAGCCTAGACTTTTGAGGGCGTTTTATAATGTTGCTTTGCATAAGCGAGATATTTAAGGCATTTCCACGTCTGTTACTGAGAGTGAGTGTCGACCGAAAATGCCAAAAGGAATCAAAATGTGCGCTTCCTTGGCATTAAGTTAAAACGCTGGGTTTTATGTGTGATTATTACACAGGGAACTTCATATGTAAACTCAGAGTTTAGATTCTTTCGGAGCCAGAAGTCTGGCTTCTGCCCTCAGCCACATACCCGTGAGAACGGCGTGCGCGGCGCTGGCTGTGTAGGCCAGGCTCGGAGGGGTCTGCCTGTAGCAGGGCTTTTCATTAAACTTTCAACCACTCACTAAATACCTCCGGTCTAGACAGAGGAAAAAGCCGTATGGAGCGTATTTGGGAATGGAGGTGGAGCGTAGGAGTCCAAGAAGGCTTATTCCTTCCGGTGTTTTCCCTCGACTGTGTCTTCCTGTCACTTCCTGTTCTGCCTGTTGCTGTGTGGGAAAGACGAGCAAGACGGACTTTTGTGAAGCGCCCCGAGCTTCTGTCAAGGGAACAGCTTCCTGAAAGTTGCCCCCGGTAACGGAGAAGAATCCAGGCTGCTGTTTACACGGGACGCCCCCGAGCGGGAAGCGCTCCCAACGCTGTGGATTGGATCCGCCTAAAAGCAGCTGGTGGAGACCTCAGGGGAACATGCAAATTAAATGGCCTCGGGCGCTTGTTTTTGTGGGACTTACAGGTAACTGTGATGAGGACAGAAACACGGGCCTGACGGTAGGAAAAGAAACACCCACACTAACACAGGGAAGCACGCCCAGGCCCCGCTGTGTGACTGCGCTTGTCCGGCCCCGAGCCCCGGGCGGAAGCGAGCAGAGGGCCCGCCAGCCAACGGGCAGGCGAGGGGGCACCACCCCAGGCAGCGAGGTGGGACAGCGTTTCGTCCACACCGAGAGCTCAGCTTTCACTGGTCTGAGAGCTTCGATTTTCTTTCTTTCGTTGCGGTAAAATGCACAGACATCAGACAAAAAACAAAATAAAAAATTTTTAAAAACGCACTGACATCAAAATGACCGTCTTCGCCGTCTGAAGGTGCAGGTCAGCGGGCCTGAGGGGCTCACACTGTCCCGTGGTCGTCGCCGCCGTCGGCTCCAGACGGCGCTCCGTCCCGCAAACCCCAGACAGACGCTGTCCCCTTTAAACACCAGCTCCCCGCCCCCTCCCACAGGAACCCACCGCCCCCTTCTGTCCCTAAGAGCCCTCCCTTCTAGGGACCTTGAACAAGTGGAGTCACTCAGTGCGTGTCCTTCCGTGTCTGGCTCAGCTCAGCTCGGCTCAGCTCGAGTGCGTTTTCAAGGCTCACGCATGTGCCGGCCCGGGTCAGAACCTTCCTAACCCACCAGAGCCTGCTGTGCAGTGCGGAGAAGCTGCTCGGTATTTTGCACTAAACTGTAAGGGAAAAAGTCTGAACGAGAATATGTTATACACGCACGTGTGAGTGCAGAGATCAGCGCGCATCTGGGTCCTTCCACTGTACACCTGAAACTAACACCACTGAAAATCCACTATACGTCAATAAAGAAATAATACATAAGTACATACAGACATACAATTTTTTGCTTTTTTCTTTTTTTTCCTTTTTTTCTAAGGGCCACACCCGCGGCATGTGGAGGTTTCCAGGCTAGGGGTCTAATCGGAACTGCAGCTGCCGGCCTACACCACAGCCACAGAGCCGGATCCCTGCCACATCTGTGACCTACACTGCACCTTGAGCATTTTGGATTCTTAACCCACTGAGCAAGGCCAGGGATGGAAGCTGCATCCTCCTGGATACTAGTCGGGTTCCTAATCTGTTGAGCCACAACGGGAGCTCCCGGAAAGCGATTCCTGTTCACGGAATCCCGGGAGAGAAAGGAACGTCGTGGACGTGGCCGGTCACCTGCACTTCAGGCCAGCTCGTGATGGGTCTGCATCTCCGGCCCCAGCCCCACTTCTCCAGCCTCTCCGCCCTGGGAGCTGGTGGAGGGGGCACGTCCAGGGCTTGAGCACCCTGGAGCCCGTGTGGCCCGGTGCCCGGCTGACATTCACGGCCCACAGCAGCCAGGCTTGAGTTCCAGGCACCCCACAAAGCCCTGGTGCCCGGAGCACACCCGCCCTGCTGCCCAGGGTTCGGGTCCCGTCAGGGGAGCCGGGCTGACGTGGTTTCCTGGGAGCCTGGCGCTGAGGAGGGACCCAGATTCTAAGGGAAGAAGACCCTGAGAGGCAGAAATGACCTGGGGGAAGCCGCCGTGGCCCCAAGCGAGTGCGATGGAAAAACCACCTAAACAAGCCCGCTTAGCCCAGCGCCGGCCTTCTCCGGCCGAGCTTCGAGGCACTTTGGTGACCGCAGCACAATTCTTCTAAACTGGCCACTTTTATCGTTGGCTTTTTATTGCACTTGGGAGGATTTTCCTGCAGGTAGCGGAGAACCGTGGCCTTGAGTCTTGCTGTGGCTGGACCGCAGACCCTGCTCCCCGTGAACTCGCCATCTGGCCACCTGCTTCGGAGTCTGAATACTGAAAATGAGGTGAAGGGGATCCAAAGGGACCGTTTCTTCTTTCACACCCCGAGCTCGTCTCACTCGCTCCATTCCCTATGGAGCACTCGCGCAGGGGGTTTGGTAAATACAAAAACAGCCCAGTCACGGCCCAGCTCTATGGGCGGTAAGTGGGGTGCTGGGCGAGCAGGGGACTCCAGTCCCGGAACGGGGATCTTGGGGACAGAGTGGAATTGCGAACGTGGTAGGAGCTTCCCCGTGGGAAACCATCGGAGTGGACTCAGTGCAGCTCGGCTGAGGAGGAACCAGTCCTGACACCCGGTAAAAACCCAGAGACCCCGGACGGCCGTCTTCCCACGTTAGGGTCACTCTCCAGTTCTGAGGTCCCCCGGCCGCTCTCTGCCCCCGCTCCTTCCGCGGCGACTTGTCCCCCGGCCGCTCTCTGCCCCCGCTCCTTCCGCGGCGACTTGTCCCCCGGCCGCTCTCTGCCCCCGCTCCTTCCGCGGCGACTTGTCCCCCGGCCGCTCTCTGCCCCCGCTCCTTCCGCGGCGACTTGTCCCCCGGCCGCTCTCTGCCCCCGCTCCTTCCGCGGCGACTTGTCCGGACGGTGTTACATACGAGGGTCGCCCGGGAGGCCTTGAAGAGCCCCCCCGGGGCGGGGGGGACAGTGCGGGGGTGGGGGCAGCAGGCGTGAGGCTCCCTGGCCCACCCGCAGTTGCAGGCCGGGCAGGAGACCCCGCTCCCAGGTCTGGAGAGCCGTGGGCAGGAGCCACGGCAGCTGAGCGTTCGGAAAGAAACAATGGATGGAATGGTCCTGGATTTGGCGCAGGGGCAGGTGACCTTGGAGAGAACGGTGGGTTTTCAGGTAGTTTTACAGGAAAGCACAAAACACACCAACACAGATGCGACACCAAGACTAAGAGTAGAGCCCTGAAAAGCCCCTTTTCTCCCAAAGGCTTTCCTCCTCCGACCTCATTAAAGCTGCTCTCACACATACACATGTGTGCACACTCACACATGCACACACATACACGGGCACTCACACACACAGGCACCCGGGCAACGCACACATGTGCACGCGCTCACACACACACACTCTCACACACTCACACTCTCACACTCACACTCACACACACACACACTCACTAACCACCGCTGTATGAATCTCCATCTTCCTCTCCAGCCTTAAATGAGCTTTTTTTTTTTTTTTTGGCTTCTTAAAAACCTTCTCCTCCTTCCCTGAGAACAGCCATTTCCCAGGGCTCTTCTACACTCCTAAAAATAAACTTACACGTCCTTTGGATTTTAAAGAATCCCATTAAAAAAAAAACACAGAGAAATAGACGAGGTCATGGAAATAACAAGCACAGGAGACAGCAAAGAATCAAAAAGCCTCCTTCCTGCAAACCCCAGATGGGCCAGACTGGTTGAGAGGAAGGCCGGCCGCACAGCAACATTCAGCCCCTGCTCGTTAATCACATGGCAAAGCCGTCTATTAACTCTGGTCCACATGGCTGGAGACACAACAGCTTAAAAACGCAAAGTATGCAGCGGTGTTGGATGGCTGACCATTAAAGTCAAACATTAATGTCAAAATATCAATGTCACATGTGCCACCAGCACATATTATATGTAAATACTGCCTCAATAAAGCTGGAAAAAGTTAAAGCCCCGCCCCGTGCGACATCCTCTTCATTGCTGTCACGGCGGCTTTGACCTTGGGGCAGGCACGTTCGCTGGTTCCCACTCAGGGCCCGCATCCCAGGCTTGCCGGGCGGGTGGCGAGTGTAAGCGGTTGACTTCGGTTCGGCTCCATCGCCTTCGGGCTTTCTAAGTGGACAGAGGCTGGGACAGAGCAGCTTTCTGAGCGCCTCGTTGTCTCCGGGCACCCAGACACTTCCTGAAGGCCTGGGGGGGCCTCTGTGCTTTTGGGACTTTCTTTGCAGATGGGGGGCATCGGCAGGCTTCTCCCCAATTTTTTTTTTTGCATTTTAGAGCCGCACCCACAGTGTATGGCAGTTCCAAGTCAGTGTGCTGGTCTACACCGCAGCCAGCAACACAGGATCCAAGCCATGTCTGTGACCTACACCACAGCTCACAGCAACCCCTGATCCCTGAACCACTGAGCGAGGCCAGGGGTCAAGCCCGTAACCTCATGGATACTAGCCGGTTCATTACCGCTGTGCCGTAAGGGGAACTCCTCTCCCAGTTTTGAAACAGCAAACAGCAGCCCACGTGCCCGGCCAGCTCTGTGGAGGCCGCGCCACCCTGGAGCTCCCAGGAAATGTCTCTGATCCTCTGAGAAGCTCACATCCTCCCGCAGCAGGAGAGCCCCAGCCCCGGGCGGCCCGCGGGGGATCAGAAGCGGGAGGAGGGATCCAGGGACGCACCCCGCAGGGAAAACCTCTCGGGCACCACGGTGTTTCACCCCATCACCGCTCCCAGGGCCCGGCTGAGTATCTGCTTAACTAGCGACAAGCATGGACCTGGCACAACAGGCGACAGTCCGTGCACATAAGCACCACTGCTCAGCTCTCTCCTGGGACCAGCCTGCTTCTCTGGGCGGAACACTAGAACCACATTTTTTTTTTCCTTTTTAGGGCCACACCTGCAGCATATGAAGGTTCCCAGGCCACAGGGCTCGTTGGAGCTGCAGCTGGATCCTGCGTTGCTGTGGCTGTGGTGTAGGCCAGCAGCTTGCAGCAACTTCGGGTCCTTAACCCACTGAGCAAGGCCAAGGATCGGACCTGCAACCTCACAGAGACAACGTCAGGTTCTTAACTCCCTGAGCCACAGTGGGAACTCATAGAACCTCACTCTTAAATGGTACGGGAGAGTCTAAAACTCAGTACGGCGACTGTTTCATGGGCTGTGTCTGAGGGAGCGTGGCCTTGAAGAAGTCAGCCTGGTCCTGTGACCAGGGCGCCCCGCGGACTGGATGTCACCTGCAGTGCCTTCCGGAGACTGCCGGGGATTTCGGTGTTTGATGCAACCTAGACGGCCTCCCAGGAGCATCGCAGACTTGCTCGGATTACAGAAGAAGCAGTTCTTGGGGACTTATTCACACTGAAGTCCTGTATTAGGAAACAAGGTTGGCCTTCAAATCGTTGGCCTTCAAATCATTGGCCTAAGCTTCCTCATCAAGAAGTTTTAAAAAAAGAGAAAATTGATTGAGTTGTGATGATTTTTGTACACCTATAATTGTAATAAAATTCATTAAGCAATGGAAAAATAAATAAATAGAAGACGATAAAAAGAAATAGCAAACTGAACCCAAAGTAAAGAAAAGAAAGGGAGGAGTTCCTGTCCTGGCTCAGCAGGACTAGCATCCATGAGGTCAGGGGTTCGATCCCTGGCCTTGCTCAGTGGGTTAAGGATCCGGTGTTGCCGTGAGCTGTGGTGTAGGTTGCAGACGCGGCTCGGATCCCGCGTTGCTGTGGCTGTGGCCCAGGCCGCCGGCTACAGCTCCGATTAGACCCCTAGCCTGGGAACCTTCACATGCCACAGGTGCGGCCTTAAAAAAACAAAAAATTAAAAAAATATATATACGAAGAATATAAAAGAGCTAGACAAAATAAGTACATGCTACATGAATCATATAAATTTCCATTTATATGAAATTCTAGAAAATGCCAACTCCTCAGGATTAGATCAGTCAGCGGACAGACCCACGTCTGGGTCGGAATGTGGGTGTGAGCTGCGAAGGCCGGAAGAAAGGGCCGGAGGGGATCCTGGCGGCGATGGCAAGGACAGGCCTCGTCGTCGCGCCTCCGGCCGCGGCGTCACAGGCACAGACGCGTGTCAGACCTCAGGGCGTGCACTTCGCGAAACAGGACGGCGTGCAGCCCCCAGACAGGGGTTCTCAGCGCGCAGGAGGTAAAGGAAGCACGGCCGGCAGAGGTGCACAGCTGGGGAGGGGACAGCCTCGGGCACGGGGTCGCCCAGCTGTGCACGTCTCAGGCGCATTCTTCAGGACACGGCCTCACAGCTCGTTAACGACCCGCGACGTCCCCGGCTTCCAGCCGGCCACCGAATGTCTGCCCCACGCGCAAAGGCAAACTGGAAATGGTGCCTCGGCAAGGACTGACCCCGGACGTGGCCCTTTTAGATCAAGTTCACATTGACAAAGCGAGTTTTCACCTGCTCTTCATCTGATTTTTTCCATGGTTTTGACAATAGATGATCTGTTCTTGAGTCTGGGGCGTGTGAGAGTGCCTGCACGCACTTTCAAGAAGACTGTTTCTAAGTCAGAAAGCCCATCGCCCGGCTCAGCCTTGTGTGCTGACCTCCGTAATGTTATCACATAACAACGACCAATAACTAATAAAAATGGCTAGTAAGTTACTATGTTATAAAAGTCCTATAACAGTAAACACGCCTCACTGTGAGAAAACGGAAACCTCACTTTCCCAATATGGGCCAGAAGCTTTCTTGTCCTTTCCTTTAAAGAGAACTGTTTTGAAATGACAAGTCCCAGGAGGCGATCAGAGCAGGAGCCATCCTTGTCTGATTTGCGCCTTTTTATGTCGTTGGTAACCACTCGTTAGCGAAGTCCCAACCAAACTGCGTACGTCTTAAGAAACAGCAGGATGTTAGTAGAATTTGTGAGACAGAAGCAAAGCGAAAACCGCGCGGGAAAGTGGACCGAACCCGCGGCTTCTGACTTGCAGGAAGTCAGCAGCAGGGAGGCCTGACAGAGTCTCAAAGACCACATGGCATCTTGGAAAGCTGAGAGCTGCTGCAGGTAAGAAAACCCGCTGCGTTAACGATGGGATGCTAAGATTCGGGGCAAGCGGGAAGGTTTTTAGTAAAAGAAGTCTGAAAACTGACTTTAAAAGCATTTAGAAAGCAGGCCATACATTGTCTTTTGAAACCTTGGGGAAACTTCAGACTAGTCTGAAATATAAGGTCCAATTTTATTAAACATATGCGTAAGTCTGAAATTATTCAGAATATCGAAATTAATTTGAAAATAATTAAAATTCAGGAAAACCTCAGGTGTGTGTCCAAGTTCTGTGCAACATTAATATGGTATAAAAATTGCTAAGGAAATTTACAGTGAACAGGTGTGTGAAATAACCAAGGGGGAAAAAGGTCAGATATTAATTAGCGAGAATTATGAATATCCTTGTTAGGTTGTTTTCTCTCAAGTTGATATATTTTTAAGCACATGTATAGAGGAAATATTTTTAAAATTATGAGTACACATGGAAAATAAAATCTTACTTATTCGTAATAATCTGTATTTTTGCCATCAATCACTTAATGAGACGTGTTAGGAAAACCAGAAAGTGGGTCTAAACCAAAAGAAAAATATGATTTGAAATATTTTTGGAAATCTATTCAATGAGTCTTGCTAATAGGGTTGAAATGTTCTCATGCCACATCCCACAAAATAAGGGTTCATGATCTCAAAGATTAGCTCTGTTGAAACTTGGAGAGAAAAGGGTAATTATGCCAAAAATAAGACCCCACATCCTTCACTCAAGGAACTTACAGAAGGAGGGAGGCCAGCCCAAAAAGTCGAAGGCTAGAAAGTAATGTGACCTGGATATAAGGGCTTTGCCCTAGATGAGGGGGGACGGTGGAATTTGGGGGTTTACCAGGTAGAGAGACCAGTGAAAGACATTTCAGACCGAGGGTCCAGGGTGAATAAAGCTTCATCAGAATCATAAACAAGCCTATTGTCCTGGCGCTGTCAGAAGTCGCGGCCGCTACCACAGCAGAAACCTAGAAGGTTGGAGCCGCTTTGGAAACGGGCCGCGGGGAGAAGCTGAAAAACCTTGGGGGCGAGTGACTGTGAAAGCCTGCAGAGCCTTCCAGGGTGTTTTGTGAAGTCCTGATGCTCTTCCAGGGGCCTGGAGTGAGGGCTTGAAGGAAAGCAAAGAACGTGTTATCTGAAACTGGAAGAAAACGATCTTTGCTGTACAGCGGCCGAGCCCAGCAACACTGTCACCTGTGTGGGGGCAGGGGCGGGGGTGGCTGGAAAACACACCAGATGAGCTGTGTGATCCGGCCAAGGAGAGTTCCAGAGACCCCGGCGAGTACTTCTTGGTTTCCTCTTACTGCTTGTAACAAAATGCGAGAAGGGAAAGCTAAACTAAAGGAGGATTTTTAGACAAAAAGAAATTTTAGAGCTCAGCCTCTCCAGACAGCAAAGATACGACAACTAAGCAGTGGCCTCCGGGTAAAAATCAAATCCAGGGTCTCTGAAGAAAACGTGGTCTGATCATGAAGCCAAGAGTTTAGAATCTTCGTTAAGAGCTTCAGAAATACCCAGAGCTCACACAGTCCAGCCATAGGGCTTCTGCAAAGTCCGGGCCGCAGCCCCCAAGGTGGACAAGCGCACCTGGAGTGGACCTGTGGGCCTGGCCTTCTTCTAAGGCGGCAACCCCGGTGGCAGCCACAGGTGACCTGTAAAGCTTTAAAAATGTTCCTATTACCAGGTGCACTGCCCGCTTGGACCGAAGCAGGCAGAGAGCACAGAGGGAAAGAGGCCTCCGTGCCCTCAGCCTTCTCTTGGCAGGAAGGCAGTGAGAAGCCGACAGAGCAGCACACACCGCTAGTTCTCACAGACGAGGAAGAGAGACTCAGCGGCTGAAACCCGGGCCGGGGGCAGCGCCAAAGCCACGGTGAGTCCGTCCTGGGGGGAGAGAGACTGAGTCCGCGCAAGGAGCTCCAACACTCACGCTGCTGGATTTCGTAATTGCTGCGGTAAAGTGATGCCGCGTGTTGGCCCGTCCCCTCGTCTCGACTAGAAAGATTCCAGTGGCCGCCCCAGGGCCGTCCACACTGGGCTCGGGGGTGCCCGTCGGGGGCGGGGATGGCTTTTCTCTTTGGTTTACATGACTTTGGACCAAGGCGAACTGTCCTCACGGAGCTGTGCCCAAGGAGCTTCACCAGGGAAGGCCCGTCTGCAGCCAGACTCGGTTTATAAGACGAGATGCCTGCCTCTGAGCCGATGTTGTGACGGAGGAGACTGAGGGGACTTGGGGGTGAGCGTGTCTGGCCCGCGTGTCACTGAGGAGCCATGGGACGCTCGCCTTTCAAATCCCTAGCGGCTCCTGCCTCTCCCTGCCCCTGCCTGCGCAGTCCCTCCCCACGCCGCCCGCCTGGGCCTCGGCGGCAGGACCGAGGTTTCCGGCCCCCTCTCTCCTTGGGTCCTCGCGCTGAGGACCCGGCTGCGCAGGGGAGCCCGCCCCGCGGAGAGTTTCAGCCGGGAAGCGCCTGAGGCCCGGCCGCCCGGAGACCAGCCCCTCCGGTCCCGGTGTTCCTAGCGCTCGTCATCCGCGGTGAAGGCAAGTAACGCGCAGGCAAAGCGAGCCCCTCACTGGTGCCTGCGTGGCCTGAAGGCATATTCCGTGCAACATGTCAGCGGCTAAAGGCCTAAACTCGGAGTTTGGTATCAACACGTACACACTCCCCTACTTGAACAGATAACCGACCAAACCTGCTGTACACACGGCGAACTACACTCGATATTTTGTAATAAGGGAAAAGAATCTGGAAGATGATACGTGTGTGTGTGTATAAATATATACACAAATCTGAATCATTGTGCTGAACAGCTGAAATTAACGCAACATTGTAAATCAGCTCTACTTCAATTTTAAAAAATAATAAAGTCCTAATCTGGCCAGAGACGGTGTTTTATGACCGTGCTGGAAGCCGGGGAGATAATTCCTGCGTCTTTAAAGAGGGGACTGAGAGGCGGACGCGTGTGGCAAATGACACTGAGAAGCAAGGTCAACCACATCAGTGCGTGAGGATCTCAGACCTGCCATTCGGGAGGTTTGGGGGCTTTTTGAGCCTAGAGTTCTAGACTTTAAAGTGATATGACTGGATTTGTGTTTTAACAATAAAATCACCAGCTTGGAGGCTGCCCGAGCTGCCCGGCCGTGGAGTGAGGGGAACAAGGGGGGAGGCCGTCCCGGCCCCCGGGGGGCCAGGTCTCCAGGGTGGCGGGCGGCGGGGTAGCCCGGAGCGGCAGGGAGAGGCCTCCGTCCAGGCACGCTGGCGCCTTAGCTGTGCACGAGTACTTTGGAAGTCTCTAGAAATAACTGGAGGAGTTTTGAGGAGGCTGAACTCTGCCCAGGAGGCTGTGAGCCAGCTGAGCACAGGTCAGGGTCCCTCCTGAGAGAGTACTGGTACCCACTGGGAGTACCGGTACCCGCTGAGCCTATTGGTACCCACGGCAACGTCCAGGACCCGGATGACAAGCTCTCAGGTAGCCCTGTGTTCAGAACGGCTAAATTAACCTGCTCTCTCCCTGTTGGGTCAGGAGCCCTCGCTGCTCTCGGAGCAGACGCGTGGGGGGGGGTGGACACCGTCCCCTGCCTTCCCGGGAGAGGGCGGCGGCGGGCGGTGCAGCAGCGAGGCTCCAGGCAGCCGCAGGCCTGTCCTCGGGGCCCTGGCCGTGCTCGTGCTGCCGGTGAAAGACAGCCGCTTCTCTTCTCAGAACGTTTCCGGCAGCGAACATGTAGGTTTTTCCTCGAATAACAAGCCCGATGCTGAAGCCGGGAGTCGGCGTGGAGCCCCAGGTTAAGGGTTTGCCCCCAGACTCCCCACCAAGTCCCGTCCGACTTGACCACAAACCAGGGCTTCCCGGGACTCCCTCCTAAGCCCCAGCGACTTGCTGTAACGGCTCAGACCCAGGGGAGCTCGGCTGTCACCCGTGTACCGTGAAGGCTGCGACGGACGACCGGGGACAGGAGACGCGGCGGCGCACGGGTGAGAACAGGTCTGCGAGCGGGACTTTCCTCCCCGTGAGTCCAGCAGGTTCACCAGCCCAGAAACTTCCAGACCCCGTCCTCAGGGCTTCGACAGAGGTCCCGGCACGTGGGACCCTGAGGCCGCTGGTGACCCGCTCAGCCTCAGCTTCCTTCCCGCCCCCGGAGGTGGGGCCAGGGTGCAGGTGGGCTGCGAGCGCCAGCCCCCTAGTGACCCGGCTGGCCCCTCTGTTCCCGGCCTTGTCCTCTGAAAGTCACCTGGAGGGCGAGAGCTCAGGTGTGGTCGCAAGGGGCTTATGAATAACAACAATTTTTTAAAGAAGGTTTAGTTTGCTTTTTAATTTTTTGGTTTTTTTATTTTTTTGGCTTTTTTGGGCCGCACTCATAGTTTATGGAAGTCTCCAGGCTAGGGGTCGAATCGGATCTGTAGCCACTGGTCTATACCACAGCCACAGCAACCCGTGATCCGAGCCGCATCTGTGACCTACACCACAGCTCACGGCAGCACCAGATCCTTAACTCACTGAGCGAGGCCAGGGATTGAACCCATGTCTTCATGGATCCGAGCTGGGTTTGTTAACCACTGAGCCACAACGGGAGCTCCAAGAAGTCTGAGTTTTACTTGATCGGTTTAAGGAGTGTACGTAGTTGTTTAAAGGGAAGACTTTGCTAAAAGCAGCTTGGCAATAAGACTACGGCTGTCATAGAAAGCGGCCATTCCTTTAGATGCTTCTGAAAACTTCTTATGTCTGTCTTACCATTTTAAAGAGTCTGTAGTTATACACGTACTGTTTGTTGTCACTTAAAATCCTTGGGCAGGAGCGACCAAGCGGCCCGGTGGCCTAGCGGGTTAAGGATCTGGCATTGTCACTGAAGCCACTCAGGGCACTGCTGTGGGGCAGGTTCGATCCCTGGCCCAGGAACTTCTGCACGCCACGGGCGCAGCCAAAAAATTTAAGGAAAAACCCAGAAGCATGGGTTGGTGCCTTGTAAGCACTGCACTTAAATGCTGAAGCTGTTTTCCCCGTGGTTCCTGCAGGTGGTCCTGGAGGCCTTGTGTGACCACACTCTTTTAAGGCAACTTGGGTTCGAGACATCACAGGACTTACACGTCAGCCTGGGCACAGTCACCAAGTCCACTCCAGTGAATAAATGAGCTTATTGACCACAGGATAAATGAGGTCCATGTTTATTTCTCAACATAGTACATACATGTGACTGGCACTCATCTTTATAAGGCAAAGAAATACAGCTGAGTGAAACGATGTTCAGAAACAGAAAGTACACGTGGTTTATGCAACCGCCACGTTCTGACTCCATCAGTATTTCTTCTCTACACTGACAAAGCTCTTCCAAAGGGCTCACCAGCATCTATCGGCCGGGACAAGTGCAGACACTGGAACCCAGCACAGGCGGCTGGGTGTCGGTGTCTCCCCTCCCGTGAGTAGCCAGTGGGGGTGAGTTATAAGCCTTCACGGAAGGTGAAACCGCCCATAAAAGACCACTTAACAGGAATCACACTGGATCGGAGATGGAAGAAATACACAGACCTTCTAAGACAGCAGCCGTAGCCTTCACGCAATGCAAGGAAGTAGCCCTAACCCAGGAGGTCACAGCCGCAAGTGTCCCCAGACAGAAAGGAAGCTGCCCTTAAAGGGAAACGCCGCTTTCCTCTCAAGGAGGCTCCAGGAGAACACGGTGATGGGTGAGAAGGCGGACTTCCTTTTCCGTTTTAGGGCCGCACCCGCGGCATATGGAGGTTCCCAGGCTAGGGGTCTAATCGGGGCTGCAGCCGCCGGCCTACACCACAGCCACAGCAAGGCGGGATCTGAGCCACATCTGCAACCTACACCACAGCTCATGGCTACACTGGATCCTTAATCCACAGAGCAAGCCCAGGGATCAAACCCGCGTCCTCATGGATACTAGTCAGGTTTGTTACCTCTGAGCCACAATGGGAAGTCCAAGAAGATAGACTTTGATTATAACTTAAGAAAAACAGAAAGAAGTTAACACACACACACACACACACACACACACACACACACACCAAAAAGAGCAAAAGCAAAGTGGGGGCATCGTGGCTGCTGAAAAGGGCATGGCCTTGCACCTGGACCCAGACAGAATCCAGTGGACAGAGGTGCCCGCCGCCCCTCCTGCTACGAGTTCACAGACCCGTTTTCCAGGTGAAGCCCCTCCACCGGCCTACAGGCCACCGTGAACCAGCTCAGCTCTGGCACCGGCCCCACTCCCTATAGGCTGGGATCAGGGTCGCTGGAGCTGAAGGACAGAAAGGAGTAAAACAAGAGCCCCGCTCGTCTCCCTAATACGAACTCCATGTTTTTGATTCTAAAACAACGGAATAATTGCCACGATCATTTCCATAAAAACGGTGAAAATGTGGGTGTTGACCCACGTTGGGAACAAATGACATCCAAGCCTGTCATGCACAGCGTGCCTGCCTGTTTACACTTTCGAGAAAGAAAGCGAAATAATTTCAAGTCTGATCAAAAGCAACTACAGGCAAACCTAGGTACTTAGAGACCAGGGTCACCCAACGGCCACCCAGAAACCTCCTCCCCGAGTCAGTTCGGGTGAGAAGCCATTGCAGAGGTTTTTATGTCCCCAGCTGGACATGAGCCCTTGTCTCTCTGATTATTAAATAGTGACAGATCCTGGGTAACTGTCGGGACTCACAAATTGCAAGTGTGGCTGTGCTTTTCCTTAATCGCATGCGGGATTTCTGTCTCTGCAGGCGGTGGGACGTGCCACGCGGCGCTCACTCCTCTCCATTTACCGCAGAAACGGCAAAGGCCTGACGGGAGTGAACGAGCCCTGCCAACCTCTGGGAGCCGGCCTCCACCCAGCCTCTCAGAGCCGCACAGCTTCTTGGAAAAGGGGATCCCAGGGTTCCCGTCATGGCATAGCAGAAACGAATCTGACTAGGAACCATGAGGTTGCGGGTTTGATCCCTGGCCTCGCTCAGTGGGTTAAGGATCCGGCGTTGCCGTGAGCTGTGGCGTAGGTCGCAGACGCGGCTCGGATCCCGCGTTGCTGTAGCTGTGGGGTAGGCTGGAGGCTATAGCTCAGATTTGACCCGTAGCCTGGGAACCTCCACATGCTGCAGGGGAGGCCCCAAAAGGACAAAAAAAAAAGAAAAGTGGATCCCGGGTGCAGCCCCAGTGCAGCCAGACCCCGCGCCTCGGGTCCACGCTCACGTGTGGCTGGATCCCTCCGATGGGCAGAGCCGCCTCCCGCGCGGGGGACTGGAGGAGGGAACGGGACCAGCCGGGGACCTGAACGCGCCCATTTCACGGAACTCCAGACGGCGACCTTCAGCTCTGCAGAGAAACCACCTCCGCTCCACAGAAAAGGCTCTCCGTCCACAGTGGGAGTTTAACGCAAGCTCTCAGGAGACCCATTTTCAAAGCAGAGTCTCCTTTCTAAGCCCACCCACTGACCGTGGGGTCACCAGTGGATGAATCTGGCAAAGAAACCATCCTTCATTCGGCCCGAGCTGCTGGGGGAGCCCAGGGACGGGGGCCGCCCACCTGGGTCTGCGCGTCCTGCAGGAGGCTGCCTGCTGGGGCGGGGGGCCAGCCCCGGCCTGGGACAGAGGACGCCCCCCACCGGGGTTTTGAACCAGACCCTGCATCCCGCTGAGCATCTGAGCGGGTGCCAGCTCCCTGTGGGTTGAGCGCTAAGCCCGCACTGGCTTGTATTTTTCCAGACACGATGAATGCCATCCGCTAAAGATAGCGCAGAAACATAACACTTCAGTCACAGGGCGTGTGTGTGTGTGTGTGTGTGTGTGTGTGTGTGTGTGTGTGTGTTTAAGGAAACTAAATTAAACACTGTAGGCATAGGCCAACCTTGGAAAAATGCATAGGCCCAAGGGAAAAAGAAACGCATCATAATGTACGAGCAGACGCTGGAGAAGCGTGCACCCCGCAGCGAGCACGACCAGCACCTTGGCAAAGGGCTGAACTAGTCACACATTCTCTTCTGCCTCTGCCTCCCCCGTACCTGAAACATGGGAAAAGGGATGTCGTGTGTGGACTTATCTGTGGGCACGTGACGGGAAGTCACTCGGCGCGATCAGAAATGGTGGCAGAAGCCAACCCACGTCGCAGCTGCCCTGGCCGACGGGGCCGCCAAGCTGTTCCTATTTGGTTTCATTGCAGCTGGGACAACTGGAGCTTAGAGCGATGCTGGCCAAAAATAAAGGCGTTTTACAGCTGGTCTCGACCCAGCAGGAACCGGGGGTGGAAGAGGGGGCGCTCAAGCAGCTGAGGGGTGGGCCTGGCGCTGGACGGGTCACTGCGGGGCCGGCTGTCCGCACGGTCACGGCTTCAGGGAGAAAGAGCGTGTGGTTCTGCCGTGGCCTCGTGTCCCGTTAAATAGATGCGAGGAGACAGCAGGAGCTCAGAACAGGAAGAAGCCGCCAACCAGAGAGAAGCTGTCACCCCCCGGGGCCAGCGGAGGTGCCCTGGCCTTCAGTCCCCAGCGCCCCCCGCCCCGCGCAGGGCCACAGAGACAGCACGTGGTGAGGGCACCGCGACAGGCAGCACGGCCCTGTCCCCCTGGGCGACACGAGGCCCTTCGACTGTGCCCAGGGAAGCTCTCGGGGCTGTGAACACGCTTCCGAAGGTCGTGGCTGCAAAGATGAACCGTGGACAGACAGCCCCGGGCCGCCCGTGGACACCAGGCCACCCCCTTCCTTCGGGGAAAGGTTCCGTCGGGAGGAAGCAGGTGTGGCGACCGGGCTCAGCCCTCATTTGAAAGCAGATCGGCTGCTCGGAAGACACACTCGTGGAGGAGATTTCAGAATAAAAGGAAGGCGCAGTGCCCGATGCCTCTTGCTTCGGATTCCAGGAGAGCGTATGTTCCAGAAAGCAAATTAGTCAGCAGCTGGATTCATGATTTCAGACCAAATCACAACAATAAAGCCAGAGAAACCGAAGAGTTCCAGGTTGCCCCAGACTTAGAATTTTTTTCTGACGACGTAGTCACCCCTTTGAAAGGCAATTCTCCCTCTAAATGCATCCAGCCTGGTTTAAAATCCCAACTAAGTCTGGGGTCTGCCCGCTCCAGCAACCTGAGAAGCAGCAGGAATAACCTAGCCGTCGCCCCAGAGACGAGGGTGGACCGTGTTAAAGCTCAGGTGTGCTGAGGGATGCAGCTGTGGGGGGTGCCTGCACCCTGGGAACACAGCAGTGGGTCCCCGCCCCAGGTGACAGAGGAGCTGAGTTCAGTGCGGTGACCCCCCACCCCCAGGGCCACCATGGTCTTCGTCAGGGTCAAGGCCACAGAACTGCTGATTTTTCCAAAAATCTTCTCAAAGCAGCAGCAACCGCAGCAGTTTTCCTGCAAAGCAAACAAAATATGACTCTTGTTAATTCAGCAGGGCTTTAAAAATTGTAATTAGTTGGTTCTGTCCCTTCGGAAAACCACAGACGACTTTTTACAATGAATGTGTGTCTGTGAGAAAAAAAAGACAGGAAAGCACCCGTTTGATGGGCCCCACCGCTTCCCAGAGCCGGGTCAGTGTTTTGGGGGTTTGGGGTTTTTTTTTTTCTCTTTTAGTTTACGCAAGATATTTTAGTCCCATTTGCCGAATCGAAGGACAAGACCTCTTTGTCCGTCCAGAGCACGGCCTGCTCCAAAGCGGCCGCCACCCATGCGCCCAGCGGCCTGATCCCGGCACCCAAGCCAGGCCGTGGACGGCCCGTGGGAACCTGTCCATTCGCTCTGCGGCCACCTGCAACCCGGGGCCGCTCCCGGGGATCTCAGCAGGCGCCCCCAGTTCCTGCCCCCCGGGCTGGCCACAGAGCAACGGAAACGAGAAACAAAACCCCACCCACTCGACTTCCAGCGCTTCCTCGACCCGTCAGAAAACCTCTAACCAAGCGCAGGCCATCTCTGCGCCTGTCTGCACCGCAGATCGGGCCTTATTCGTCAGGCCTGCGAGCGGCTCGTCGCGCACAGCCGTCACCCCCCACCAGACTTTAAAAATCAGTATTATCTCAGCGCCGCTCTTCCTCAGATCCGCCTTTGCCAAAACCCCTGTCTCGTCCTGGCAGCAAAGACCGTGGGGAAGGGACCGTTTTTTTCAACGCAACATCCTTCTCGGAGGAGACGCTCCCAGAGTTGGCGTCTTAAGCTTGCGTTTTAACTGGAAACAAAAGAGAAGTGAGGGAGGCCGCCCGGAAGCCTCTGCAGCGCGTGGACGGGTGGGGGACCAGGGGCCCTGGAACGCCTGAGCAGGGGCCCGGGGAGGGAAGGCAGCCTGAGCTGCCCCAGCCTGGCAGAGATGCTACGTCCGGGGCCAGAGGGACCAGCGCAAACGTGTGTCTTTGTCCTCCTGGCACCCGTCATCCTGGCCGCCACCCCACTGCCACCGCCTGGGCTTCAAGAGCCAACCTGCTTGGAAGGCTCACTCATCTCCCATCACGTGCCCCCTCTTCCCGCCAGGCCCTGGTGACACGCCATTTCCTCCTGGCACCCCAGAGTCACTCGGCCAGGCCTCCAAGGGACCCCGGCACTCCGGGTGGGAAGGTGGCTTGTGGTGGATCCTGGGGTTTGTGGTCTCCGAGGATGAGGCTGCCTCTGGGGGGTGGGGGAGGGAGAAGGACCGAGCAGGCCGCTGCCCGCAGACTCCGGGGCACCTCGGGGAGTGTTCAGGCCTGGGGGACACAGAAGGTCCCCCTTCTCCACGCTGTCCCCAGGCCCCAAACCACCTTCTGTCCCCAAAGTCTGAGTCCTTACAAACAAGAACGGTCTTTGTGGGCAGGAAACCAAAGCGTTCCTGCCGACACCACACGGCTTTCTGAACAGGGACCGTCATGGAGCGGCCCTCACCCCAAGGGCCGAGCGCCGGCTTGTGACTTTCGCTGTGATTCACTGATTTATTTCTACCCGATCTTTTTCTACAACAGACTCAAGGCAGCTTCTAAGAACACATACAGGCAGACGCCCCTCGGGGCAGAGTGAGCACAAACCAGGGTAAGAGCTGAGACGGGCAGCGAGAACGCAGACGCCCGGTCCGGAGCCAGCAAGGGGCAGAGGCCGAAGGGCGGGGAGCTGACCTGCTGGAGGGCGCGGGCCCTCGCCGGGAGGGGACGCCGGGTGGGCTCCCCGAAGGCCCCAGAGGTAAGCACACCCCCCAGGCTCCCCCGAGGGCACTGGCGGATGGAGCCCAAGGTACCGATGTGTTAAACCCTCTCTCTGAACAGCTGCGACAAAGTCACAGCAGGGCAGAGGCTCAGTGCGAAGAGCTGGGGCCTTGGGGTCCCAGGATGGCCCGACCCCGGGAAGCTCAGGGGGAAGGAAGCCAGGGCTTGGGGGGCAGGCGCCCGAGAAGATCACGTGACCTGGGGCGTGGCGCTGGGGCTCAGCCTCTGACACCCGAGCCCGCCTCTAAAGAAAAGGCGCTGCTTCCTCTGATCTCACACAGCGGCTGCCAGGACGCCCAGGACCGTTTCTGTGCGGTTCCTAGTTCCCGTGCACCTACTACGCACCAGGCCCCCGTCTCCCGGCTTTGCCCCGATGATCTCACTGGAGCCACCCGACAAACGTAGGAAGACCAGCCCCACCGCAACCGGGAAATGGGGGCTTCTCCCCTGGCAAGTGGGGGAGCGGGGTGCAAACACAGCGATCCACTGATGGAACACTGCCCCACCGCCGCCCTCTGGTCCCCCCCCGCCGCCCCGCTCAAACAGCCTCAGGAACAGCCCGACACCAACCTTTGCGACGGGCGCCCTGCAAAGGCTACTTGGCCACGAGGTCCTGGGCGTCGGGGCCACGGTTCTTCCTCTTCTAGGAAAAGCAGAAGGCGTTTGGGGGAGGATTAGAGCCTTGGCATCGTCCCGGACTTACGATCTGAGGACACCTGGGGCAGCAGCGACTTGTCCCCACGCAGGACGAGCTCCTGCAAGACGACCCGGAGCCTGAATGGCTGAGGGCCTTTGACAAGACACTGACGCCTCCAGAGCCCAGCGCCCGCGTCCCCCACAGCCCCCAACACTCCTGTCATCACCGCCTGGCCCCTCAGAGGCAGCGACGGTGAGCTTCGCACCCAGTGACACTTGGCTTTGACACGTGTGTGTCTTGTCAAAACCCTCTTTGAGGAATACTCGCTTTGACAAAGCACAAGAGTTAAGACTGACCACAGGATGAGTCAGACTCAGAGGCTGCTTCTCCCAGACGCCCTCTAAGCCAGCAGACAAGGTTCAAAGCCACCAAGAGGCTTGCGAGGACAGAGAAGCACCGCCAGTCTGGAGCCTGAGACGGGCCGCCTTGGAGGAGGTGGCATTAAAGTGGCCTCAGACACCCGGGGCTGGTCCGGAAGGAGCAGGGGCGGGGCTGGGGACACAAGGCTGGAACTCGCTGGGGCTGGCAGCCCTGCTGGCTGTTTGGGCTGATGGGGACATTTGAGGACTTGGTGACCAGGGAATAACACGATCAGAGCCGTGATGGAGGAAACGATGGTTTGAAACGATCAGAGCCATGATGGAGGAAATGATCAGAGCCGTGATGGAGGAAACGATGGAGGAACTCGGGAGAGCAGGCGGAGGCTATCAGCTCCGACGTTATTCATTTATATGCTTTGACGGCCGCACCTGCAGCATATGGAAGTTCCGAGGCCAGAGGTCAAATTGGAGCTGCAGCTAAGGCCTACGCCGCAGCCACAGCGGCGCCGGATCCTTAAGCCACTGGGCGAGGCCAGGGATGGAAGCCACGTCCTGGCGCTGCAGAGACGCTGCCAATCCCACTGCACCACAGCGGGAACTCTAGCTCAGATGTACGTCTGCAGCCGGGGCTCAGCCCTCAGAGCTTTGTGGTCGGCTCTGCTCCACCCCGATGGGAGCTGTTTCCGATGGAAGGTGGGTCGAGGTGGGTGGTGGAGACAGAAGAAAGGTGAGAACCACAGCGCCTTGAGCAGAACACAGAGGGCGAGACCTTCAGGGCCTCAGTGGCTAAGATTCGCTGCTTACAGGGGATTGATTCATTGACTGTAGGTGACTGATTCACTGATGATGCTCAGTGGTTCAGAAACAGGAAGGGTTTTTAAGCATGAAACCAAACAGATAAATAAAAGCTCATCGAAAATTTTTTTAAAAAGACTTTAGATGTAGACAGTACATAGTTTGGGTAAGAGTGAAATTCTCAATGCGAAGTTAAATTCTGATTCTACAGAGCATAGAACCGAGATTATTTCCAAAGGGAATCTTTTGGGAAACAAACAGTTGCAATATTTCACTGAAAAATAAAATATATTAAGTTTGAGTATCGGCTTCCAGTAATGCCAAAAACGCCCGGTACCTGCATGGTTCCAGAAACGGCACACGCCCGTTTGGCCCAGCAGCCCCTCCACCAGGACGGCAAGTGGGGACCGCGCCTGCCTCCAGAGCCGCTGCTGTGGGTGCGACTGCCACCTGTTCCCAGCGGGGTGCTGGACCGGAAGGGGCTACTTCAGAGCCTGTCAGAGGCTCGGTGTGAGGACTGAATGAGTTAATTTTCATAAAGCGGCTAGAACGGGGCCTGGCACGGTGCTGTGCAATTTTAACTCGCATGGTGACTAGCTGGATTTGTACAATGCAATTTTTTTTAAATCCTCAGCATTCTTGAAATATCTATTCATCTCAGCTGCCAACAGTTGGCTAGAATAACAAAAAGGTGATTTTTTTGCTGTAGTTGTTCTATGGCTTAAAAAATATTTTTAAACCCTTTTCAACCATATAATGTCATTAATTTTCTGCTGTGGTTTCCATATTGTCCACGTCACAGCGCATCTGGACACCAGTGGGCTTGGATAAAAATACATTGGTGGAAAATTGGCCCAGAATAGGTTGGTGACCCTAATAAGCAGTTTATGCAGTCTGGGTAAGGTACCAGCTAGGTAATAAGCCTATTTTTACTTGACATCAGTACCAATTATCAGGGAAAGGTGTATTCAGACACAAATAAAACGTACTCCTGGTGCTGAATTTAGACGTGAACTTAATTTCAATAAAAACGGGATGTGGAAAAAATGAATACCTGCAGCATAGTCATTCCAAGGTTTCGGCCAGCGGAAAGGCTCCACCCCAAACCCCCTGGGGCCGAGGAGCCGAGGTGGGGAGGCCAGAGCGCAGCAGACCTGCCCGGTGTCCGGGCTCGACCGCCGACCCCGGCCGCGGTGGCGGAGCTTTGTCCCCAGCGAGGCCTGATGCAAACGCCGCTCAAGGCCCCCTGCGTGCCCTGCCTCGTTGGCCACCCCAGACATGTCGTGAAGTTCCTTAGATGCTGCCCGTCCTCCTCTGTGTCGTTCGTCACGCGCGGTGACCAGGAGGGGGCGCTCTGGAGGAGGCGTTTCCGGGCATTCAGGTGACAGGTCCTGGGCCAGGGTAACCATGGCGACGGCGAGGGCTGTACAGACTCCAGAAACAACTTGGGGAAATCACTGCAGAACTTGGAGATGAGCTCCACAGAGGGCGACCGGACCGAGGGTGAGCGAGGACGAAGAGGACGCTCTGGGGTCTGGTCGGGGCCGCAGGAGGAGGGGCGACGAGGAGGGGCGCTGGGGACGCGGTGAGCTGCGGTGCAGGTTGCAGACGCGGCTCGGATCCCGCGTTGCTGCGGCTGTGGTGTAGGCCGGCGGCTGCAGCTCCGATTGGACCCCTAGCCTGGGGTCCATCACCCCAGTGATGGTTTGGGCTCCATCACCCTCAACTCCACACATGTTCCTTTAGTCTTTGGTAAGAATTTCCTGCAAACACACTTACGTGAATCTCCAGACCCAGCTGAACATCACAGCTTTTGACGCCCAGAACCGACCAAGCCAGGTTAGCACAGAAACTGGAATTCTGAGTTCTGGTGCAAGGACGGTACTTCTCCTGAGTGTACACTGACATATATTTTCCGAAACTTTATGTGTGTATGTATGCCCGCCTGTGTGTGTGTGTGTGTGTGCAACCGTGCACGCACGTTACAGCGGTCTAATTCACTTTGTTAACAGACACAATCATTAAATAATAAACAGAATAAACAGTTCTGCTGAAAATAACACTCTACTAGACACCGTAATTAGCATTCATTTAAAAATACACAAGTTGCTCGATAAAAGCATTTTTAAGCAATTTAGCACTACCCCAAGATTGGAAGGCTGCGAGGTATTTATTAGAAAGGACTTCACTTAAGGCTCAGGTGCCTGTAGCATCTGAAGACTGGCACTGACTAGAAAAGAAGAGGGAAAATAAAAGCGTGGTTACCTGTGCGCCGAGCCTGGAATGGAGCTTGTGATCGGACAGCCAAGGGTGCTTGAGGGCTTCGCTTGCACTGATTCTCCAGCTAAAGGGAAAGGCAGGCAGTTAGGAGTGAAGACCCAGCAAAGGAGAGCCCAGCTCTGGCCGCCGCCTTTGGGAGACCAGATGGCTGAACATCAAATTCCCGGGTGATTCTGCCTCCTCTGGAACTGTTGTCAGGGACTGCAGGTTACCGTCCAGACCCATTAGGTGGCAACACTGGTAAGACAGGCAAAGCTAATAATTCAGATTCCTGTTAATAACTGAACACCTACCTTCAAATAAGTCATTCTTCCTTTTTAAATTTTATATTGGAATAGAGTTGATTTACAACGGTGCATTAGTTCCAGGTGTACAGGAAAGTGAATCAGTTACACACATACATATATCTATTCTTTCTCAGATTCTTTCCCATATGGGTCACTACAGAATACCGAGCAGAGTTCCCTGTGCTACACGGTAGATTCCTGCTGATCATCTATGTTATATATACTAGTGTGTATGTTAATCCCAAACTTCTAATTTATCCCTTCTCCCCGCCCCTCTTTCCCCTTCGGTAACTACAAATTTATTTTCTGTCTCTGAGTCTATTTCCGTTTTGTTAATAAGTTCGTGTTTACAGAAGAAGTAACCGTTCTTGATGGAATGTCTGAACTTCATAAATTGAATGTCTATCAGTCAGTTGAAGGATAAGCATATGTTTACCATTGTAAGAACAAAATTCTACAGTGATTCTTGATGACTGCAAAAGCAATATGCATATTAAAACTTTGGAATAATAGGTACTACTAAGGTTTGAATTAAGAAGTTTTGAAGAGTCAAATAGAGAAATAGATGGTGAGTTATGCAATATTCAGAAAGAGTGTATTAGACACTCTTGAGCCAATAAAGGTTTATACAATCAAAAATTATATGAGGAAGAATTATAAACATCATAATTCTAAGCTTTGTAAACTTGTTTTGTGTGCTAAGGTTTATTACATTAAGTGAAATAACTTCAAAATAAAAAATTACTATTACATTAAATGAAATAACTTTTCAAAATAAAAAAATAAACCATCTGAAACAATGTTAATTTCAAGCAGTCATGAAGCTCCATTTGTATAAAGACTTCAATAAAATTTCTTCATCAGATACCAACTATTTAAGTATAAGAAGAGGAGACAAGCTTTTAGTCAATGAAGGATGACATGGTGACAATATTACGAGCAGGACCCTAAATTAACAGACATGATTTTCTGGCGTTCCCACCATGGCTCTGTGGAAACGAATTTGACTAGTATCCATGAGGGCGTGGGTTCGATCCCTGGCCTAGCTCAGTGGGTTAAGGATCCCGCGTTGCTGTGGCTGCAGTGTTGGCTGGCAGCTGCAGCTCTGATTAGACCCCCTAGCCTGGGAACTTCCATATGCCATAGGTGTGGCCCTAAAAAGACAAAATACATAAATAAACAGCGATAAGACACTAAAATAATAAAGTAAGAACTGTTGGCCCTGAAAGTCTTAAATATTATCTACCGATGTACATTTTAGACAAAACCGTCTGAAAAGTGTGCCTGAAAGTCTAATCCAACCCCCTCATGATTCTAAAATGCAAGCCGTTATGTTTCAGTATCACTGTGCTTCACCCTCTGAACTTGGAATTACGTGGTTTAGCAGGACAGAACTAGAAGGCCATCCGAGACAGAACGCGCCGGGCCCCGGGGAGGGTTGACCTGTGCTGACCATCAGTCCTGCCACTTCACTGGCCGACCCCGACCCTGGGCAAACTGCTTGAGTCTCCTGCAGAGCCGGGAAGTGGAGCCGGGCGGGGGTTAAAGACACGACTCGCTGGCCCGGGCTTCCCAGCGAGACCAGAGGCTCCCGCCCGGAGCCACGCGCCCGGCGGCCGTGGGAGGGACCGTGGCGTCCCCTGAGGCCCAGCAAGGGGCCCTCGCTGCCGGAGCCTCGAGCGAAGGCAGAAGGAGGGGAGCTTTGCAGCCCCGTCAGGCCTCGTGACGAAGCCCTCCCAGATCTCAGGAAACTGGGCCAAGAGCCTCCAGCTCGTCCATCTCCAGTCTGCACACACGTCAGAGACGCCGCGGGCTAGTGTCACGGCCTCGCTGTCACCCCTGCTTCACCCAGTGGACGAGGTCACCTCTTCTCCTTGATCAGAAGCTTGGAGATGAACTCCCGGGCCTCCTCCGACACGTCCTGAAATTCCTCGTCCTCGAGGTCCCATCTGCAGGCCAGGATGTTGTTCAGGGTCTCGGCGTCCGAGTCTCCCAGGAAGGGGGACAAGCCGCTGAGTCTGTAAGACACAGCGTCCAGGTAACAGCTTTCTAAACACCTTCAAGCCCTTTACAGAGGGATCGCCTTTGGGGGTGGGGGCTGTCGTTTAAATCCGAAAGAAGGTAAATAGCCAGGAATTAAGCATCACTTTTTTTTTTTTACGGCTGCACCCAAGGCATATGGAAGTTTCGGGGCCAGGGATCAAACTCATGCCTCCGCAGTGACCTGAGACGCTGCAGTCGGATTCTGAACTCGCGGCACCAGGGTGGGGACTCCAAGCGTAATTTTATAATATGTATTTGCAACCGAGAAAATGCTAATTCTCCTACTCTGACGCCTAATTAAACAACGTCGCAGCAGCCAGCCCCAACCACGAATCTCAAACACCAGCGCAGCCGCCTCTCGCGGCAGGGGGCAGCTGGCAAAGCGCCGCCACGTCCTCAGATGGCAAACGCCAGGAGTGTGACCTGCAGGAGGAAGGCTCCTTAGCCATTTAGGGGGTCAGGGTGTGAGTTTGGGGGTTTCTTTTAATTACTTCTTGGGCCCTAGGTGGTGTCCTAGCAGTTAAAGCAACTGGCGAAGAAGACGTTTTTTCAGAGGACACACAGGCAAAAATTTCATCCTTTCTCCACGGGGCTCAGCAGAATCTGGGAAGTCTCGGAACAAGCCCAAGTGATTTATTTTTGCAAGACCTAAATTGGTGCTTTTATTCAAAAGAGCAAAAGCCCGGGGAGCAGGCAGGGCGGCGGAGAAGCAGGGCGGGGGCGGCGACCGCTTACAGCATGTAGGCGATGACGCCCACACTCCACATGTCCGTGGGAAAGGACACGAAGTCATAGTTCACAACCTCGGGGGCGAGGAACTCGGGCGTCCCGAAGTTCACCTTCAGCTTCTCTCTGGGTTTGTACCTGCAGTTTGGGGACAAGGGGTCAGTCGGTCAGAAGTCAGGGGAATTGAGAGGGTGCCGTGTCTGAGCGAAGTCACTGCAGCCACTCGGCAAGCTTACGACCCACAGACTTTCCGGGAAATCGAGTCCCGGAGAGAGAGCGTCTCAAACTTGCAAAGAAGCTTCCTCCTAGAAAGCTTTAACGATCCCCAATGGCCGTGGAGAAAGCCACTCGATAATTAGAACACCCGAGCTCCCGAATGAGCCCGGAGGAGCCGTGGGGCAGCCTCTGCCGGGCGGACGGCTGGCATCAGCCTATTTGGATGAACAAATAGGATGCAGTGACTTACAGCCGTTTTATGTTCTCGCTAATGTGCTCAGGCCCGTGAAAAGTCTAATTTCCTTTAAGGAGCGTATCTGCGCCAGAACGCTTTCCAATCTTGCTTTTCACTCATGTTTTTCAAGTAAACCCTCTCTTTAAGGACAGAACAGACGTAAAAGGCTACGACAAGCTCGTACAAATTCTGAATTAACATCTTCAAGTATAATAACCGTGCTGGGTTAGGTTTTCACAGTCCCTATTTCCCCCGCGTGCGCTGTAGACACTCCGAAGCGTTCAGATTCTGAAGCCAGCAGGGTAAAGCCAAAGCATATTTTTTGTTAAGCTGATTCTAAACGGGGATGTGAAACCGAGGGTGTATCGGATTTATCTTTTCACAGAAGAACGACCAGCACGCTCCCCAGCCTGGCTCGGACACCTGTGTCCAAGCTGACATACCTTCTGGCCAATCCAAAGTCAATAATTTTTATTTGTTTAGTGTCCCGATTCACACACAGGATGTTCTCGGGCTGCAGGAGAGAGAGAGGCACATTAGCAATGAAAACAACCATCCTTCACTCAAATTGTCCTTGAACCACAACTAAAAATACAGCAGTCCTCAGGAAAAACATATCAGGCCTTCCACTTGGGGGCTGGCTTGTCTGCGCGGGCATTTTCTCCTTTAATTATGCGGTGGGTGAGGTTGCGGGTCGCCTGCCAACCCCTGTCCGCTTCTGCAGCTGACCAGAGTGCGTGAGTTCAGGCAGAGGCCTCCTGCCTCAGGACTCTGCACACGGACTGGCGGAGGCCGTGTGAGGCTTGACATCTGCCCCCCTAAAATTGCTAAGTACGAATTTCCCCTTCTTGAAGGGATATTTTTCCCAAGGATTTACGAGCTCCAGGAGAGAGGGCCTGATTCACTTAGGCGGCCGCACCGAGCGCGCCATGTAACGTGGTGGCCGTGAACCCCCGAGTTCCCTGTGTGCTCAGTCTGTGGGAAAGTCCTGCGGAAGGCGAGGGCTCGCCCGCCCCCGTTCACCCTTTGTTCTCGACAGTTCCAGAGTTTTGCTGAGTTTGGTCTCATCGCCGAAAGCCCTTGCCTAAGTGTTCCCTTGGAGCCTGACTCAGGCAAGACTTTGCCCCTGGTCTCGGGGTGAAAACGCAGAAGGACAGACGGTGCCACGACTACGTGTTTGCAGAGTGACTTCCAAGGGTATTCGTTAGGATGGAAAAAACAGAACTCGGGGAAAAGCCAAAGTCAAGGTCATCCAGAAAAGAGAGAGTCTTCAAAGAACTGCCTGAAACTCCTGAGGTGCAGTGAATCCCAACTTTCCCTGAGCGCTGGGACTCGGCCACGCTGCCAGCCCCCCGCATGCCACGTCCCACCCGTCCTGCAGGTGGGCTCACGGCTGTCCTTCCCTGCCAGTCTAAGTGGAAAAGGGGCTGGAGTGAGAGCAGGAATGCAGAAACACTTTATGAGGTGACCTAGTGTCTCCTTGTCAATATCCAATAGTCCACGGCATGGAGCACGGTGCCTGCAGAAGCCTTTTTCTAAACTATCTCTAAAACAGATGCCTGGAAGCAAAGTGATGGTGGAGGAGTGGCTGCTGTGCAAGCGTGTGCGGCCTCGTGCTTAAATAACTGATCAAGCACGTATAAAGCCGTCCAATTGCCAAAGAACGCGACAACATAAGAAACCTGCAGACCGTAAGGAAGCCACTCTGAGGGCACTTCCAAAAATTAAATTGTTTTCTAGTTGTGAAATTAAAGCATGTTCACTGAATAAGATTTGCAAAACACGCCAAAAGAAAAAACAAAAGTAACGGAGACCGTTTCTGAGCCACCCCAGTCTCCCCTGCACAGGGACACGTGTTCAGTATTTCTGGCCCTTTCCTTCCGAGGAGCTTCCGAGAAGGATGACCAGCTTTGACGACCCGTCCGGCTGTCGCCTTTGTCATCACCTTTACATACAAGCCGTAGCTACACCTGCAAGTGCTCAGTCGGCATTACGAAGCCACACATGGAGCTGTTTGACTTGCGATGGGTCAGGTCCCAGCTCCAGTTGCCGATCAAACCCCTTTAGGGATATTTGCAGAGTGTCTACGCGCAGTGAAAACACGCCATGAAAAAACGCATCATCAACCAGTTCGTAGCCGCGGGCTTTGCTAATGGCTTTTAACCTCTGACTTCGCCATTTTATCTACCACTTCCTCCTTCCCTGAGGATGGGAGAGGCAGAACCCATAAATCAAGACGGTGAGGGAGGCCGAGTTATAGGAACAGAGGCCCATGGAAACCTATTTAAGGAGGTCAAATTTATTTAGTTCTACAGTCCCTGATGACTTGCAGTAGATGGTCTTTATACGGAACATGTATTTGCGCTCTCTGTCACGCTGTGCAAACACGGGAACGAGAAGACGGCTGAGCCACCCAAGAAGATGTGCTTTACGACATCAGAGCTAGAGCTGCTGGGCCCGGTCTTTCACGGGTGGTAACTGTGCACAGTCTGGTTCCTGGGACGTCGTAATGGGAGAGGGCGAAAGGGGAGGCCATTAAGTAAGAGGAGAAAGATGCCGTGGCCCCCCGCTGTTCACACGGGCTTTCCACTGCCCCCAGTGCAGTGTCCAGCCTCACCCTCCGCCCTTCTGCCCCTTAACCTTTGGCACCTCCCGTCCGTCTGCCCTGCTTCCCATCCTGCTGCAGGCCCGCCACCGCTCCGGCAAAAGCCCGAAGAAGACAGTCCCTAAGACCCGGTGCTTCCTGAGAGAAGTTAGGAGAGTGATGGGGACTCTTGGAGAGCTGGAGAGTTTGACTGCTACCAGGGAATTCCGAGTTAGCTAAAATCCTCCCACTTAATCTAAAGATGGGAGGTGCAACAAGGATGCTGTGGAGCAGGTGGTGGTGGAGGTGACGGTGATGATGGTGACAGTGATAGCGGTGGTGGAGGTGACGGTGGTGAAGGTGATGGAGGTGATGGTGGTGGACGAGGTGGTGGTGGAGGTGA
>PVHT021183522.1:199557-359677 GCA_004024745.2 Catagonus wagneri | reverse complement strand
GGAGGTGGTGGTGGAGGTGATGATAGAGGTGGTGGAGGTGACGGTGGTGGGCGAGGTAGTGGTGGAGGTGGTGGTGGAAACCATCTCCCATGTGAATTCCTTTAACAAAGGCAAGTTACAAGACTCTGAGAAGCTCTCCCTAAAGATGGAAATGTGCGCACATTAGGGGGTGACAGAAGTTGGGAGCAGGGAGATGAGGCTAAGAATCCAGATTTTTAAATTCCCGAGTACACAGTGACAGGATCAACTTCCCTAGCTGGTGTCCGGTCCCCAGGGGGCCCACAGATCGGTGAGCGGGGAGGGCCCGGGACAGGCTTACATTTCGTGGGACACAGAACACAGCCAACCTTAAGGTCCAGGTGGAGAATGTACATCTGATGCATGTGTCTTATTCCCTCACAGATCTGCCTGATGAACAGGACGGTATCGAGCTCCGTCAGGTTGCAGTTGTCGTCAATGATGCGGTCGAACAGCTCCCCTCCGTCCACACTGCAGGGGACACAGCGGGGACGTCCTGAGTCACGGCCCCCGGGCGAGTACAGGCTTCTCACGTCTGAGCCCTCTGAGTCTTCCAGCGGGCTGTGCAGTTACCCCTCTGCCTCCTCGGTTACGTGCCTCTGACGCTGAAGGCGCCTGTTAGAGCCACCATCAGTTTCACAAGTGGGGATCCCAGAGCCTCTGTCTTTTTTCTGGGGGGCGGATGCAGTGCCTACAGCATGCGCAAGTTCCAGGGCCAGGGATCGAACCCATGCCACACAGTGACCTGAGCCGCAGCGGTGACACCAGGTCCTTAACCCCTGAGCCACCAGGGAGCTCCATCAAAGCCCCTTGCATCCAGTGGCTCCGGCTTTGGAGTGAGACCACACTGCCTTGCCTTAGGTTTACGGGGGGCGGGGGGTGCCGAGAAGGCGGGGGGCAGGGGACAGATTCTGAACCCAGGGGAGGGTAGACTAACTTGAGTGATAAAGTGCTTCTGTGTGGGTGCTGCCGGATATTTCACGACCCCAGATTCCTTAACGCACAATGATAAGAAAAACCCAATAGGGGGCTGGGGCGGGGGGATGCAGTGAATCAGAAACACCGGTCCGGTGTCGGTCAGCGTGACTCACTTTCTGAACACTAAGTTTTTACAGAAGTGATTGCATTTTTGGAGATCTAGAATTGCTGTGTTCGTTGGAAGTTACAAGATCTCATTAAGATTTCCATCTGCATCGGCTCTACTGAGGTACTGCCCAGCTTCGGACGCCCCAAGAACCACTTCCCCTTTGGGTTAGTTCCCCCTGAAATTTCAGAAAATTGGAGAGAAATGGATTTATCTATACCTTAAAAATACTATTCCAGGACTCATCTCAGAATAGCAGCGCACATTAAAATACGCAAGGTGATTAGAAACAGAAGCTCCTTAGCCCTATTCGGTAAGGGTTTGGCATGAACGATGTCTTAGCGATTAGCTGAAAGTGAAAGGCAGTTTAAGAATCACTTTCTGGAGTCTCCATGGTGCCTCAGTGGTAACGAACCCAACAAGCATCCCTGAGGATGCAGGTTCGATCCCTGGCCTCGCTCAGTGGGTTAAGGATCCGGCGTTGCCGTGAGCTGTGGTATAGGTTGCAGATGTGGCCCGGATCCGGTGTTGCTGGGGCTGTGGCGAAGGCCGGCGGCTACAGCTTCTTTTAGACCCCTAGCCTGGGAACCTCCATATGCCGCGGGTGCGGCTCTAAAAAGGATAAAAAAAAAAAAGGAATCCCTTTCCCCGGACTACCCAGGACAGCGTGAGGCTAGAGCTTTGGCAGCACAGCTCAGATATAAAGCTGGACCGGTGCCGTCTCCCGCCCCTTATCTGCAAACTCGCACGTGGGAACGTCTCTCGATTCCAAAGTGATGGCCTTCCCCAAGCGGACGTGAGGCCGCGCCGCCCCCGGGGGCTCAGGAGGCCGGGCACGCGGGTGGGCACGTACTACTCCATGACCAGGACGATGTCGTTCCTGGACTCGAAGGCGTCGTAGAGCTGGATGAGGTTCACGTGGTCCAGCTGGTTCATGACGCTGATCTCATTCCTCACGTCGTCCTGGGGGCGGGGGGCGGGTTTAGAGCCGTGAGGACACCGCGGGGGGAGGGGCAGCCGCACCCCCGGCGCCTACCTTGTCCTTCGTGCCTCTGGTCTTGATGATCTTGGCCGCCAGCTTCAGGCCTGTGGCTTTCTCTTCACACTTGTGGACCTGGCCGAAGCGGCCCCTGCCGGAGGAGAGGAGGCGGCCCGGCGTGAGGCTCTGTGCCCCAGGGCCGCGCTCCAGCCACTGCCCGCTGGGCCATGCGGCTGCCGGGCAGCACCCTCTTTAGAGCCTGAGCCCGTTATGAGCTTGCTGTGGCCGGTATCTCCCAGAACGGCGCTCCGTTCTGACGCAGACCCCGCTGGCATCAGAATCGGGGGCGGGGGTCCCAGCCCGACCCTAGACCTACGATCCTGCAAGGCAGGAGAGCCCCAGAATCTGCACCTTTGCAACCCACCTTGGGTGATTTAGAGGCACCCTAAAACTCTAGAACTTCTGTCACAGAAAAAAGAGGATCTTTCTGAATACATGCAAATGTAATAAGCTAGGCTTTTCAAGCATGTGAACCATGCAGGCTGCAGGTCAGGCACATCAAGTTATTTTTGGAAGCTGCATGTAAATAAATAAGAAATAACAACATTGCATATTGACACATATAATCAAAAATGCGTATTATGCAATCACGTGTGAGATTTTTGATAGTTTAGCTTGGATATAAATTTAAATATACTGCATAAGAGCGTTTCTTACAAATGTCATCACACGCACACAGGTGAACAGCCTTCGAATTGGACTTGGTTGCTGTGATTCCTGATTAGTAAAAGAGCTGGAACGCAGGTGCCCGCCTGCAGAGGGGGGCGCCTCAAACAGGAGCCGAAGGGAGCCTCCCAGGCCCACGGCCCCCTGGGGACCCCGAGAGGAGAGAGGGTCCAGGCAGGGTGGTGGGCCGCCACGTCACGCCCCCCGCCAGCCCCACCCTCGAGCAGAAGCCCACGGGTCCTGGTGGGGGTGGCATCGCCGTAAACACAGCCCGGTGTGACCTCAGTCCCACCCACGGCTCCAGACCTGGTCCCTTTCCTGGGCGGGAACACAGCCCAGGTGCCTCCGATGGGGCCGCCCAGTTAAAAAAGGCTTCTTTCTCTTAATTAGCAGTGGCCCCCAGAACAGCCTGGCCCGCGGAGGTGCCACGCCCCTGCCTGGCTTCGGGCCACCCGTCCATCCCCCTCGCCCACTTCGCTCTGCAAGGCGGTGAGTGACGCGGAGACCTCACAGGCTGCCCGCCGCCCCCCAGACCGATGCCCTCAGACTGGGCAAGCGTGGGGAGCAGGGACTCAAACACCCTACAGGTTGCGGGAGAGACGAACCCCCAGGAAGTGCAGGGGCCTGAACTGCAGGGTCCCGGGGTCCTTGGGGCAACACCGCTACCAAGTCTTGAGGCACATGCATTCCTTTGACTGTGTCCCCCTGGCTTACTCGCTGAGCCCAGGGCGGGGCGACGGGCAGCTGGTCCCACCTGCGGGGCACGGGGAAGACCCAGCACTGCCCAAATGGGCAGGAAGGAAACGCCAGCGGTCACGGACAAACTCGACCAGAAACACACATGAACCCGGCAGTTGTTTCAAGGCCGCTTCTGCAAGCAGTTTCCCCTCCCTGGAGAACAGGTCTGCCTTGCCACAGACGCCCCTCAAAGCCCCCAAAAGCTGCTGCGTGCAGTGATCCTGCAGCGTCCTGGGCTCCTACGCCTGCTTCAGAACCCTCTCCCCGCCAGCCCATCCTACAGGCTCAAGGAGCCAGCTGAGGACAAGAAAGTCCAGGCGGGTAAGCGCTTGCCCTCCCCACCCTGTGTCACATGGATTTGCTGATGGGAGTCAGCTTTATAAGTTAGAGGCTGATCGCAGGACCCCGGGGGCTGTGCCGAGGCGGGACTCCCCGGGGACGGCCGCGACCCCTCCTCCTCCAGGGAGCGCGCGGAGGTCCCGCCGGCAAGTCCTCCCCGAGGCCTGTCACCCACAGAAATGGGTAAACGCGTAAACGCAAAACCGGCAGTGAGCAAACACGGAACACAGGCCGAGAAACACCGCCTTCCCTCATTCCTGCCTCCTGTTCCTCGGTCTTCAAGCCTCTAACCCACGTGGCGACTCACAAGGCGGAAAGCGAAGCAGCGATAAACGTGGACTTTAGTCACAGTCACCGCGTCCACCTGTCTGGCATCGGTGACAATTTTTTCAGAAATGGCGAAAGTCCTCTTAAGAGGTTTACGACGTCTCTGGCTCTCCAGTCGACGCTGGCAAACGCTTTACAAAATCCCGAGACCCTTCTCCTCGCAGGCGCTCCCCTTTTGCTGAAAGGGGTTGAAGCTGAGCGCTACTCACCCGCCTAAGGTCTCGGTTCTGCTCACGGTGTAGAAGCTGCTGACGGCGGCCTGCCTGGCTGTCACGATGCGGTGATCGAAGGGGGCAGGGGGCGCGGGGCCGTCATCTGGGAGGTGAGAGAGGGGCCACGTGAGAAGCGGTCTGAGGTCCCAGCTGGGCCTGAGTGCCCCTGTGCCCACTTAATAACGAGACGTAGCAGGCCATCTGTTTTATTGCGCATGACCTGGGGAATATAAATTTCTGTCTCGTGTTACGACCAGGAAGGTCACGATCCTTAAGGTGGTATGAAGGCCATGAAGGTGACGCCTGACACCTCTGAGAAAAGCTGTCAGGACCTCCGAACCCTGGCGCCTACCCCCTTCTGGGCTTTCAGAAGCAGCCAGAACCCCCCACCCCTGAAACAGTCCGACAGGTAAGACTTCCAGGCCTGACACGTTTACATTCAAAGCGGAGAAAGCATCTGATCCGTTTTTTAAACAAGCACCACTGATAAAGTCCATTATTTTAATTAAAGCAGAGAGGAAAAATGAAACTTTCTTTATGTCAATGAAAGGCTTGATACTACTAAATACGACTTTCCAAAATATTCTAGCCCTTATTTAAGACACGTTCAAGACACAAAGATGAATTTTTCCTGTCTGGAAATAAAATGCCCAGTAAAGCTGGCTTAGGACATGTGCCACAGCTCTCGGATTTCTCCCACTTTCTGCCCGCCAGCCCGAGCGATTAAACGCCAGTCCACCGAAGGGTCAGTTCTAAACATATAATTACTCACTACTGTTCTCCCAGCATCCCTTTTCACTCTTCACTGCTTACTGGTGTTAGCAGTTTCTTGCCACGAGCCTACTCACCGTCCTGTCTATTTGCTATTTGTTAGTGACCATAGTTCATCAGTTCCCACTGTGCAGCGTCTCACATGCAGGCAGAGGGAAAAAGCGAGGCGCGTAGCTAACACTCCGCTTTCAAAAGCTGACGTTTATCCAAAATGTGAGTCTCGAGCACGTGTCTTGTGCCGGGCCCTCTGCCGAGTGTTGGTGTTCTTAAGACTAGGTTAACGTGAACCTCCAGGCATCTGGTGGGGCGGGGACCCTCTCCCCTGACACCGTGAACGAGGCGGCTGTGAGAGGACTCTCCCGGTGGCATCCGTCTCTTCAGAACCCCCCAAGAAGCGACTGAGTCGCGCACAGAGTGGCATCAACGGGGCCGCCAGGCTACGCGGGGCTGAGTCGGAAGTGCCGGCTGGAAAAGGCTAAGAAGCCTTAAAGGCCGGAACACAGGCGTCTCCTAGCCAGGGGGTCCTGCTGCCTGGGGGTTCTGGCTCCAGCCGCCACCAGGGCTCGGCCTCGGGTGCTCCCCGCAGCAGGTCGGGCTTCTGCTGTCCTTCTCCGTGCGTGTCCCCCGCCCGCACCAGCCGCGTCGGTCTTGCTCTTCTTCTCCTCCTGGGCCGAGCTCTCGGCCGCCCCTCGCCGCTTACTGCCGCCCGAGGGCTCTGTGGCCTCGGCGTTCGGCCAAGCCGGTCCTGTTGCCGAGTTTCCCGGGGTTCGTGATTTGGCTTTTATGCTGCTGAGACACCTGGAAAATAAGACCTGGCCACAGCGCTCAAAGTTTCCGGGAGGACACGCTCAGGTGACCAAACTTCTGAGAACTAACGCTTCCCCCAGGCGATGCTGCCGGGAAGGGATGTGAGCTTCGTGAGAGTCGGTGACATCACGCAGGGGCAGATGCGTCCCCATCAAACCCAAGCAGCAGGTAACGCCTGTGGATGACGACCGGCGCCCTGGGGACTCTCCCTAAGGCCCTCCTTGCAACCCCAAGGCAGGCCACCAACCCTCTACAGAAGCATTTCAGGACCACCCAACTAATCCGGTCTTCAGCGGTCACTCCCGTTCCTTAAAGAAGAGAGAAATGACCACACGAAGGCGTCATAAAAGAAGCCACGGTCTCTGAATAGTATCAGCGGTGAGAGCGGGTCTTCTCTGATGAAGAGCTGACTCACGTCAGTGTCCCAGCAGCTCCAGATCTTAGGGCATCTCTGAGGGTGATGGGTGAATAAACATTAGCGTTTATGTTTAAGTCCTGGAAAATTAGTCTTCTCTACACTTAGTTTCCAGAACATGTCATTTTAGGAGGAAATAAGAATTATATCCTACATTCCTAAAAAAGACCCCGAGGGAATGCTCTTTGTTCCAAGAAGGTTCCATGGCTTATCACAACGTAGAGGTTAAGTCATTTTAATTGGCCACGTGATTGCCCGGATTTATGTCTGACACTTTGCTGCCAAGGAAGAATTATGCTCATAATACTGGGGAAACAGCCCGCTTAGAAAGCTGATAAATCTGATCTTAGGAAGAATGTGCTCTAGATTGCCAAAAAGAAGAACATTTAACTTGATCTTTAAAATTAAATACTGGATGGGAGTTCCCCGGTGGCTAGTTAGGATGCAGCACTTTCACCACTGTGGCCCGGGTTCAGTCCCCGGTCTGGGAGCCAAGATCCCACATCAAGCCACTGCATGTTTCTGCCAGAAGAAAAAGAATACTGGATGTGATTACTAATCATCGTCATCTCCGTCTATCATTGGTGGGAGATTTAGAAAATGCTAGAATGCCTGAAAATGTCACAGGCAAGAAGAAAATCCAATGGCAAGAAAACTCGGCCAAGAACAATGCGCGTGGCTGGAAAGTGGCTTCTAACCATTGATTTAAAACTCGCTTCGGGAGCCCTGTGATGCGGCCTCGCCGGAGCGGCGCGGGGAGCTACGCGGAGCACCCTGTGGGTGGGGACGCTGCAGCCCCACCCTTCAGGGACCTGATCGCCCTCGGTCCTACCGACACACTGCTCGTCGCCCGGACGCTTGGCCAGCACCGTTTCATCGGGCACCTGGGACCGGCCCTTTTCCGTGTCGCGAGGACCTTCCTCAGAACGAAGCTCCTTTTGCTCTCCTTTGCGAGCTGGATGCTCGCTCTTCTCCACAGAGCCTCGCTCTCCCTCCCCGGCGCTCAGGCTCTCTGGGCGCGAAATGTCCCCTCCGTCTGCACGTCCTCTGGACGCTGTGGGATCTGCTAGAGCGAGGCCTTGGACTTCGCCGTGTGGCCCTTCCCCAGGAAAGGGGGCAGGCCCTCCCTGAGCCGGGGAGGCGGGGGTCTTCTTGGCGTGCTGCTTGTTGTGCTTCTCACACGCTTCTGTCTCAGAGGAGGGCTGGCTCTTCTGGGCAGGTCTCTCTAAAAGCCACCACAGACACACAGGACTTTAACGGGGACGCACGAGGCCAGTGTAATTTTGGCCTCACGTGCTGGCGTCTCTATTCAGGTTCTGCTTCACAGGAAAGCAAAGCAGAAATGAACATGGCCGATGGATGGACAGCTGGCCCCAGAAGACTTTCTGGTTTGCAATTAGTGGGATCAAACCAATCAAATCAAGACAGTGGCACAGACACCTGACCCGACACAGGCTTCAGGAGCCTGCACCGTCCTCTGAGTTAGAACACAGCTACTTAGGCTTCCAAAGGGGTTACCTGCAGGGGGCGCTGTCCTCTTGTCTTTGGCAGGTGCTGTTTCCAGGCTGGGGTGTGACCACGCCTCCTCCTTCGCCTGTGGACACACGATGGGTAATGAGTGACGGGAGCCACACGCCCCGGCAGGGTCTCTCAACCCAGCACTGCTCACTCCTGGGGCTGGACCGACCTGTGTGACGGCGACGAGAAGACGTGGGGCCTCTGCCCACCAGCCCCCGGCAGTAGCCTCCCTCCCGGTTTTAACATCCCAAACTGCCTCCAGAAATTGGCATCTGTCTCCCACGGGCAAACTCAGCCCGGATTAAGAACCACTCTGCTACACAATTCAAACACAGAGAAAATGCCAAACTAGTCATTTAGAGGGCAGAGCGGTGTGAATTAACGAAGCCCTGCAGAGATTAGCGTATCTGAAAGCAAATGAACCAGCTTTTTTTCTTTTTTTTTTTTTTGGCTTTTTTCCTTTCCTTTCTTTTTCTTTTTTTTTTTTTTTTTTTTTTTTTTTTTTTGCTTTTTAGGGCCACACCGGCTGCATATGGAAGTTCCCAGGTTAGGGGCTGAATCGGAGCTACAGCTCCCGGCCTACACCACAGCCACAGCAACTCAGGATCCAAGCCAAGTCTGCAGCCCACACCACAGTTCACGGCAATGCGGATTCCCGACCTGCTGAGCGAGGCCAGGGATGGAACCCACATCCTCATGGATACTAGTCGGATTTGCTTCCGCTGAGCCACAGCAGGAACTCCTGAACTCACTATTTTAAAAGAAATTTTGTAAGCCTCCAGCACTCTTTGCCGAAGAAGGCTCGTACTCATGACTAGATTAAAGGCTGTTGATAGTGAGTGTGTCACCCTTGACCTCTGTTTATACGGTCTTGATATCGTTCACATATAAACCAAATAAAAAGGAGAGGTATCTGTGAATGGTTTTGTAAACCAGAAAGTAGGAGACCAAAGCGCGCTTTTATAAAAGGAGCTTTCACATGGCTTAGAACAGATGGCCCTTCTCCTAAGAAGATAAACATTTTCCTCACAGCCTGGCTTCTCCGAATTAGCTTAGCAAACCCTTCTTAAATACCACATAAAAGGTAAACATTAGCCCAATCCACCCAAATTATCACAAATTCTGAAGTTAACGCATATTATAAATTAATGAAATTATATCGGAGTCGGAAGAATCAGTCGTTTGTTCTTTGGAAAGAGAGCAACAGTGGCCTGAGAGCAGCTTGCGAGCATGGAGCTCCCCAAAGTGCAGTGCAGAGCCGCAGGACAAGCTGTAAACGTACTTTTAAACAACCCAAAGGGCAGCCTGGTAGGTTCACAGCATTTCCATTTTTCAGATAAAAAGCTCCAAACACAGAGGCATGTTTAGTAAATCTGGAAAACCAAAGTTAGAGATTAGAGCTGTGGCGTTTGCAACTTTCTCTTTCAAGTGAAAGGGCAGGAAAACGGCCCCGGTGTCCCTCCTGTACAGCAGCACAGCCGTCGGCACACACCCGCCCCAGGACGGCGGCCACGCTTTCTCCAACCTTTTTTCTCATCCATGTCCCCTAGATTGTAGGCCTCAAATGGGCGAAAAGGCTGATTGCTCTTTGAATCCCTGGCACTTAGCCCGGAGACTGGTGGTGCTGGGATGGTGATGGTGCTGGTGATGATGGTGCTGATGCTGGCAGAGTTGGTGATGGTGGTGCTGGCTAGTGTACACCAAGTACTGACTGCACAAGTCCAGGCATGTTTCTAAGCACATTACATTATCAGCTAAGTTGTTCCTAATGGCGACTCTTTGGGACAGATACAATGAGCCCTATTTTATAACAAAGTTGGGTATTCTCACAGAGCTAACATAATTCAGAGATGGTATCACCAGGCCTCTGACAGTTGTCCGCTTCAGTCAGTGCCACTGAGCTGTAGAGTCACTACGAAAAAAGAAATAGAAGATTATAGCACTATTATTATTATTATTATTATTATTACTAATTTGCTATTTTAAGGCCGCACCTGCAGGATATGGAGGTTCCCAGGCTAGATGCTGGATGGGAGCTGCAGATGCCGGCCTGCACCACAGCCACAGCAATACCTGATCTGAGCCGTATCTGCGACCTACACCACAGCTCATAGCAACGCCTGATCCCCAACCCACTGAGTGAGGCCAGGGATCGAACCCGCATCCTCATGGATCCTAGTTGTGTTTGCTATCATTAATATTGACTGAATAGCTACCATGCAGCCAGCACCACAGGAGACAAGAAAAAAGATTAAAAGAGAAGGGTGTAAAATGAAAACAAATTAGTAAGGGAATAAATGTTTATTGGTCAAAAGAGTAGATTTAAGATGGAAGAGAGAGAAAGAGAATTTCATTCCAATTTTGAAAATGAGTCAAATAAGATAGCTCAACAAATTGTGTTTAAGGTAATTTTATAGCTTTGTCTTCCAATGCGTCTCTTTTGAAGTGAAAACCCCTGGGGGACAGGAGGATAGGGTTTTTACTCGTGACTGCGTGTGCCCATGATGGTGAAAGTGCAGGACTGAGCGGTGAAAACCGGTGTGTGTCCGTCGATTTCAGTCCATCAAAATATGCAAAACTGAGAGTCTGGTCGTAAGACTCCTTGCTGTCCTGTCCCCAGCCTTTTGCCCCTGGGGACCTTGGGGGGGGGGTCTCGGTGGCAGCCAGTGCCCACCCACTGGTTGTGCTCCACCCCAACCTACAGGTCTGAGGAATATCAGATGCGCTTCCACAGCCGGGTTCTTCCTTCTCTTACATAGCAGCGATGCTGCCATTTAACACCACGAGGACTTTATTCCCGGCCCCACGCTGTCATCGACCCATTTCCCTGTGTAACACTGACATCTAGAGGAACTGTGAGCTGCGGAGCTCCCAAAGAGCAGAAGATGCTTCTCTGCTTTTCCTGTTTCTGGGCAGCAGCTCCGGCATGAAGATCTTACCTAGTGTTTCCAAGTTACTGCAGGAGTCACTAAAATGGGAAGGGCTGGCTGCGCGCGCAGCTTCTTTGTTTTCCCAATGCAAACGTATTCTCTTCTGCTTAAAGAGCACCAGTGGGTGCCAGTCAACATGACCCCCTGGAAGGATTAGATCAGCCTCTGCGGAGGGATAAAAAGCCGGCCAGACACCGGGTTCCTTGGCTGGACCCAGGCCACGGCGCCGACAAGCGTGATGCACAGCCAGCTGAGACGCGTGGCCGTAGGCGGGGTCCCGATCCGGGCTGTGAACCCAGGTTAGGGAGGGGCCGGCTCGGTGTCTGTCCCGCCGCCGTCCGGAGCCTGTACTACAGACTACTGGAAACAAGCGCTGGCGCAGCCCTTCCACCCGGTCTGCCTCTGTCCCTCTCTGAAGGACCGGTGAGAATTAACCTGCAACAGATTAAGGCCCTTCTCCTAAGGTTCGGTCACGGGCACTTGACCCACGCGGGTGTCATACGCGTTCACGGCGCGGCCCACGGGCTCAGCAGAGACGTCCCGCGCCGACCGGGCCCTCGCCTCCTCCCCGAGCAGGGGGCGCTCGCCTTCTGACCCGTAACTGCTCCCTCTTCCCCCAAGCTGTCGCGGTGCCGCTGCCCCCGCCCCCGGCCTCCCCACCTGCCCGGACTCCGCTTTGCTTTAGCGCTGGTGGGCGCTGTTTGGGGACTCTGGGTGCCTGGCCCCAGCCCCGAGGACGCTGATAAAACTGCCCGGGGGGGGCGGCCTGGATGCTGAGTTTTTGAAGCCCACTCCCGCCCCCGCCCTGACTATAAGGTTGAGGAGCAGGACTCTGTGCATTTTTTCGGTTCTTTGTTTGAACCCTCACCGCCCAGGCCGCGCTGCTCAGCGGGAAGCAGTAAAGCGCGGCTGCGGCCACGTTTCTCCTCCCACAGCGTCCAGGGTCTCTGAACCTCCCCAGCGTGGCTCGTCCCGCGAAGGGCGCCCCTTCCCCACCACCAGCCAGGACCCCCGTGGAAATGCGCCACGGCGCTCTGCCCCGGGGGCCACCCCCTCCAAGTGACCTGGGGCGTCCAGGGAGGTGAGCCAAGAAAAACCCAGCTTTGCCAGCCACCCCTCTGTCCTCCGCCCGGGGCGCTGCTTCGTGGTCACAGTGTAGCAGCTGCCAGCGATGCCTCCCCTCCCGCAAAGCGACCCAGGCTGAAGCGGGGCGAGGCCACCTCACAGGGCGGAGGGCTGCCGACGGACCTCACACAAAAGGACATCTCAACGCCAGGATCACGGCATGTCCCTGCCGTCTGGGGTCTGTCGCCACACACACCTGAGCTCCTTCAACCTGCAGCAAGGTCGCTGAGGAACGGCGGCCACCGTGTGTGTGTGTGTGCGCGTGCGTGTGTGTGCGTGCGTGTGTGACACAGAGAGAGAGAATGACCAGTTCAAAGGCAGGTATAAATGGGATTAGGGCTCCTTAACGTTCATTTAATTAAGATGAGTCTTACTTGGTAAAATTCCTCTTTTATACACAAGAACCGACCTTGGAATGTTCTCACATGACATTTACAGCGCTTTTTCATCACCTAATAAAACCCTTTGATTTCTCCCTGCCGCAGACAGTTTTATAAGGACTCATTTCACATGATGTTCTCAGTACACTTTTTCATTTTCATTTGAGGTTCGCTTTTATCACTCCATCTCCTGTCTCCTGGTCTGAGTAGCCGTCGGCGGCTCAGCTCAGCCCCTCTGCGGGCGGCTCACAGAGGTGGGCACGCTGCCTGGGCCCACGGGGCGCCCAGCGTTCCCCAAGGTGAGGCCACGTGTGGCCCCTTCACTGTAAGGGAAGACCCGCGATCTGAGCTTAGATTCACCGAGCAAAATACGTAACGTCCTTTGGTTTGTCTTTCTATGTCTTCCCCCGGGCAACAAGTTACGCAGGTGCACTGTGACACTTAAAAAAAACAGAATGGAGCTTCCTCAGAAAACTAAATACCATGCGAACTACCGCATGATCCAGCGATCCCACTCCTGGGCTTCTATCTGCACAAAACTCTAATTCAAACAGACGTGTGCACCCCGGTGCTCAGAGCAGCGCTATTCGCGGTAGCCCAGACGTGGAAGCCTAAACGTCCCTCAACAGATGAATGGATTAAGAAGATGTGCTGCATATATGCAAGGGAATACTACTCAGCCATGAAAAAGAATGAAATAACGCCATGTGCAGCAACATGATGCACCTAGAGATTCTCATACTAAGTGAGGTCAGTCAGACAGAACCACAAATACCACGTGATGTCACTCCCAAGTGGAATCTAAAATACGGCACAGATGAACCTGTCTGCAGAACAGAGACAGACTCACAGACACAGGGAGCAGACTTGTTGCCAAGGGGGAGGGCAAAGTCCGGCACGTGGGGAACATTAGTGATCCTTCCAGAACGTTCAGAGCCTTGACACTGACCCAGGAGTCCCGGCAGGGACTCAGGAGACAAGGCCAGCCTGGACATCCCATGCCCAGGATCGTCCGCTCCCCTCTGGGGGCCCCACGGAGCCCCGAACGCGCGCCTCGGAGAAGAGCAGCGTCGCGGCGTGGAGACTCTGCCAGACTGAGCGTCTGTGTCCCTGAAGAGTCGCGCATCGAAGCCCCCGCTCCCAGAACGATGGGGTCTGGAGGCGGGGTCTTTGGGGGGTGAGCAGGTTTAGACGAGGTCACGAGGCTGGGGTTCCTGCCACATGAGGACGCGGGGAGGAGGCGGCCGGCTGCCAGCCCCCCAGAGGGCCCTGTCCGAACCAGACCATGCTGGGCCCTGGCCTGGGACCTCCAGCCTCCAGAACCGTGAGAAACAAACGGCTGTTGTTTAAGCCATCCAGTCTCTGGTATTTTGTTAAGACAGGGACCGTGAAAACCGTGCCAACAAAAACTCTGCAGAATTAGGAGTCTGTTCTGATCGGCCCCAACATGCAAAGACTAGAGTCAGGATTATTTACGCAAGTGGTACAGCTTGGTTACTATAAAGCTGACTATCGACTTTAAAGGGAACAAAAGTAATTCCGTTTAGCCCAGTTCTTACACAACAGAAATTCAGAAGCACACAGATGGTACCCAGCCTGGGACACGCATCTAGTTTTCTGTGCTTTGATTCCTCGGGTGCTCCCAGACCCTCAGTTTATGGAGGACATACATACCTTACTGAACTCTTGTTTTTATTGCACTGCCTTTTGTTTAATTACGTATATATGTGAAAATACACAGCGGGCACTGTGCCAGTTATTAAAATAGGGAGGTCCGTCCACACTGGCTGGCAAATAGCGGACGTCCTGAGACCTCTCAGCTCCTCTCTGGCCCACATGCCTCGGGGCCTTCCTGAGACCCAGCAGGTCGAGGGTCAGTGACTGGCAGGGGGGACCTCAAGGTCACCGCTCCGATGCAGCCCCTGCCCACAGGTGAGTGGCTGTGACCTCCCACTTGCTAAATTCAATCCAGTGTCCGGATCGGGGACAAAGCATGAACGCTCCTGGCCTTAAGAGTAGGCTCCTGGCTGTGCAACTTTCACTGTTGAGTAAAAGCTGTCACGTTGGCCATCTCTTCCAGCCGGTCAGCAGTGGGGCACGGGAAGTGGGCCTGGACAGTCGAGGAGAGAGGAGAGCAGCGGGAGTGACCGCAACGGGGCGGGGGCGGGGGTCCTCCAGCGACCGCTGCTGCCCCAGCCTTGGGGCAGCGGTTCTAAAATGCGCTAGGCTCCTGCCCCGAGAGAGTCTGCCTGGAACCCGAGAACGGTTTCCACAAACTCTGGAAGTGACCCTGACCCCACACGAGAAAACGCTCATTATTCCAGACCACCCCCGAGAAGTCTCCCCAGTGACGTCCTCCCTGAAACAGCCCCTCCCACGCCTCCCCTCTTTTAGGGAATGAGGAGAACTCTCTTCCGTGGGTGGGCTCGCGTCGCTCGTGTATTTACCCAGAGCCCCTGTATCTTGCATCTTTAGCATCTACCCCTGTGCCCGGGGACTGGCTGGTACGCGGGGGAGGGGACGCCGGTGCAGACACCAGGCGGCGCCCGCTGAGCCTCTCAAACACCTGCGTTTTCTTGAGCCATGACGTAGCACCACCTTCACTCTGCTCCAGGCAGCGTCAGGCTTTGATGTCCGGCCCCCAGGCTCGCGTGGCAGCTCCAAGGCCCCGCTTTCATGAAGACCGTGGATGAAGGAAACGAGAGGAGGCTGGAGTCGGGAATCGTCACTGCCACACTTACTGCATCTCGATTATGAGACCTGATTTTGCCAGAGGCGAGAACGAGCAGCGAGTATCCCCTAGGAGAGGTCCGAGTGCCGGTCCCTTACCTGGCTCGGCACCGAAACGGGTGCTGAATCGATGCCGCTGCCTTTTACTTCACTGAGTGTGGAATGGGATTAAGGGCCGGCTGCACGCGACATCCCTTTCCCCAGTGACCCCGCGGCCCTCAAAGTGCTGGGACGCCACAGAGCCTCGAGTGACACTTGGCCCACTCGAAGGGCCCACCCCAAACTTTCACCTGCTGGCGAGGAACCACCTCCTGGGGGCTTTTCCGACTACCTTCATCCTGGAGCCTCTCTTCCCTGCGACAAAGAATTCGTCACAACCAGATGCCTCATCGGACCCGTTTCAGGGCAGGTCAGAGGCGGCGTGTGCGTGTTTGCTTGGCTGTGCTCTTTGTTTTCCGTTTCTCCGTCTCACCACTATGCACCTGCGTCGCCCCACTCACTGCATTAGGCCGTGTCGACACGGAGGGAGTTCTCCTGGGAACGTTATCAGCAGTTCCCCACCCGTCCCTCCCTCCAAGGGGACGGGAGTGTGAAGGCAGAGCCCCGTTTCTGCCCGAGCGTCGCTCAGCGGGCGCTGGTAAGACAGGCCCCCGCTCCAGTCTCGGGCAGCCACAGCGGAAGCCCGTCCCCCTGGCTTAAATGGGAGCTTCGTCTGCCATTCAAATGGGAATAACAATCTCCCGCCCACCGGCCGGGGTGAGAGCGGGCTCTGCCCATGAAGAGAAAGGGAGGGTTTTTCCTCGTGGGTCAGTTCTTTACCTTGCACGTGGGCTGAAGGCAGAGCGAGAAGAAATGTGATAAATCACCTTAGACAAACGTCACGGGGCTAAAAGAAAGTGAGTTAACGAAAGGAGTTTGCTTCACAGTACGGTGGGTTAGATACCTAACTGGCTTGTACCACACAGTTCACCAAAACAGAACATAGCTTTTTTTTTTTTTTGTCTTTTTAGGGCCACACCCACAGCATATGGAGGTTCGCAGGCTAGGGGTCGAATCGGAGCTACAGCTGCCAGCCTACACCACAGCAATGGCAATGCCGGATACGAGCCGCACCTGTGACCTACACCACAGCTCATGGCAGCAACACTGGATCCTTAACCCACTGAGCGAGGCCAAGGATCGAACCCACATCCTCAGCCAGGGACACTATATCAGGTTCGTTACTGCTGAGCCACAACGAGAACACCAGAAAACAGTATTTTATGTGTTCAAAATAAGGAAAAGAAGAAATAGAAAACTCACAAAATCATAAAATCCACTTCGAATTTGAAGAAACTCTGAAGAGCACGCAGGCCAATCAGCTCGACTGAAGAGGAGAATATGAGATTTTCCCCAATTTCACCCAATTATAGGACATGTTAATAATGTTTAAAACATTTCTGCCCAAAGAGATAGCTCTTGGCGATACTGGTGGATTTTCCCACAACGCTTCCTCCTTGAAAATGTTAACAGGGCCTCGGGGAACACCGCCTCTGTCCTCCTTTTCGCTCACCAAACGCCCATCCACCACAACACGTGTTCCCAAAGTTACAAGTAATTCTCAGTTTCCCGTCGGATTATTACACACGAGTTTCCTACGACATTCAGAAGAAGTAGGCAACTATAGCTTAATTTATGTTAGAAGCTTGCATAAGCATTAATCTGCGTTTTGGTATCGGCTTGCCAGAGTGAGAAGGACATACTTAGATAAACTTTAAAGTGGCTATTTTTTTTGAGTTCCCCTTGTGACTCAGCAGGTTAAGTGCCTGACTAGGATCCATGAGGATGTGGGTTCGATCCCTGGCCTTGCTCAGTGGGTTAAGGATCCAGCATTGTTGCCACTGTGGTGTAGGTCACAGACATGGTACTTGGGTCCCACACGGCTGTGGCTATGGCTGTGACGTAGGCCAGCAGCTGCAGCTCTGATTCGACCCCTAGCCTGGGAACTTCATATGCTGCAGGTGCGGCCCTAAAAAAAAGAAAAAAAAGTGGTGATTTTTGGAGTTCCCTGGTGGATCAGCCGGTTAAGGACCTGGCATTGTCACTGCTGTGGTCAGGGTTTGACGAAGACAAATAAATAAATAAAGTTACTATTTTTGTTCGGAGGAAAGTCTTCTCAAATAGGATAGAACAATGGACAAGATTCAGGAAACCCTGTTAGCACCTGCAGTGAGTGTCTGAAGGGGGGCTTTAGGCTGGGGCTGGGCAGGGCCTGGGGGCCAACAGAGGCCTCCCTTGGTTTTGGGGTCTCACTGGGCATGCTCCCTGGGCCACAGGAAGGAGGCTCAGGCGTGCCAGGTATTTCGCTAGGAAGCAAAACGATGTCTGCACACGAGACCGTGTGCCCAGCAGAGCAGGAAGTAAACAGATGCCTCCGCCGCAGAACCGCACAGCCACGCGGGCCAGGTTCAGTCACGGGTGTTCCAGGAACAGAATTCAGGTCTGCTTTCAGTTAGGAACCCCGTACAAGACGGCGCCCCCTCTAGGCGGCTGTGCCCCCCAACGCGATAATGACCTCTTTCTTTGTGAACGCGGGCGCAGTGCTAGGTGAAAGCCAGGAGCCGGGAACGGTACCCAGCGCCGGGGCAGCACCTGTGCGCCCCTCCACTGTCACCTGAGGGCCGTGTGCTCACCCCACACACCAGGCTGTTTCATCAGATTCCAGAAAATACATCTAGGCTGCGAAATGAGAAACTGCTAAGAGAAACCAAAAAAATCAAAGTAACTTTTTCCAACGATTCTGGTCATATCTCATTATTTTCACGTATTAAAATGTAGGCAACAGTCTAAATATACTTGAATTTCACATTTAATGAGATCAGTTCAATTTGGCACTTAACAATCACTGTAAAATTTTTCATTTTGATTGAATTCGGCTCTGAGGCATATATTTTTCAAACTGACCTCATTATTGGTGGAGCACATTTACACAAATCTATGATTTTCTACGGCAACATCGGTCAGACCTGGACGTGAACACACGTCTTCAAACGCTATTACCTCGCTGCCGTTCGCTTTCTGCTCACTCCCACAAAATTAGTAATGTTGGCACCGACTTTTCCTACGTAATAGAGAAGCAGTGTTATTTAAAAACAAATAAGTTCAGCTTTCAGGTAGACGTTACAAAAAGCATTAGCCACGTTTTAGGAATTCCACTTCGCATCAGTGTCACCTGGACTTTTTCTTCTCTCCTAAAAGTTGTGGCGATTAATGTCGGTCAAATGCAGGATTTTTTTTTAATTTTAAAGAAAATTAACCAGATGAGGATTACAACTCCTATAAAAAAAAAAATCTACATCCTATAAAACGGGGATTCCAGCTGCAAAAAACCTTCAACACAAAATGCTAAAAATCTGTTTTTTCTCAAGTGATTAAATAACTAAGACTAGTTTATTTTATAATATATGTTTTTTAATGAAATGGCACACCTTTTATACACATTTCGTAATCACCCATATTTTTATTAAACATTGCTCCCCACCCATACGATTTAACCAAATTCGCATCTGCAAAGTGTACATAACCTTTCTCCCCACATGATCTAATATCTTTATTAAAATTTAAAAATGGGGATTTTGATAGAATCTCAACCTTATGCCTAAATACGCTTCCTCTAAACAATGTTTTATTTTAATAATTAGTAATATTAAAATAAGTTTCCTTGCTAAATTGAAGTACGAGGCAAAGAACATCAGCTCCAAAATAAAAGTTGGGAAAGTTGGCTGAATCTATACACATGCTTTGCACTTAGAAATAACCGAAAGGTACGCTTGCGCGTGGTCGTTCTGGATGAAAACTCCATTTTTAAACACTGGCCTTGAAGCACTGTATTTTGTTACGCTCTCGCCCAGTAGTTTTCCAAATCAGTTTTTCAGAGGATGAGCAGCGGCGCTTTAACTCCACCGAGGGCCATACAATGCAGCCTTGGCCGTCCTGGATCTCGGCCATGAAAAAAGACAGGCCGGGCCCGCCTTCCCGTTTTCTCCACTGACGGCACAGAAGGAACGGTCCGCTCAGATTTGCTCTGACCTTGGCCGTCATTAGCCGTAAGCAGCCCAGGAGTTAATTAGCCACCAGCTCAGGCTGTTCTGGCGACTCAGCCTCTTGGGACGTTGTGCTTCGTTTACAAGCAGGACTATATGTTCCTTCCACTTAATCTTCTGGATTCTTACTCTGTGCTCCAACTCGAGTTAAAAGTTCCGGGCTTCTGCCGGCTCGGATCGCTCGGGGGCAGAGGTCTTTATCAAGACCGGGTTTGCCCTCTGGCTGCCGCACCTCAGTATTTTTCCTACGTGGCTCGCATCCCTGAAAACACGGCCCGGCTTCTTTCTAACTGAGCAGCCCTGAGGGGGGACTCGTGGGGGCCTCTGAAGTCACCCTCCTCCATCAGCCAAGCGCCTACTGGGTTTCAGATGAGCCCCATTCTCTTATAGGCGACGCCTTCTCTGCGTCTTAGACCTCAGCCGCTTGGCGGCACGCGTGATCCATGCGCGCTCAGACACCGAGAGCGTGGACACTCCTTTCTGCTTTGTCCCCACCGCACCGCGCCAGGCTTCTCCTCGACCTGGTTCTCTGACGTCCATGAACGTCGAGCCCCCGTTCAGCCTCCTTGGAGAACTCTCCGCCACTTTCAACTCAGCTCTACACAAATGACCTCTGAATTCTGTCTCTAATCCCTTAATCCCAGTGCTTACTGGGTCTTAGCATCCTGTCATGCCCTGAGGATTTCCAACTGGGCAAATCTAAAATAAAACCCCACACCTTACACGTCTGGGCTGGATTTCAGTTGTTCCCGTCTCTGTCAGCAGGGCTGTGACACGTCTGTCCCATCTGTTACCTGCCACAGTGGCACAGGGTCCCATTCAAAGCAACGCAGGGCCAGGCCTTGCTCGAGCCCCCCGCCCTCCCGCTGGGCGCCGTCCACGAGGAGGCTCACCCACCTTACAGCCAAGGCCATGGCCAGCTCCAGGGTTTAGACGGGTACTGCCTCCGGGTGAGCTGAGAAAAACAAGTGGGGACCCAGAGAACACAGCTCTGAACTCCGGCCAGGAAGATGGTCCTGAAAGTTCTGCCAGCGGCCGAGGAGGCCCGCACGCTGAGCTCGGGGCCGCCCAGGATGCAGCCACGGCCTCAGGGGGAGCCCGGCAAGTTCAAGGTCTGAATTCAGCTCTCGCACCAACGACCAAAGCCTGACGTTGGGACCAGCAGACGGGTGCTCTGCCGTGGACTCAGGCCCAGAAAGCCCACACAGAACTCCGGGAGCCCGAGGGTGCGCCCAGCCCCGTGGAGTGCACAGAGGCCACGGTCAGCTCCGTGCGACGGCCGGATGTACCGAGAGGAGGCCCGTGCCTGAGCAGACATTCCGTTTCCCGAGAGTTCCAGCAGGCAGACTTTCCTAGGCCAAGGCTGCCCCGTCGACAGAGGGCAGGGCGGTCAGGGCCCCGAGCACCTCCCGCTTCACCCCAGCCCACAGTCCACAGGCCCCGGGGTCGGCCTCCGGGAGGGACGCTAAGGCCGGCGCAGCTTAGGACGGAGGTGGCCGCTTACAACGGGAGGTCAGGGAGCAGGTTCACGGTCGAAATGCACACTCCAGGGCGGTGGCCTCCACCTCGGCTGCACGATAGAATCACCCGGAGGGTCTGAAAATTCCAAGCCCGGTGCCCGTCCCAGGCCGACTGTATCCAGTCCTCTGGGGGGCGCACCAGTATTTTCTAGGGGCTTAGACCCGTCAGGCCTAATGAATGAAAGCCAGGACTCCCGGTTAATTTCAAATTCAGATGAACAACAATTTTTCTTTTTTATTGCTGCACCTGTGGCATATGGAAATTCCCAGGCTATGGGGTCAAATTGAAGCTGCAAGTGCTGGTCTACACCACAGCCACAGCCATGCCACATCCGAGCTGCCTCTGCAACCTACACCACGGCTTACAGTAACGCTGGATCCTTAACCCACTGACCGAAGCCAGGGATCGAACCCACATCCTTATGGATGCTAGTCGGGTTCTTAACCTACTGAGCCACAATGGGAACTCCAACAAGTATTTTTTTAAATATATCTCTTACAATATTTGGTACACACCTATCCTGAAACAAACATCAGTCATTGCTTCTCTGAAATTCCATTTTAAGTGGCGTCCCATATATTTTCTTAGGCAACTTATGTGACGAACATCCAGTCGAGAGCTGGGAACAGCTGCCCTGGGCTTAGCTTGCCAGGGCCTATCTCCCTAATTTGCAAAGTTTGTCTTAAGTGGAAAGTGGGATCTGTCACAGCCACTCCTCTGCCAGGTTTGTGAACTAAGGTTTAGTTCACCAGAACTCGGTGGTGTGTTCGGGAGACCGCTCAGGTTGACAGCAGGGAAATAAACGAGACACTTGCTGTCCTCAAGGGACTAACCATCCAGAGGTGAAATAAAACAACATCTTCCATATCTGAACATGTATTTCATTCAAATAAGAAATGCTTTCTTTAAAATATTCACCTAAAGGAGCTCCCATTGTAGCTCAGCAGGTTAAGAGCCTGACTAGGATCCATGAGGACGCAGGTTTGATCCCTGGCCTCGCTCAGTGGGTTAAGGATCCGGCGTTGCCATGAGCTGTGGTGCAGGTTGCAGACGCGGCTCGGGTCTGGCGTTGCTGTGGCTGCAGCTCCAATCTGACCCCTAGCCTGGGAACTCCCATATGCCGTCGGTGCGGCCCTAAAAAGAAAAAAAAAATTACCTAAATAGTAACTGATCATGTTGACATTTCTGTTTATGAGAGAAGTCCGTTTGGAGCAAGATTTACACAAATTAAATCTTTTTGGAGACTTTTGGATGGAACATCAAAACTTCCTTCTTAGAAAATGAACCACTTTTAGGGAGTTCCCATCGTGGCCCAGCGGTAACAAATCTGATCCCTGGCCTCACTCAGTGGGTTAAGGATCCAGCGTTGCTGCTCCAATTTACCCCTAGCCTGGAAACTTCCATATGCCGCGGGTGCAGCCCTAAAAAGCAAAGGAAAAAAAAAGTTGAACAGGATGAAACCGGAGCCAAGGTGCCAGGTCACAGCACAGACTGTCTTACATTCTCTTATAGTAACACAAATACTTGTTACCGATCATGCGATGCTGAAACCAGCCAGTCTTTCATTTTCCAGACCAAAGAGGTTGGTTTATTCTACTCGCAACAAGGTCTGTCGCACTAACGAGTCTCCAGGTGTGTTTCCCTGAGTGGGAGGGGCGGGGTGGACGCACCGAGGACTCGAGTCCAGCCTGGGAACGGCCACCCTCCATGTGCACACAGCAGAGAGCAGGTGGAGGGCCACGGCCGGGGTTCAGGTCGACCGCCGGCTAACACGCACCAAGTACCGTCCTCTCACTAACCACAGCTTCGCTCGGCTCTTGTTATCCAGGTGACATGCCTCTAAATTTCCCACAAGACATGGCCAGAAATTTAATTGCAGAAATTAACCTAAATCACAGCGTTCCCGCATCGGCCAGCTTAGAAACGTGGAAGAAAAAGGGATAAGACGAGCTTAGCACGATATTGCCTCGAAGAACTCAAGCTACGCACTTTGTTGGTGTTTTGGGGGTGTCAGCAGCCCCTATTTTTACTCCCAGGTGGTCCAGACCCTAATCACTCTTAGCTACCAGTTACTTCCAAATATCTCGGTGCGTTCTCTCGCTTATGGCCTAGCAAAGGTGAATGAAATGAGGGAGGACTTTGCTTTCGAACTGTGAGCGTGACACAGGGGGAGAATTTCTGGCTGCCCCACGTGGGTTTTTCTGCAGGGCGTCAGCCCCGTGGAACCGACACGACGGCCCAAGAACAAGCTTGAACGGGGCGGTATCATCCAAGAAGCTATAAAGATGCTCTGAAGGGCATCTGAGACGGGCAGCTCATAGGTAACATTATCCGCTAATTAAAGACTATTTTTAAGTAAGGCTAAGGCGGGGTATCTTCGATTTAAAAGGAAGAAGGCAACTTTTGAGGTGTATAATTTTAAAGCAGGCTCTGAGGACTTCGCTCCAAAGAGCGAACAGAGCTGAGAACTGTTTGTCACAACCACAAAAGCTCTTTCCTTCAGTCACGGTATCCTTGACAAAAGGTGCTTCTGTAAAAATGTAAATAATAAATCACAGTTACACATTTTGCGGGTAAACACGTAACAGAAAACAGATCAGGGCTGGCCCTGCAGGTGGGTTCTTCTCATCCTTTGTTTTAAAGCAGAAAAGGGACTGCTGTTAACGGGTTTATTTAAGGAAGCCATCCCCCTGTCCCCACTGACGCTCACGTAACCTAAAACCCTGGAGCCCAGACTCCGCTTCTCCCTGTAACAACAGCTTTAGCACGCTCGGGGGCTCAGATTCGGCAAAGGCCGCCTGTGCTGACCATGACCTCTGTGGAGAGAGGCCCTCAAACCACCTGGTTCCCTTTGTCTGTCAGTGGCACTCACCCGCTGCGTCCCTGAGCCCACACACGCTCTGTGCCACCCAGGTCTCAAGTGGGCAAATTCCGGAGAGGGACCCCGCACGCGTGGGCTTGCATGTTTACAAGGGGCCTGGTGAGGTCTGCCCAGGCCACTTACAATCCAGTAGGAAAGCACCAGGCAACCAAAGTCCATCTCCAGGGCTACAAAAGTTCACGAGACCTCTGACCTGAGCTAAACAGAGCGCTAACAAAAAGCGCAGAAAATTGATCAGAATATGACATTCGCGTTTTGAGAAGTTGGTTGGAATGGTGGTGACAGTCCTCAGCAGTGGCTTCTAACCCTAAGCCAAGCAGCTAGGCGACCGCGTCTCAGGGCCCTGGGCGGGAAGGCCCAGCGAGCTGTGCCCGTCCTCACGGAGCTGGGCTTTGACACCAGACTTTATGCAGAAACGGTCAGACACAAAGCTATTCTCTCCCACCGCTCAACAGAGCATTCTGCTTCAGGCCACCCAAAGTCCCGCAAAAGCAGGCTATTCCAGTGTGCGAAATAACGCCCGCCTGCAGTCACCTGTCAAACTGACCCTGGTCCACAGCCAGGACGCTGGCTGCTGTGACATTTCTGCCAACCCACGGCAGCCTCTGCAAAAGGCACTTCATATTGCCCAGAGCCTCTTTCTCTCTGTCAAATGGGCTTCTTTCCGCCAGTTCCAAAGATTGCTGTGCATTTAGACACAGTGACAAATGTGGAAGCGTTTGGGGGAAAACAAAGGCAACAGAGACGTGAACTGCTGCAACCGCCCCGGAACGAGCGTGTCCAACCGCCTGCACAAAGCGCGTCTGTTCCGAACGCTCCTCAGACGCTGAGAAGCAGGAGTGTCCAGGCCTGAGCCCGACACTTGGAAGAACACGCTCCCTTCACATAAGGGCTGGCGCAAAGCTGTCGCCAGTGTTACGTTAGTGAGGGCCGCCCCCGCCCGCCCGCCGAGCCAGGGCACTTCTCGCCGTTGGGACTGCCCTGGGGAGGTCACCCGGAGGCAGAGTCACCAGGCGGCGCACGGTGCCAGCTCCTCCCAAAGGTCGGGTTCCCTGTCTGGGCCCAGGCGTCCTGGCAGGTGCGCCCTGAGCTGCCTTCCGTGGGCAACTTGGCTTTTGTTCTCCTCCTCAAAACACGCCCACCCAAACCCAGAATGAAGAAGGATTTTTCTTGAGTGAAAAGCAGCAAAAGTCAAAACCACAGTGAAATACCACCTCCCAGCCACCGCACTGTGGCGCCTGACAGAGAAACCGAAAGCGTCGGTGAGGATGTGGAGAAACTGGAACCCATGCACTGCTGGGAGAAACGGAAGACGGTGCAGCACGGCGGCCTCTCAGAGCCTTAACACAGAGAAACTACGCGATCCAGCAATCCCACTTCTGCAGACACCCCCGAAGAATTACAAACAAGGGTTCAAAGAGATATTTGCACACCCGTGTTCATGGCAGCACAACAGCCGAGAGCTGGAAGCAGCCCGGGTGTCTGCTGATGGCTGGATGGAGAAACCAAAGGCAGTCCATCCGCACAGCACACAGAATATTGTCCCGCCCCAAAAAGGAAGGGCTCTCCGACCCAGGATGAGCCCTGAAAGCACGCCCAGTGAAATAAGAGACACCAAAGGACAAATACCGTCTGATCCTGCTTCTATGAGGTCCCTTAGAGGAGTCAGATTTGGAGACAGAAAGCAGGACGCGGGTGCAGGGGGCTGGGGAGTGGGGGTCAGCGTTTGGTGGGGACAGAGCTTCGGTTCTGCCAGACGGAAGAAGTTCTTTAGAGGCATGGCTGTGACGGTGACACAACAGCCTGAGTGTGCCGAATACCGCCGACCGGACGCTTTAAAACAGGTAAAATGGCAAGTTTAAGTTACGTATCTTTTACCATGATCTTTAAAAAAGTAATAACAGCTAATTTCACGTGTTTTGCTGTTCGAGAACTTTCTGAGGAAAAGGAGGCTGATCCAGACACTGGGGGGCAGTGTACCGCACTGCAGTTTTCCCGCAGCACCAAGGGCCTGAGCACTGGAGGTTTTATGGCCCGAGGGGAGGGGTGTGTCAAGGGCACGGGCACAGCGCCCGCTCACTTCCGAGGCGGAGCCAGGCCTGCCGCGAGTCCAGCCTGTGTTAGCATCAAAATCACAAACTGTTCTGCTCAGGTTCACCTCGCTTCTGACGGAGCCACAGCCTTGTGCCAGATGGAAAGTGCAGGTGTTTTCTCTGCCACAGGAGATGAAATGTTTGCACAGCAGGACTCAAGTGCACTCAGGTCCCTTGGAAAATCCGCAGTCTATGGACCCTCTTCCCCGCTGGCCCGGAGGCCACGGTTTGTGACACCCGCCCCCCTCCAGGCTCCCAAGACCACTGCTCAAAGCTCTCTGCTGACCACACCCCCTGACCACATCCCTCCCCGATCCTTAAAAAAAAAAAAGCTCCAGTGAACACTTCTTTGTAAATGCAAGAGAATAACAGAAAGGAAAGGGTTCTGAGTGAGCGCTGCGCAGGGCACACTGGTTGAGAGAGGCCATCAAATCATTTTTGTCCTTCTTCCCCAAAGTATCTGAGGCTACTACCATGGGGTTAGAATGTTAAAAACTGGATTTGAGGCTATGACCAATAACTGTATTTTTTATTACTTTTTTTGCTTGCACCCATGGCATGCAAAAGTTCCCGGGCAGGGATTTAACCCGAGCCACAGCAACGACCCAAGCCAGAGCAGCGACAATGCCGGATCACTAACCTGCTAGGCCACCAGGTCACTCCTAATTAATCACTTTAAATGATCAACAATTTTTATGGACACAAAAGCAATGAAATTGTCGTTGTTAATCAAAACATTTTAAATAATTAAGTTGAAAATAGCCCTGTATGTACTAGCAATGAGCAGAATGTGTTTAAGTGTGATCCCGTTTGGATAAACTCTTTTTTTTCTTTTTTTAGGGCCTCACCTGTGTCATACGGAAGTCCCAGGCTAGGGGTCAAATTGGAGCTGCAGTGGCCGGCCTAAACCACATACACAGCAACTCGGGACCCAAGCCGTATCTGTGACCTACAGCACAGCTCAAGGCAATGCTGGATCCTTAACCCACTGAGCAAGGCCAAGGATTGAACCCACATTTTTATGGATACTAGTCGGGTTCTTAACCCACTGAGCCACAACAGGAACTCCTGGATAAATTCTTTAAAGCACATGCATATATGCTGGTATTTCTAAAATCACAAGAAATGATTAACAGTGCTTAACGTGGAAGCTTGAATTTCTCACCATTTTAGAGATCCCCGTGAAATCTGATTCTGTCTCCCTGTGCTATTACATGTATACATATTCGTTCAGTCACTCATTCATTTAAGGTAAAACGCTGGGTGTGCTCGGAGGGATAGGACAGAGCCCCAGCAGAAAATTCTTACCATCTAGGGAGAAAACCTGATGAGAACATCGTTAAAATAATTGTCGTGTGTGGGTAATAATTAAGAGACTGGGTTCACATCCTGACTTGGCCATTTTCTAGCTGTGTGACCTCGGCCATTTAACCTTCCCACAGCTCAATTTCCACCTGTAAAAGGAACATGAGAACAGTTCTTACAGAGTTTCTATGAGCTTGAAATGAACGTATATAAAGCACTTAGACCGGTGCCTGGCACATAATACGTGCTCAGTAAACACCTGTTATTACAGTAAAGACACAAGACGGGGATATAAGCCTGGGGAAAGAGGGGCTTCTCCTGCCTGGGGCCTGGGTTATCAGGGCTTTGAAGTGGAGTTGCTGCTAGAGCCAGGCCTTAAAAGAGATATGGGTTTTATTCAGGGGAATAGGAGGTGGAGACGAGAGAACGGTCTGAGGAAAGACAGAGGGGCGGCCACCTGGACAGCAGCCCCCAGCAGGCAAAGTGAACTCTCGAACTTGCCTTCCAGGAGCTTCTCAAGGAAATGAAAAAGAGTGATTCTGTTCATTTTTAAAGTCCAGCGCGTAACTGGTGTAAAGTCTGACCCTTCATATGGCATTTCAGACTCAGTTGTTAAATTGCTTTTTACGGTCTTCTTGGTAGAAGTTCACACCTGATCAAACATCTGTAAATGAGCCAGTATAAAAAAATGAAAATCCCGAAATACGAAGCAGACACGCACACAGCCCTCCAAAGGACGGGCGGTGGAGGCCGGCCTCGCAGCTCTCCAACCCCATTGCACCTGCTTCTGGGGCCGGGCGGATTACACCAGGACCCGGGCATCAGGAAATAAGACTGCGGCCGTCCCCCCACCTCAGACTCCAAGCGAAGGCCCAGCAGCTCCCCTCTGCCCGGCTGACCCCCAGTCCGAGGTCAGACTGTGAGCCTGGGTGCCTCAGTCTAAAGCCGCAGTGAGTAGCACCTGCCAACGGGCGCTCCCAAGCCTCATCTCCGCCACCCTCGCGGGAGCAAAACGTTCCAGTGCCTCCGGGTGGGGAGAGTCCAAGCGGCTAAGAAGCTCGGCAGTTTGTCCAAGTCCCGGCCCTTTTACTTCAACCAGCTGCCTCCTCTGAGGAAGGCCTTAAACTGAGCGCCCCAAGGTGTCAGCCTTGTAGAAGCAGAGAGTTGGGGTCGCAGGAAAGCCTGGACCCTCAGCCTGAGGTCCAGGCGAAGGGCCAGCCCGCCCGCTGGGAACACCCCCACTGCCCATGATTCTGGAAGCGCTCGGGCACTGTGCCGAGGCTGGCCGCGTCCCAGGCGGCTAGGGGCCTCTCCAGTGTCCCCGTCCCATCTTCCCTTCTAAGAGCAACCTGGGTAATGTGCCCCGCTGGAGATCTGCACTCGTCACCCTCCTCTGCGGAGTGGGTGGCCCACGAGACAAGCGTAAAACAGTAAAAGGCTTGGAGGGAGAAGTTTTCCATTCCTTGAGCTGCAGGAAGAACAGGTGCTGTGCAGGAGCTCCAGCAACCTCCTTGGGACCATGAAGACAAGGCCAGGGGATTTCAGAGACCTTGGCTACAAACTAACACCTCTGGACCGCCTGAGTTTCGGGATCTGCGTCTGATCTGCGTCTGCACGTACTTCATTCACCAGAGTTAGAGTTCTGTTTCTAGAAGCCACGTACAACTCCCAAGCGAGACACTGACTAAGCCGGGGCACCTACTGACTGTGACTATTGTCCGAAGGTTTGTTTACACTGGTGTGGTTAGTAAAAGTCAAACTTCTTTGAAAGAACTGATGGACAAAAATAACTTTTTGTGTGTGTTTTCTCAACAGGAAATAACAGAAGTATGGCTGCTGTTGAAAGGGACTGTGGGAATTTTTAAATTTTACACTGAAAACGCTGAATGTCACTAGTGCCCCTGGAGCCTTCGAGGGACTTTCTAAGGCCCGCTCTCTGCGTCCACGACGCGGTGCTCTTTCCACAGCCCGCCGACCGCACTCGGGGCTGCCGCTGTAGACGGACCAGCAAGGAGCAAGAGGAAGTCCTGGGGCTTCTGAGCGAAGGCCAGCCCTCTTCCCGCACACACGCACGTGCACACACGCACACACACGCACACACATCATCATCAAGGGCCAGGATGTGCAGCTAAATCTGGGTTTACGTCCTAGGGTCACATCCACCCAAACCCGGGAGCAGCTTCAGGCACAAAGACCAGCACTCTGGGTGTTTATCAGTGAGGAAGGCAGGCGGGGGGCGGGGGGGACACAGCAACGGGTCACCGAAAAAAGAGACAAACCAACCACGCTTCCGGGGATGGGAAGGCTGGGGTGCCATGTCCCCCACGTTTCATGACAGGCCCTGAGGGCCTGAGAAGAGGGCCACTGTTTCCCAGGGGAAATGGGGAGTCTGAAAGCAATGAACTACGGGACGTCCCACCTCGCTATGGGACTGAAGGCGCCAAAAGATTTGTATTAATTGACTGTGAAAAGGTGTGGCGTTTTATAGCCCCTGAGCTCCTTGCCTGTGTTCAGTGGTTTATCAATCATAAATGACATGTTGCAGTTCACAGTTTGTTTCTGTTTCATCACAACAAGCCCTCAACGATTCCAAGTTCAGGCAGACAAAAAAGTTTGTTAAAAAAAAGTATGAAATTTGTTTAAAAAGAAGCATGAATTTTATCCCTGTTCTGCTAACTTGGTAAAAGAGAGTAATCGCTAAGAAAGTGTGGCTCGGGGCGCAGCGTACCAGCTCACATCAACAGCAGCATTTGTAATCAGGGGACTTGTTTGTCTTTCTATGTAGAAGTGCTGATAATATCCTTGCTTATTTTTTTTTCCTAACCAGATTACCATTCTGCAGTCTTGTGTACATTAATTTTTTAAATCAAAAAATAGAGAAAGGTGGGAGTTCCCGTCGTGGCGCAGTGGAAACGAACTGACTAGGAACCGTGAGGTTGCAGGTTTGATCCTTGGCCTCACTAAGTGGGTTAAGGAGCTGTGGTGTAGGTCGCAGACTTGGCTTGGATCTGGTGTTGCTGTGGTTGTGGTGTAGGCCGGCAGCTGTAGCTCTAATTAGATCCCTAGCCTGGGAACCTCCATATGCCGTGGGTGCAACCCTAAAAAGACAAAAAAAAGAGAGAAAGGCAAACATTAACCAAGTCCATTATTACAAATTATAAATTAGTGAAGTCTGACTGCATGAGGTTTTAACTGTGTAACTGACTGTGGACCCAGTGTCTCATATTTAAGGAAAATGTGGGTTGCTTTTAAGCTAGTAGCTCCTTTTTGAATCAATGAAATTAAAGTTACCGCTGATAGATGTGTATGTGTGTCAAAATACAGCAGAACTGAACTGGAAAGCCTCTTCCAGATGAATGCTCACCTCCTCAAGACATCCTTTCCTATTTAGTCTTACTCCATGCTCTGCTTCTTCAAACCCTGTTAAAATAACAGTAACGGGATCTGCGAAATGGCAAAGACACACACCGACAGGGTCAAAAAATAGCAAGCGAAGACACAACACTAAACTGGAGGCAGGTGGGTAAGCAGTAATCAACTAGGCACAGCCAGGAAAACCGAATCTGAGACAACAGGGGAGGGACACTGAGAAGCAACGTGAATTGTCCCACAAAACACCCATAATCTCACCTGGAAAGCTTCCAAAAATACTGATCCCTTTGCTTTCGTCCCAGAGATTATGATTTAATTGGTTCAGCATGTGGTCTGGACACTGCGGTTTTTAAAGATTTCCTGGGAAATTCTAATGCGTAGACAGGTTTGGAGATTCCTGCCCCCGCATGAAAATCAGAGACTAAAACTAATGAAACAAAGTAAGCTGGAGGCAGCAGAGATGATGCAGAGAGAAGAAAACACTTCTGAAAACTCATCCATATCCTTAGATAATATGCATTCACTCTCTATTGCAGGAGCAGGAGTCACATGACAGAAACGCTCAGCGACCACGAGAGTTCTCGGAATGGACTCTGATCGTTGACAAGAGAGCTTAAAGGAGCTGCCACGACAGAGTTGAGAAATCTCCCTGAAAGGAGAACAGAGAAGGAAACGGGGAGCAGAAGGATCAGAAGATCCAACACTCAAACACTAGGCGGTCCGGGACAAAAATGAGAGAATGGGAGCTTGCCCTCAACAGCTTCCCAGACGGAAGGATGTGAGAGCCCAGGGGACAGGACACCCGCACGAGCTCTGTCACAGGGTCAGGGACAAGGAGGGTCTCCCAAGCAGCAAGCGAGAAGAGAACCCGCCACTTACAAAGGGTCAGGATTCTGAACTCGGTGGGCTTCTCAACCCCCACGGGAGCCAGGAAACAACAGAACATGCCTTCCATGTTCTGAAAAGACACCAGCCAGATAAACTCCTCTCCATGCATACATGTAAAATAAAGACACTTTGGGACATGGAAGATCCTGAAACATGACATTAGGAAATTATTGGAAGATGTGTTCTAAACAAAGCAGTCAAGCAGAAAGACAAGCAAAGGACCCATCAGAAGGTGCATTCTCCAGACTGATAGGGACAGAAACCCTGGGACTTGGGCTGTCCTTCAGGTGGAATGAAAGACCACTGCAGAGGAAAGGCCACGGTCTCTGCGAGGGGCTTCTGCAGGAAGCTGAAACCGAGAGGACACCACATACACCTGAAGGTGCGAGAGAGGACTCACACAATCAAAAGACAGTTTGGTTTTGAACTATGATAAGTGCTTTTAAAAGTGAGGCAAAATGTAAAATTAAAGGCAATCAATAATTCCAGGGGAAAGAAAGGACTGAGCAGAAAATGAAAACTCATCACCCTGCTCTACTCGGCTCTCGGTCGCGAATGGAAGGTTCCAAATCACGTGAATGAACTTTGCAACATTTCTTGAAACAGAACTTTGTAACCAAAAATTATGATATGACTAATTTGGGAGAATGAGGACAAAAAATAGGACTTAACGGGTGTGTGTCAAAGGGGTGGAGAGAGAAGATGAAAGAGGCCAAATCGTTACCTTTCTGTCTACACCATTCAATTCAGGAGCCTAAACATGAAAAAGGAAAAATAATACACATATATTGTCTAGACCCATGGAGATAATAGAAAGAATCAGCTAAAACAAGTGAAAACGTTTACCTGTGATGGGGGGGTGCCGCAGGGACAAGAGGGCGGGACTGACATTTCTGATGAAAATCTCTGTAGGACTTTCTGACTCTTTAAAGGTTGTGAAGTTAAATGAATATGAAAATTTATATGAAAAATAAAGATTTTAATTAAAAAGATGTTTACGTATTTCCTACGTAAGACGCTTTAATGATGAATGGACTGCCCCAACTTCAGCATGATAATTAAAATCCGATTATATCACCTTAATAGTTCATTTTTCTGCTGAATAATTCCATTTTTTCACTGACACATCACCACCTCAAATTCTCACTTCTTTAATTAAAAAAAATTATGTGAGCTCTAATAATTACGTAGAAGATGAAGTTAGGTTTTACACATAACCTTTCCCAACCCTGCTGAGCATCAGAAAGCGTTTATTTTAAAGCTTGAAGTTCAGACAAATTTGCTCAAGCAACTGGACATTCAGACCTTCCAAGTACAGAAGACGCAAATGTCCCTCAGAAGCGGCAGGCGGGGGCAGGGGAGGCTTCTTCTGAGCTTCTGTGTCCCCACTGGCACCCCGGGTCTGCGTTCGCTCCCTCATTTAGAATCCGTTTCCGTATCTCCTCTTCACAGTGGCCCAGCCACGGCACCTCATAAAGTTACGGTTTGGGTTCTTTCATCTCCGCCAAGAGTTCACGTGGAAGTGGTGGGGCTGTGGGTGCTCTGGCTCCAGGCAACCCGAGAGGCAGACGCCCTCCCTGAGGCCGCCAGTCCTCGCTCTTTCTGGGCTCTTCTCCACAGGTGACTTTGTCTGTTTCCGTACCCCTCTCACCAGGCCCTTTAGAACGGCCATGGCCTCCGTCAGATCCTCGGAGCCAAGAGGGCTTTTCCACTCCTAAGCCAGCACCTGTGCTGCCGGCCGGGCTCACGTGGGGCATTTCAGGGCTGTCCTGGTCCCCACCCCTGGGTCCCGATGTTCCTGCCGCCGGGGGTCAGGCGGGGGCCTGCTCCGGGCGGGGGTAGTTAAGAAGAAACAGCAGGATCCCAGAGGGTTCAGACCCAAAGGGGCCCTGAGAAGGGGGCTTCCACTTTGACCCAGCTAAGGAGGCGCCAAGGCCCAGCTGAAGGAGAGCGATGCTTATGGGGCCCGGTCACCTTAGCTGAGGCCTGAAAATAAAGGCCTGGAGAGCCTTGGGGCACAGAGTGGGAGAAAGAATAAAACTTTTTGTTTTTTCTGCCAAGTAAAAACCACACTCAGAAATTCATCCTTTAGGCCTCAGTGGTCAGTTGCCAACCTCATGTGTCCTGAGGGAAGAGACCAGAACTCGGCTCACGTCAGGGTTCAGTGTTAACACGAAACGCAACACTCCTGCTGTCGGAGAGGCATTGCTGAGCGTCCCTCAGTTGAAGTCCCTTCCCAGCCTCCCGCCCTCGGCTTCAGGCACCTGTGCTAGGAAGGGGTGAGCTCAGCATTCGAAGGTCTCCCCTGCACGTCGAGGTTGGCGCTCACGGCCTCTTAGCTCAAGACACGACGTTACGGGTTCACCGAGGAGCGAGCAGGGCCTGATGCTGAGGGGCTTCCATCGCTGTCAGGTGCACCCGAGAACCGGGTGCTCAGGGGCCCCGGGGCCTTTCTGAAAAGGCTGGGAGGAACCAGGGTCCCCAGTGGATTTAGGAAACGCACACCAGTCGTGAGAGCCCCGAAAAGGTACCAAGAAGCTCTACTGCGGAATTGAGGGGAAAAAAAAAAAGTACAAAGTTTCAGGTTTCAGACACAACAGAAAGCAGAGAAGATGCGGCAGGGGAGAGGTGGGGGTCCCACACCGAGCGGAACCTGTTTGCTGGGACGTGGTTTGAGTGTTCGGAGACCGCAGGCGAGTGGTGTGCGTGAAACGATCTCCGAGTTAGGGGTAGGCCGTCTGCTTAAGGAAACTCCACCTTCCACGTGCTCCCCCTGTGGCCCTTCGCCCCAGCTCGGGGGAGAAGCAGCCGAGCCCAGGGCTGGCAGGAGGCTGCTCAAAGGGGCCCCGGTCCCGACTTGGCTTACTCGGCGATCACCACGTGATTAACCAAATGGCGATTCAGGCTAAAGCCGGCTTCTGGGTACGCATCCTGACACCGGAGAGCCCCTTCCAGGTACTCTGAACTGAGACTACGAGTCACAGGCTGCCGTGTCATCTGAAATGGGGGCCTCGTACAGTTCCCTTGGGCGGGAGCAGGTGGGTGGCACCCCAGGAGCAAAAGGAGAATGTGCTCTTCCTGGTCCTCACAAATATTCACGAATGGGCTCCACTAACTAAACCAAAGTCCAGAGCTGCCACCTTGTAAAACAAAACAGCCCCATCACAACCTCAAACACAAGGCGTCTGGCTTGTTACGCTGCGATTCTGGCCACAGAAAGGCGAAAAAGCACTGGAAAGCCCCACAACGGGGTACACGTGGAAACTGAGAAGAGGGGGAGATGCCAGGAAGGGGGCTGCCCAGGGCGGGGGTGCTCCCCTGCGCCCTGAGACTCCCCAGCCGTCAGGGGGCGGCGACCCCCCCCCAGGACAGCATTCTTTCGCAGAAGACAAAAGTCAGTGTTTCCGAATTTCAGAATCCACAAAATCACTTAAACACAACAACCAGAAATCTGAGGTCCTGGGTCTGGAGTGGGCTCGGCAAGCAGAGCCACGGTAGCGTGACTGGGTCACACTGCGGTGATGGTCACTAACAGAGACCACCCTCTGAGGACCCACCCGCCTTCGCCACCAGGCCACACAGGTAAGCCGAGGCGCAGAGAGGCTGGGCAGCATCTCCAAGATCAGTCGGGTCATAAGCAGCAGAGCCCAAGTCTCTGTGTTTAAAGGTAGCCAGTACCACAAAGTCCCGACGAGAGGCACTGGACGCTGGGCCCCTCCGACCTGCGACTCGTCTCGCTGCCCGCCCCCACCCGCCAGCTCAGGCTGGGACTCCAGGGCCAGGCAGGGGCCACAGGATGCATTCTCCTCCCTCCGGCTGTCACAGTGACCGGAAGTCCTCTGCACCCTCCCGGCTTCTCTCCACCAATGTGGGAACCCAGGACGCACACATCTGTTTCTTCTTGACCTTCCAGTCAATCCATCCAGCCTCCAGCCCCCAGCGGGCGCTTTCCGGCCCCCGGCCCCCTGCGGGAGACCACACACAGCGCCCCCGCTGGCATCTGGAGCTCCCCCCCCCCCGCTGGGTCTGTGACGTCCCCAGCACTGTAAGGACACGGGGGGCGGGGCGGGGAGCCAGCAGGGGACACAGGTCCTCTCCTTCCTCTTTCCAACCCACCAGCTGCGCACACACCTGGCTGCCGGGGCCCGGCGTCAGCTCCCGGTCACAAAGCCCCTCCTGGGCAGCCCTAGCCACAGGCCTTGCCCGTCACCGTCACCAAGGAGCTGAAAATACAGGCGGCCTGGTGAAATCTGAGTCTCAGAAAAGCGCTGAGTAACTCTGGGGTATAAGCACGTCCCGGATATTATACGGACTTACTTATGCTAAAAATGATGCATTGCTCATCTGAAAGTCAAATTTCGCAGCGCTCCTGACCTTCATCCGGCAGCCCACCCGCCGCAGCGCGGAGCCAGGCACCCTCCCTCGTCCCTGGGGCCGTCCGGATGGTGGGCCTCGGTTGCCAGGTTTCAGTGACATGAACTTCTAGACACAGAAGGCCCCGTTCTGTTCCTTCTAGGAGGCTCCCCCGGGGGCATTTGTCAGCGTTTACACACCAAGACCCCTGGGAAAGCAGTTTTTGACAAACTACAAAGGAACCTGTTAAAACCCCCCCTGGAGCCAGCGGCCTCTGGGATTTCTCATTGACCCGGGAGGGCGGCTCCAGCAGTTGCTCCCGGCAGGGCCTCTGGGGCTCAGGAGCTTCCCCTGTCCAGGCGGAGAGCAGGCGGAACCTGCAGGCGCTCCCGCCTCCTCCCTCGAGCCCCGCCTGACCAGGAAGCCCACCACGCTCTTTCACAAACACGGTATTTTATTTGGAGTCTCGGGAATAAAATATCAGCAAGAAGGAAGGGACGGCTGGCCAAGGACAAAGGCCGCAGGCCAGCCAGACGTGCACGGTGTGTGGCTCACACCTGGACACAGCTGCCCGGGGCGAGACACGGTGCTTCTCCCATCGGCGTCGCCAGCTGGCCGGGTGTCAGTCCCCCGCCCAGGATACAGAAGGAGGTCCTGAAAGTCTGCCGGCCCGGAGGGAGCGGTTCTTAAGTTTTGCACAGGGAACCTTTGCCAGCTGGAGTTAGGAGGACTGCTCAGAGCAGGGGAAGAAAACACAGGGAAAAAAAAACAGTTTTCCTTAACTGCACGGTGAATAAAGAACCCTAAGCGGGGGTTCCCACCGTGCCTCAGCTGTGAGGAATCTGACTAGCATCCATGAGGATGTGGGTTTGATCCCTGGCCTCGCTCAGTGGGTTAAGGATCCGGCATCACCATGAGCTGTGGTGCAGGTCGCAGACGTGGCTTGTATCTGGTGTTGCTGTGGCTGTGGTGTAGGCCGGCAGCTGCAGCTCCAATTCAACCCCCTAGCCTGGGAACCCCCATATGCCGCCAGTGCGACTCTAAAAAAGCAAAAAAAACAAAAAAAAACCAAAAAAACAGGAAAACCTAAACAGCCACAGAAGCAGGTCCTTCCATGGGTGAAGGCTCTGGAGTTTACTTAAGAGGCTAATTCCCAGGCCACACTCGCTTACTCAGCATTTTCCATCAAAATAACCAGTCCAGTGTCTGAGGGACACACAGGATGAACGGAGCAGTGTAAGAATTCCAAGTTGCTAGTGGAATATTTAAAACCCAGGACAGGGACGGCCTGTACAGTTCAGTACAGAGGAGACTCTTACGTGCCCTCCGTACCCTGGGTTGTTTTTCTTTACTTGCAAGGGGAAAAAAAATGGAATTTATGCACCTTAAAAAAACACGAAGTGAAAAATTATCCATTAGCACAGCAAAGACCTATTTCCAGGAAACAGGTTTTAAAAGAAAATTCTTGACGTCCTGAGGTTAAGCCAGGAGGTGTCACGACTTTGAACGTGGACGATGAAAGAGCCACTGTGTCCAGGTGCAGCCCAGGCCCGCCTCGTTTCATCGTCCAGGGAGGCTGGTTAAACCCAGGTTGCGGTCCAAAAATATCCTGGCACTTAGCATCCTGCATTAAAATTTATAAACCACGAAAGACCTTTTCTCACAGAAAAGTTAATTCAGGCTGGATCGCCTGGAAAAAAGAAAAAAAGGCATTTAAAAGGAGGGTAGTCATCAGAAGTGGTTATATGGAAAACTGGAGGTAAGTAATGCCTTTTACTCCCTGAAAACGGACTAAAAATATAGCGATAGTAATTTCAGAAGGACGGGAAACGGCACCCGGTGGAACTTCACTTCTAAGAAGTCCTGGAGGGAGGCCTGGAGGCTCCAGAGCGAGCTGTGGGGGGCGGTAAACAGCCGAGGAGGCGCAGCGGCAGGAGCCAGACCTGCTGGGGGGCACGGACGCTCCCCTTGGCTCTCGGCCCCGGGGGGCCTGGAGCGCACAGCCGCCTCCTCCAGCCCCCTCTGCTTCCTCCCCGCTTCGGGCTGAGCGTTTATGGGGCGCCTCCTGCACGCTGTCCACTCTGCTCCTGCCCATCCCTCAGGGTCAGGCTGAGACGCGGCTCCCAGAGGCCTTCCTGAACCCCGGCAGACCTGGTAAAACCCCCACGTTGGCCCGGCCCGCGGCCTCAGCAGCCCCTCCTGGCCTGCCTTCTCCGTGGGACCGCGGGGCAGCGGGCGGCCCTGCTGTCACTCGCCACAGTGTCCAGCCTCTCCCCTGCCCCCCTCAACACACACCTGCGGGGCGCTCGGGGACAGCAGCGAGGCAGATAAACGCCAGGCCCAACGAGCCCAGTTGTGTGGACCCAGTTTCTTTTATTCCGAGAGGACCCGGAGAGTCAGCTCGGAAGCTGGCATTTCAAGGGAACTGATCAAGAAAGGAAAGCGGGAGCAAAGACAGAGTGACTGCCGCGGTGGCCGGTCATGGCGTTGCCCTCCTGCGGCAGTGAGGGGTCAGCAGGCAGAGAGGGCGACCCCACTCTGCGCCTCTAGCTGAAGGCAGAGGAAGCGCTGCTGGCCGCCGTCTGCGGCCCGGCCCGGCAGTCAGCCAGGACTCCTCAGTCTTGGGGAGTCACAACTGTCCCCGGGAAGCACCCTCCAAGTGCCCAGCGTGTTTTCTTCCGTTCGTACCGTCGCACGTTTCGACCTCATCTACACCACGAGCTCCTCGAGCGACAGCAGCAGTACCGCTGTGTGCAGCGTCGCTGTGTGCCGGCAGGTGCAGGGCTAAGGACAGCCACACGGTCTGGGTGTGTCTGCGCCGCAGCAGCGCACCTGTCACCCCTGCATCGGCCGTCCGACAGCCAGGCACGCTGGGCTCTTTGTCCTCCTCCAGAGACCCTGGCGGGTGTCTGGGCACGTGGCAGGCACTTAGTAAGTCCCTCGCCTTGGCCTGGGCAGCTGGGCACAAGCCCTGGCCTCTCCGGTCACAGAAGTCCCCACCTGGGCCCGCGGTCCAGAGTGCCCGCCTGAGCTAGGCCCCGGTCTGGAGAGCTCCCTGGCCTGTTCCCAGCGCTGCGGGACGGCTGCTCTGTGCCAGCCATGCCCAGGGAACCCCGAGGCTGCTGGCAACGAGGCCAGGTGTGGGACCAAGATCCCAGGAGCGCGGCCTTGAAACTGGGAGCCTCGGGCGTGATGCAGGAACGGCCACAGGGCAGCCCCGGTGCTCGCCTCTGCTCACAGTGACCTCGCACGGCAGAAAGCCTGGCCTTCACTCCACCTGCGCCTGGCTGTGCTCCCAAGCCCTCTGTCGCCACCTCCGCTGACCCTCTGTCCCCACACGCTCCCTCCTTCTATTTGTGGCTGTGTTTGGGGCAGACAGCGCTCGGGCTGGATTTCATTCCGTCCCTCAAGTCAATTCAAGGAAGGTCGGCCTCACCGTCGCTGTTCGCAGACACAGGCCCTTCTCCCTCCAGGACGCCGTGCACCGGATGCCGGGCACCCGGACCGTCCGGTCTTTACACCTCTGTGTGACATCTTTCTTCTGTTAAAGTGACTTTGAATCTGACGGTTTTGCCCCCATGAATCCCCTTTTCTGCCCCAACCACATATGATTTCTCTGCTACTAAACTTCAAAAGAACCAGCGTCCTCTCAGAGGAAGGTTTCTGACTCTACTGGGCATGAAAAAAAAACAACCCCCCTTTATTTTAAGAACTGCAACCACAGCATATGGAAGTTCCAGGGCTAGGGGTCCAATCGGAGCTTCAGCTGCCGGCCTACACCACAGCCACAGCAATGCAGGATCCGAGCTGCGTCTGCAACCTACACCACAGCTCACGGCAACACCGGATCCTTGACCCGCTGAGCGAGGCCAGGGATCGAACACGCAACCTCATGGTTCCTAGTCAGATTCATTCCCGCTGCGCCATGATGGGAACTCCTAATTTCTTTTTTAAAGTCTAACTAACCCCCATCTTCTTAGCTGCCAGCCCGTGTCTCCTGACAGGAGCCAGTTCGGGGAAAGGGCGGGTGCGGGCTGATCAGGAGGCGTCCCCAGAGCAGGGCTGGCGGACCGCGCACCCGGTCCTGGCGGTCCTGCTGCTGTGGTCTCAGGGGCCTGGGATCCCTGCACCCACCAGACACCTGCGGATCCTCACCTGCAGGAAGGTCTGAGAAATGCTGCTCCCGATAAACAAATACGAAGCCACACAACTCGCTCAGAGTCAAGTCACTCGTCTCACGCGCAGCCAGCCCACGCGCAGCCAGTCCACGCATAGCCAGTCCACGCGGATGCACGAGGTCCCGACACAGGGACCTTTCCCCTTGACCCTGGGAAGGAGGGCCGCCCTCAGACCCGCGAGAGCAGCTGCTCGGCTCCGGCCGCTCCGCGCCACTCGTGCCCGGGTCTGCACCCCAGAACACCTGCGGGAGGGACTCGGTCACAAGAGGAAGCTCTCGGGTGATCCGTCCTTCGGCGCACACGACGAGGGCAGACGGAGGAGCTTCCGCGACACTGTGTCTCACCACCGGCCACCATCTTACAAACGGGAGAGGGCCAAGGTCCAGAGCCACCTCCGAGAGGACCAGTGACAGGCAGGGGGGGCAGGCCACGCCCAGCACTCACCCGTCCCCCATCCCAGCTTCTCTAATGGCCATAGTACACGTGCGGTATTTTGTCTGCCAGGAAAGCTAAGGAAAAGAACTATTATTAGCATATTTTCTGGAAGAAAATACGTTCTCAAAATGTTCAAGAAAGGACATTGCCTGGTTTCCAAGGAGCAGGCTGACGGGTCCCTGGAAGGGATCTAACACACGTGCACACAGGCATCCTGGGGGGGTGTGTGTGTGTGTGTGTGTACACGTATATAAGCATGCATCAACTGCAGTAATAAATGTTTCTTTTTCTCTTAGCAATTTTTTTACAGTAAACTTCAGTTAATCTTTCATTTTTCCATTACAGGAGTTAACGAACATTCCAGTGCCTCTCACCCTTTAATGCACAGAGTCACCCAGGGACCTTGTCACCCAGCAGGTCTGGCAGGACCTGAAGCCTGCATCTCAAACCAGCTCCCAGGTGATGCTGGCGAGAGCCACGGATGTCCCCCTCTGGGACCACCTTCGCCACACACAAAACAGCCGCAGTCGAAGATCAGACTACAGGAAAGAAACAAACAAAAGCTACGTTCAAATTAACTTACCCTTTCTGAGATAAATACTCTCAGAATGGGCTTCAGAATCTGTGACCTATGCAATGCCTCTCGGCCCTCGCTGTTTTCTGTCTTTTTTTTAATGACTCGGTGAATTTTAGTGCCCAGTTTTATAGCCCTCACGGTGAACGGTTTTCGCTAGCTGTTACGGGAACCGTTTCAGGGCACAAGCTGACAGACGAATTCCGCCTTGAGAGGACGAGGTGGCAGAATGAGGCAGAGGCACCCGGGGCCACAGCTGTCCCCCTGCCGCGGGCCCTGATCTGTGGGTAAATGACGAGAGCCTGGGTACACCAGGTCCCGCCGACCCCCCAAAGCCGACTCTGCCAGTCTCGGAACAATTACAGTCTCACCGATGTGCATCCTCTTGGGGAGAACGTCCGACCCCAATTTTATTCTGAATATTCCTCTACTTAGAGGCTGGCCCTACTCGGTATTTTGTTCGAATATTTGAAATAAGTGTATTAATGACTGTCCTCACTTTCAAGGCTTAGAATATGAAGCTGTCCCTAAAATGGGTTGCTAATAACTAGAACACAAATGAAAACGCTGTGAAGGACACAAAGAAATGCAGGGAACAACCCCCTGCTTTTTAGGGGCAGAAGCCAAACCCAAGGTAAGTCCCAGAAAAGGCACCCCAACCACCCACCACACAAACGGCACAGGGTGTTTAAAGTGTCCTGAAAGGATGATGTGGTCACTGCAAACCTGGGAGGTCAGGCTAGAAGCCCGGGCAGCGGGGTTACAATCCGACCTTGAAGGACGGAAGGTCCCAAAGGCACAGAAGAGAGAGTGAGGAAGGCTGTGGAGAGAAGACGTGGGACGAGGAGTCAAATGCGCGGTCACATCCCCGCGCCAGGCGCCGAGCCACCTGCTAACAGCTGCATCGGCCAACTCCGCGCTCCCAGCTGTCCTCGGGCCCGGCGTCACGGCACCGCCCTGCTGAGAGCAAGGAGGAGAGACCGAGGGCGCACAGGCCGCGAGGGCCCCGTGGGGATCTGCTCCTGGGGCTCTGACCCCGAAGTCGATGGTGGATTTTGTCTAAACCAGCATTCCTTCCCCAAGGGGCGCCTGCAGCACCTTGAGATGTGACTATGAGTCAGGAAACAGCGAGCTCAGCGTCAAATAAACCCTGAAAGCTCTTAGGATAAATGTCAGCACCAATAAGGTTTTAGATACAAGTTAACACCCACTGGGTGCTCCCCGCGCGCCTGGCCTCGTTGCCCTTGTTTCAGCAGGTGGACCTCTCAGAGCCTTCACGGTCTAATGCAGAGACCCTCCAGCATCACGTGTTGGGGAATCACGGTAACAGCCTGCACGAGGTGGTGTTGACCATGTAAACACGTAATGTTAAGACAGAATAACTGGAAATGGGCTGCCGGGCTGTGAGTTGTCGCCTGCCGGGGGACAGGCTGCAGCCTCGGACACGGTGCCCGGTGGCTGCCCATCCTTCCTTCATCCCCAGAACGTCACAGAACACGTGGCTCTGTGTGAGCCCCGTGTGGCCGTCGGAGCTCGGGCAGGGACGGGTGTCGGGGAGGTCAGCGGCCAGGAAGGGGAGCAGGCGGCTTCCCAGGGGACCTGACAGCTGGGCGAGTGCGGCCTGCCCATTCACCACGGAAATTTCAGGCGAAAACGTTCCCGACAGGACACGGGGGGACCTCTCCTGCCCTTTCGTCGTATCGGTGACAGTAATTGTTGTAACTTGAGTGTTCGGGAATCTCTGCAAACTCATCTGTGTCAGATCTGAACCAGCCGCACACCGGCAGCCCCCAGGGCGGAGTGGGAGACACTGTGGTCAATAAAATCACCAGTCTCTGCCTTCTCTCAGGTTCTACGGAGCCTGCACTGCTAAATCTGTGTTTACCAAACCCCACTTTAAGCATCCGGTTAACCTTTCGATTTTGCGAGTCATGTTCCCATTAGGTCCTGTAAAGACTGTGTTGGGAACACAGGCCTTCCTTCACTGTCACGTCCCGTCAAACGCCGCATTCTGGACGCAGCTTCTTGAAAGCAAGCTTCTCACAACTGGGATGATGGCGGAACGGGTGGGTACTTTTCCACGGTCATCCAAGCGTGTGTGCAGACCAGTGCCCATCAGAGATGCCAAGACCGGCAGGACACGCCGTCCAGCTGGCACCAGTGCCCTCAGGAAACCCCACTCTTTTCAGGACCGTAATGGGAGCGTGACTCGGATACAGGCTGATTAAATGCATTTATGTTCCTGCTCCAGCAAGTACTTTCCAAAGGAAAACAGGCGCTTTAAAACACAAAAGCTACGTGCATGTGGCAGTAAGGGCTGATTACAAGTGGCCCCCGGTGCCACGGCCGTATTTTGTGCGGAGGTGCGAGCAGTTTCTCCCCCCATTGCCTTTTCATCATCAGCGCAATGCAGTGGAAAAGACAGACACAAATTAGAATGACTCTGAAAACCGGTTTCACGTCTGAGAGCCTGAGGAATCTCCAGGCCGGCAAGTGCCATTTACCTGTTTGTTAAACAAAATAACTAAATAAACAGAGCCTCGTTGAAAGCATAAATCCTAAGCAGGTAAAATGCAAACACGGGAGTCCTCGCTCTGAGAGCGGCTGGTCCCGGGGACAGCGCGGATCCGGCGCGTCGCCTTCTCCCGGCCACTTGGGAAAACCCCGGGGTGTGGGGACCTCCCTTAGGGCTTAGGCCGGACGGCGTGACGAATGTCCTCCGAGGCCACACTTTCTCAAGTCCCCTCCAGGGGACAGAAGGGACTTGAGAGACTCAGGGGAGGGCGGGGCCTTTGGCCGCTTGGCTGACCTGGCAGCTCCAAGGAAAATCTCCATCTCCCGCTGTCACCTCTTCCTCCGGGTGTCCAGGGGAGCACAAACCACCCTGCAAACCACACGCCCACTGGACTCTAGGACACCCAAGCTGGACGTGGGCCCGGGACAGACAGGCACCAGGGACTGGGACTGCCCGCCTGCGACCCCCCAGGCCCCGGCCGGGCGCTGCCCCTCCCGCAGTGACTGCGCGAAACCCCCCTTAGAGTCGCAGGCTGGCGGGAGACAGGCCAGCATCAAGCATTACACAGAAGGTGGAGCCCTTTCCCCACTTAGGAACCAAAGGCTCGTCTGTGTAATTCATTGCTACGCGTGCCCCATCCTAATTTAGCTCAGATAAACTATGAGTGGTATAAAAAGCACAAGAACAGGAGAAGGCAACATTCGAGTTCACAGCCCACGTTTGGGATGAAAACCCCGCAGGCTAAAGGTCAATGGGGCAAACCAGCAGGACCCACACACCCCTCACCTCCAGCCTGGCCTCTGCCTCTTTTCAGAATTTCTGCCTCCGGAGCTCAGACTCCCAGCCCCCACTCTGAGGCCTGGGGTGGGGGCCGGGGGAGGGGGGGTTACCCCCAGAGCAGGACTGGGGGAAGTGGGGGCGGTCAGGAAGGGGTGGCACCAAGACAAGAGGCCAGGGGCCTGCGGGACCCCTGCCCGCTGGCCCAGCCCTGACCCGTAGCTGCCATGCTGCGTCCGCGTGGGATCGGCCCGCGGGAACCTGGCAGCCACCACGCCAAGGGCCGCCCAGCCCTCCGACGAGAAGGCAGGGGCAGAGCAGCCTGGGCCTGGCTGCCTGGAGGCGGGTCGCCCCTGGATCGGGGGCCACTCTGCTGTACCGCTCTGGGGCTTCAAGCTCTCCCCAGGCAGGGCCTGGACGCTCTGACTTCCAGGGTCCCTACCGGCCCCCGAGACACAGGCCTTTCACACCCACTGTCACGGAAGTGCCATGGTAGCCCACGCTCATCCAGGTCCTTGTGGACAAAGCCGGGAGCCACCCCAAGTGCCAGGTCCCAGCTGGCATCCGAGTGGGTGCCTGGCATTTCCCAATCAGTGGACTAGCGGATCAGACGCTTTCCCCGATGGAAAGTCGTAATGACGCGTGCAGCTCACCCACACACGACCACCCTGGACCAGTAGGGGGGGGCGCGGGTGGCACCCACCACCTCCGTCCACTAAGGCGGTCCTGTCTGGCGCCTCGGCTTGCGGGCCTCCCTGTTTCAACTCCTGGGCCCCAGTTCCTGAAGCTGGCCCCCAGGACAGCCTGGCCCTGCACACAGGCTCACGTCTGGCTCCGCTTTCTGACGGCGCCTGAGGCAGGAGCAATGCTGGCCAGCTAACGTGACCTGTCAGGGGTTTTCTGTGGGTCTGTGTCCAGAGCGGGCGCTTTGGGCCTCTCTTCCCTGCTGCCTGCTCATCACCCCCGTCTTTGTTTTCAAGGCCACATGTCGGGCAGAGAGTGAGAAGTGAAGCCCAAAAGTGGCCAGTGGCCCAGGACCAAGACCTGGACACAGCGTCCAGAGGCCAGCGTCCGCTTGCTGACCTGGCATCACCGCCTTACTGGCAGTTTGGGGGGATCTTTGGTGGTAAAGTAACAAACCGTTTTTAAAATTTATATCCGTGTGTGCTACTGCGTATTTGAAATTCTAGAACAAGCACATCCAAGCCATGAACCCGCTTTGATTTGCTAAGATTTGTTAACAACTTAGTAAATGAAAACATCAACCAGCAGTGTGACGACGTAGCGAAACTCATGAAGGCGGTGTGAGAAAAGTGAAGTCCAGGAGATGCTGAAAGAGAAATGTGATTTTACAACCAGAATGTTTTAGGTAAGCGGAGAAGGACATAGTCGGGCCGACTGTACTTAGGAATTTCATTAACAAGGATGTTAATCATAGTCTTACTTAAGAGCCAAGACTTGATTTGCAATACTTATATATTTTGTTACATTGATTTAACTTTTAGAGAGAGAAAATAAGATTTTTTCTCATATTACAGCAAATAACATAGACCTATCATAAGTTTAATTATTCTGGGATCCCAAAATGACACAAAGGTAAATAGGAGTATTTGGTCGGGGGCGCCCAGGACCTCCCCCGGCAGGGATCTGCGCCCCGCGTGCCGGGCAGCCTCTCAGCCGTCTCACGTCCTGGATGGAGACCAGCATCCAGACAGGATTCTCTGAAGCCTGAAAAGGCAGCTGCTAACTGTGCGCCGGTAGAAACTCCTAAGACAAGAGGCCGCCCCCACTTCTAAATCACCATCAGCAGCGGGGGAAAGAGGAGGATATGCTCTAAAACCTGGTTTCAGAGACATTTTCTTTACAGTTAAAAAAACCTACAGAAGCTTTATTTAAAAACACGCCCACAGCATTGCCAACTAGCCCATCCACCTGCGACCTCTCCTTTGGGAAAAACACCTGGAGGCCACATCACCCCGGCTGGGAATTAACTCTTTCCTTTCCAAGTGGAGATGAAGGCTCCGGTGTCACACGCGGGAAGTGCGCTCACCAGCCCGACCTGGTTCAGGCGTGGGCACCAGTAAGGGCCACACGCACTGGGTCGGGTCCGCGGGGAGGCACGGGGCCACCACGCAGCTGGCTGCTCGCGCGGGGTCCTCTGAGCGCCACAGCACGCGGAGCTGGAGGCTCCCGGCCGAGGAAGATACGAATAAGGTGTTTACGTGCAGACGTAGGGACGAATGGCCCAACTCTCCCGGAGAACCTTTTTAACTATAAATTACGCGCTTTCAGTGAGGCAATATCACCTCTCGGGGGAGAAACTGACCCTGTGAGAGCGGAGGAAGCATCCTACGCTGTGTGCAAAGCCAGACACACCTGCTTTGACACCCTTTCTGGGGAATTGCTGACATCCTTAGAATCTGAATTATCTCTCTCCTTTCAGAGTTCTCCTCTTTTCCTGACTGAGTTCCATTCCTGGAATAGCTATGGCATCGCGGGGCAACCATGCAAAGAAAAGCCCAGAAAGCCGCAGCGGCGGAAAGCATCCGCGGCGTGAGGGTCTCACGGGCAGGGCTCGGCCAAGCGGAAAAAAGCGGGGCTTCCCCGCGAGGGGGAGACGGTGATGAGAAAGCGGGGACGCCCCTGTCGGTGGTTCAGGACACCTCCTGCAGTATTTTCTTACTGCACCTTACGTGGTCTTACAAACAACTCAGCCTGTGCTAACCGACAGAAGAATAAAACGTGTAGAAAGAGCTCACTTCCCAGGTACAAATACCCTCTCTGGGGAATTGCTGACATCCTTAGAATCTGAATGATCTCTCTCCTTTCAGAGTTCTCCTCTTTTCCTGACTGAATTCCATTCCTGGAATAGCTACGGCGTCGCGGGGCAACCATGCAAAGAAAAGCCCAGAAGGCCGTGCACGGCAGCGTGGGCAGCAGAGGCGATCGCATTTCAGATCCTGCTTTTGCAGAGACTTCTTGAAAAGGAGGCAAGGACGTTTTGCTTTTGTGTCATTTCATTTTCATAAGTCAAGAAATAGGAGAAGAAGAGACACTGGCGGTACTTGCAGCTCTCTCAGACAGAAACAGACCGCCAACGTGAGCACGCGTCAGGTGTGGCTGCCCCCAGGTTCCCGGGAAGTCGGCGGAAAGTTTGAAACGTCACAATGTGCCACCTGCCTCTTATCCTGATCCCCTAAGACGGCCGTCCCGGGCAGTGGTTAAGAGGGGACATGCATGCCATCTGCTTGGGAAAGCCCACTCCCTGGCTGGAAATGTTCAGACAAGACAGCAAAACGGGTCCGCCACAGTTAAAAGTGATGACATTACTACCTGGGCGTCCTCAAGAGCAGGCGCCTGTCTGTGACCTCCCGGTGTCATCACGGACTGGAGCACACGCCAGAGGACAGGAGACGAGAGCAGGCACACGCTACCTACGATCCACACGTCTTTTCTTCTGAGCCATAAGTCCATGCCCGCCGTCCTTCCCCGGGCCCGGCATCACACGTCCACGAGCAGGAACTCTGCTCGGAGGGGGAGGCGCGCGGCGGCAGGGTCTTGCAGGTCCCCGCCGGAGACGGTTCCCGTTACACCGTCAACAGATAATTCTCCTCTTTAAAAGGAAAAATATGATGGCCCGGGTGACAGATCTGAAACAGGTGCAGGGGCAGAGGGAGACCGGCTGACGACAAGTGACACCACCGAGAAGGCGCTTGTCCCCAGTTCAAGGGCCATTAGCACCACAGAAACTGGCATCTGCCCCCGTGGCTGGGCCGCCGCCAGGGCGGGTGGAGAACAGAGAAGGGGTGGGCAAACACAGTGAAAATCACAAGCCCTCCACCCCAGCTAGCCTATTTTGAGATCGAAGTTATAGTCGCTGTGACCACGAGTGATGGTACAATTTCACAGCCACCAGGCAGGAAATGCCACCTGCCCTTAAACGTGCCAGCTGCCATCCAACAGGGAGCACCCCCCTTTGCTCCAGCCCCCTCTAGCCTATTCACATCCTGTTCGTAAACATTTCATGGTTTGGTCTTTGGAGCACTTGCACCAGGCGTTTACATATTCCAGAGGCTGTGCTCCCACCCCTGAGGGGCTGTCCCCGCCCCGGCCCACAGCTTCCCTTCCACCCCTGGGGACCACGCCTTGTGGGTGGAGGGGAGGGGGCTGGGCGTTTGGGGGGGGGCAGAGGAGACGAGTACAGAAAACTGGGGCATAAAAAGCCGGAATGAGTTTCGTCACTGGGGGCAGACGGGAGCAGGAGGGAGGGCCGATCTGGTGGCCTGAGAAAGTCACCCGGCTCCTTGGTCTTCCACTACGCAAACCACGTGTGTGCGTGTGCGTGTGCATGTGTGCCTGCGTGTGTGTGTGCATGTGTGTATTAACCAGCCAATCAGCTCTAAGGGAAACGCAGCGTGAGGGTTATTTACACGGGTGCCGGAGAACTAATAAAAGAAGAAAACCTGGATTTAGTTGTGTCAAAGTAACACAAACAATACTGATAAGAGCCATTATCATTAATGAGTTCACGGTAGCTGTTAAACGTGACACGCATGGGTGTCGGATTGACTATTTAAGTTGTACTTTATGTCAACACCATATCATGTGGGCTTACATCCAGCTTATTAAGCGCATCTGCTCAAAGCTTTTAAACATCTACACTGTTTAGGTGACTTGGGACGTCCTTTAGAAGGTAAGAGGAGAAAGTCATCCGAAAACAGAATTAAAAGGAAGTTGAAAAAGAAACAAAACATAGGAGAAGAGTAGAATATATGGTATTTAATCACTTCAACAAGAAACAAAGCAGGGGTGGAGGAAAGAAGCTAGTTAAAAATAAATCCGGAGGAGGAGAAATGAGTAAAACAGGAAAACTTGATCGGAAAAAAAAAAAAGGGGAGTTCCTGTCATGGCCTAGCAGAAACAAATCTGACTAGCATCCACGAGGATGCAGGTTCGATCCCTGGCCTTGCTCAGTGGGTTAAGGATCTGGCGTTGCTGTGGCTGTGGTGTAGGCCGGTGGCTACAGTTCCAATTAGACCCCTAGCCTGGGAACCTCCATATGCTAAGTTCGGCCCTAAAAAAACAAAAAAGACAAAAGAAGAACTGGGTTAAGAGCAGGAAAAGAATCAGCCTCTGAGCTTCACTTGCCGGGATAACAAATATAAGCTGCTAAACACATCATTTGTCCTGTTGGAAGAGAAAAGACTCTTCTAGAAGGAAATTTCACTTCAAGCCTTCAAAACAGTTCCTCTGTCACTGGAGGGCCTGCAACTGGGCATAGGCTCTTTCCACGCAGCGCAGGGAGGGTTTCTATTCTGCTTAGCCGAGCTGATCTCCCCAAGGAGAGCGGGGATAAAGGGACAAGGCGAAGCTGCGGACAAAAGGACGGCAGAGAAGCGAGCGGTTAGTGCAGACTTCCCCTGTCCGTCTGGCCGCCCGCATTCCAGAGGACACCGGAGCCGCCGGGAGACCTCTCCACGCACCCCTGCCAAGGCCTGCGGGCCGCCCGGCTCCCACTCCCTGGGCAGCTGGGGCCCGTGGCCTTGGCAGACGCAGAAAGGCGAGCTCCGTGCCTCCCGGCCGTGTGCCGTCCGCCCGTCCACCAGGGAAGGGAGGGGCCAGGGACATGTACCGCCGCTTCTCTGGGCCCTGAGCCATATCCCGAGAAGAAACTGAATGGGACATACAGCCGTCCCGTCCTCCCCACCTTCCAGACAGCAGTGACTTCAGGGCCCAGGCCAGGAGGCCCCGGTCACACAGGGGACACCAGATCAATGGCAAGGACGTTCCTTTAGGGTCTAAGGGACAGCACGCTCAGCGCTCCCCTCAATACCTAGAATACTCGACTTCCAAGCCACCTGACTTCTAATACTCAGGAGCGGCTCATCACAAAAGAAAATGCTTCCTAAAAATGCCGAGATTCCTGCTTTTTCGCTATTTAAAGATACTGCCTTCCTATAAAAATCATATCTCAGAACCTGGAGAACAGGTTCTGGGAAAATAATTGAACTCGCTGAAACGATTACAGACAGCTGGTTATTTGAAAATTATAAGAATATCTTGTCCCCTCTGTTCTACAGACATTCACGCACAGGACGGGAAACCCTGGTGTGATTCGTTTGTGGTGTAAGCAGCCGCCTGAGGAAGGCCTGGCATCTAGCTGAATTCTGCCCGAGGAATTTCCTCTCGGGGCTTGCTGAACAAGATGCTGGTCGGGGGAAGGATGGACTGGGAGCTCGGACGGCATCCGCACACCGAGGTCTGTGGAATGACCGGCCAGTGGGACCTGCTGCAGAGCACAAGGAACTGTACCCAAGAGTCTGTGATGGTCTACACCGCAAAAGAATCATGAGAACAGACGCGTGTATACCTATAACTGAATCACTTTGTTGCAGAGCAGAAATGATCACATTGTAAATCAACTATACATCAATAAAACAACTTTTAAAAATGAAAAAAAAAAAAGAAACAAGAAAACGTTGACCTCCTAGGAAAGTGGAAGCCTCCAAACATCTGAGTTCACCCAACTGGATCCTTCCGCCTCCTACACTTTATCACCCACAATGAAAGGACTCTCAGCCCTTTGAAACCATCAGCTGTGTTTCACCGACTGCCCCTTAGCAATGCCCTTCCCAGCTGGAGAGGGTTTTTCAGAACAGCAGCTGGACAAAGGGGGATGTTTCCCAAACCGGCCTCACAGCCATCGCTTGCTCTGATTATTAAAGACAACGATCCCCCGTACGCAGCCAGAAGGCAGACTTCACTGAAATACGCCTGTCGGTTGCGCACACATCCTTGGTACCTACTCGGTGCCCTTAGCAGGAAAGCGACGCGGGTGGACGTGAGGCCCTGACCTTGAGGAGGCCGGCCCCGGAACACAAGCGCGCTGGAAGCCTCCGCGGTGCCCGTGAGGGCCAGTCTGGCAGCGGGAGGGGCCCCGCCGGGGACCGCAGGCCACCCCCGCCCCGAACTAGGGGAGGGGTTGCAGGCCGACACCTACTCTACGCCCACTCTGGAGACAGATCCGACGCGGAGGGCTCGCTATGCGTTCGCTCCTCCGACAGCCGCGGGCCCCCCACTCCGCCAGGCGGCCCCGGGGCTGCGGCAGGAACCGGCCGGAGAGCCAGCGGCCAGAACCGGGCACGGCGAGGACGCGGCGGCCATCGGGCGAGGCCCGCTTGTCCCTGACGCTGATGCCTGTGAGGACCTCCGTGCCCAAACCCAGGCTTGTACGCGGCCTTCCGGAGAAGCGGGCTTTCCACGCGTCCTAAACGGGCCGCCAGGCCTCGGCGCAGCCGCGGGGAGAGACGCACAGGCCAGGGCCTGCGAATGCTGCTCCACAGCCACGCGCAGGCCCCCCGGAAACAAAGCGCAAGCCCGCCTGTTCGGGAAGGTGCCTTGATCCCACACGGCGACAACTGGAAAGCTAAGGAACACGTACTGCCGTAGTGAGAGCGGCCCCGCAGGAACCTTAACTAACACAGCTACCTCGTTCTCGCCGGATCGTGAATCCTGCTCGCTGCAACCCTCTTCCATGCACGGAAAAAAGGCCACCTGCGCCAGCCGGTCGCTCTCGCCCGGCCCCTGCGCCTTCAGCATCTCGGTGGCGAGTCCGATGACGGCCCGGGCTGGCTCCGGTCTGCAGAGCGGGACGCCGTTGTGACTTCCGAGCGAATCGTGTTCTCGACTGTGAGCAAGAGAAACAGTTCTCACCACCGACTCCACGGTCGACTCTGGGGAAGGGACCGGGGAGAATTCTGAAGCCGCTTCTGTTTAAACCGAGAAGGGATCCGAAACCCGGAATAGAAACGCAGAGATTGAGACAGTTTCAGATGCTGGAATTCTGAAAGGAAAGAGGTCACTTTCCCCCACTTTCTCCCACAAAAGCAAACGGTGAGAGGCAACTTTAAGTTCCACTGGGCGGCTAGGTTTTTCCCTACCCAAGACTTATGCCAAGTGGCTGATTAAGTACAGGGTAGGAGTTTCTTTAGGTTTACCTGGAGTTTTCTCCTCCTGCCCCCCCCCGGGGGGGGCAGGGCTTGCTGGGGAAGGAAGGAAGAGGGGGTCTCTCATGCTCCCCAGGGGGAGTTTTGCCCCTTGGGGGAGTGGGCTCACCTACGCCTTCCCAGAGCCTTGCTCTGCCTACATCTTAAAAGGTATGCTGTTTATTTTAGAAAGAGCTTCGTGTCCTCCCAGCCCCGTCTCGTAGACAAGAGTCCCAGGTACCTTTCTTTGCATCTTTGTGCTTCCTTGAAACGTCTGCCTTACAAAGGGCGTGCTCTGCGCTGGGACATATCTCCGCAGCTCTCCTTCCCACCACACCACGGGGCTGGCTGGCGGCAGGGCCCCTCCCGAGGCCCCCTGCTGGAGACTCTCTGGAAATTGCTTCTTCCAGCTTTAATTGTCTCCGCAAAACGTCATCTTTCGTTTTCTCAGCGCTTCTAGTAAAATAACTTGAGTTCCAAATTATTCAAAATCCAATGTTCTGCAAAACTCTACTTGGCTATCCAAAGACCTCGCATTTAAACACACCAGTGTGTAAGCAGAGTTCTGTAAAATACCCTTTAGACCATCATTAGCTTCCTTGCAAGTTGTCCTTCCAAAAAACTGTCTTAAAACGAGAGTCACGGGGCTACTTCTGCGATAAACTACAACTAAAGCATAATAGGTAGCTGGAGATGGTACTTAGGTTGGGTCAAGGAACCACATAAAAATTAACATATTAAACAAAAGCTTGGGCCCAAGATATAAAACTTGTCGAAGTAATATTAAACATTAAGCTCTCCCTGGAGTTTGGCACAACTTGTTACTTCAAGCAACACAGAAAGAAAGAAAACTAGAGCAGTTACCGTTTACAGGAGGACATTTGGGGTCCGGGCAGCTCCAAGGGCAGCGTGCACGTTCCAGAAGAATAAAGGGAAGCTTCCAAGAGTCCAGAACGACGACGCAGGTCTGAGAAAAGTCTTTACTCGCAGCCAGAGTAAGTCTTCTGAAAAGACAAGCGTCCACGCTGAGAGGAAGTGTCCTCGCTCTCAGATGCCACTTTGAGCCCCTGCTTAAACTCAGCCGGTCCTTGAGCTCAGGTTGCTCAGCTGTTGCCTTCTCGGTCAGATGGGGAAGAATATTAATTTTAGACTCCAGGCTTTTCAGAGCGGATGGCTCCATTTCAGAGGTCAGGTAAGGAGAGGACAGGCCGAAACCGAGGGCGAGATATCGCCTTCACCTTCCTGTCCCGTCAGGGGGACAGCGCGCTCATGAGCCCCACGCTGCACTTGTCCTGGGCCCTCGGAAGCCTCCCGCCGCCCCTTTCAGACCTGAGAGTTGGGGCACCGTCCCAGCAGCGGGGGCTGGGGAATGGCAACCCCACGGCCACCTTCTGTGCCCACTTTACACGTGGAACGCATCCAGCGACAACGGGCAAGAGCTTCTGAAAGCAAGAGCACCCAGCGAGTTCTTGTGCTCTCAGTCCTTAAAATTGTTTGCAACATCTCCAGCTGTTTACAGCCAGGGAAAGGCCACAGGCACAGGCCTCCAGGACAGGAGTGAGTTTTCATTAACTCTCTCTGCACATGCTCTCTGCCTTTGCCCCGTGGCTTCGTCACAGGTCAAGAAAAGAGAACCCAGTGCAAATGACCCACCTGCCCGATTCTAAGAGTCGCGTATTCCTAGATTCACTGAGGCTGCATAAAACCCTGACTCCCTAGAAAATAGGACTGGTAATACAGATGATCCGACATTCTTTAATTCTCCCCTGTCAGAGCCTTTGCCAGCCTCCCACGCCCACCCCCTCAACACCAGCTGCTAGTGCCCTCTTGCTCTTCCAAAAAAAAAAAGGGTTCTTATTTTTAATTCGGATCAATGTAGTCCATATAAAATAAAAACACACATTTCCATTTTGAGCAGGGTATAAGCAATTACAGCACGATCTTTAAAAAGCCCAGCTTTGGGTGTTTTTCTGGGATGAGAAAACTTGGCTCTTCAGGAAAAGTAAGCTAAACAAATTTACGTATTTGTGAAAGATACATTATGTAACAGAGTTTTTAAAAAAGGACTGAACTGATTGAAGGTTATCGGTTTTCCTTGGAGGAATTAAAATGTGAAAAGTACAGAGAAGGCCACAAATCCCCCAGAAAACCACGCGGGCTGATCTGTCCAGCCAGCCAGTAAGCTCCAGCGAACCAGCCGTGGGCTCCAATCTGCCAGAAGCTAGCAGAAACTGCTCCTTTGCCATTTATCTTTTTGATAATCATTTACATTGGAGTAGTTTAAGATCTACAGAAAAGGTGAAAAGTGGGGAGACAGCGTGGCAGGTCCCTCCACGGCCTGCCCCCAAGTTCCCTGACTGCTGACGTCTCACCAGTAGAGTGTGTGTGCCGCGGGCCTGACCCAATGCTGCCGCGTTGTGACGAACTAAGCTCCCCACTTGGTTCAGACTTTATGAGCTCTTCCCTGTCTCCTTTCCTGTGTTGGAATCCCATCTGTGGTTTCATATTGCACTCGGGTGTCAGGATTTATGACCGACTGGATGTGGGGAGTGAAAGAAAGATGGGGGCAGGGTTAACTTTCCACCTTTTTCCCTGAGCACCTGAAGGGGAGAGTTGACATGGACTAAGACGGGCAGGCCGTGGGAGGAGCGATCTGGGGGGAAAAGCCAGGACCTCAGTGCTTGACAGGTCCTTTGGACACCGGAGGTGAATGGGTTGTGAGTCCAGGGGAGAGGTCCAGGCGGCAGCTGCAGCTCCGATTCAACCCCTAGCCTGGGAACTTCCATCTGCCGCAGGTGTGGCCCTAAAAGGGGTGGGGGGGGGAGAAATAGGTCAGGTGAAGGCAAACGTTGGTGAGGACCTGGAGTAACTGGAACCCTCAGGTACATGCCGGTGGGATGTGAAGTGGTGCAGGTGTCTCGGGAAATAGTTTGACAGGTCCTTGAAAAGTTATTCCCCGTCCGACCTAATAATTCTTCTCCCAGGTATCTTCCCAAGAGAAATGAAAGCCTATGAACACACAAAGCCTCACACACAAATGTTCACGGCAACGTTATTCACAACAGTCGAAAACTGGAAACAACCCCCGTGTGCAGCAGTGGGTCTGGAGAGTGGAGAAAGGCGGTGGCTGTGCCCGTTCCGATGGAATTCTGCTCTACTCAGCAACAAAAGGGAATGAAGCGCCTGGACCAACAAAAACACTGTGCAAGTGAAAAAAGGCCAGAAACAAAGATCACAAACTGTGAAGTTCCATCTGTAGGAAATGTCCAGAAAAGGCAAATCCGCAGACACGGGAAGTCGACTGATGGTTGCCTGAGGCTGGGAGCGGGAACAGGGATTAACTGTAAATAGACCCTCACCGGGGATGGAAGTGCCCAACACCCCTGTGGGAGTTCCCGGTGTGGCGCAGTGGGTTGAGGACCCAGCATCGCCGGAGGTCAACTCAGATTCGATCCCTGGGCCCAGGAACTTCCACACACTGAGGGTGCAGCCAAGCAAAACGAAACAAAGCAAAACCACTTTCAACAACTCATTCAGTTTCCTAAAACATAGTTGAACTGTAAACTTACGGTGGGTGGGTTTTATGATCTATAAATTACACTTCAGTGAAGTAATTTAGAAATAGAAAACCCAATCATACAGATAATGAAAAGTAAACTTGGTAAAAGAAGGGAGGAGAGCACCGCTGCAGTTCGTGGCTAAGTGTTCCAGGGGACCCAGGCTGGATCCAAGGAGCCGTAAATCATAGTCCACACTATGGGCCGGTCAGTTCACTCGGCCGGAGAAAAGGAAGAGGAAACGGTGGGTGAGAAAGAGTTAAGACACCTACACTTCTCCTGGTAGGAATACCCCGTCCTGTATGATTTTGTGATTAGTAGAAATTTAACAGTAATTTAAAGCTAATTTCTATGTCTTCCTTTCTCCTCAGAGATAGGAAACTGGGAGCCGGGACTGTGGTGTCACGGAACATTCAGACTTGTTTACAACCCAGCTGACATTAGACCCTTAAAATTTCCAAGTGACAGTGAGTAAGTAGCTAAATTTTGTGCAATAAAAAAAAATGAAAATAAAAGAGGAGGGTTGAAAAAACTGGATAGAAACATAGATGGGACCATTTACCAATCAGTCTCCTCGGAAGTTATTAAACAATGTTTTTTGGTTCTTTAGTTCTATAATGGTTGCACAATTTGATTGCCTAAGTATAACCTTTTTTTTTTTTTTTTTTTGCTTTCTACTTCTTCATAAAATGTAAACGCGTGTCCCTGAGTTAATACACCGCTTGGGGAACGACGTTCATGGCATATTCAACAGGAACGAAGCGCCTGGGTCAACAGGAGCCAGAAATTCACGAATACGTTTCCAAAGCTAATACAAATTTCATGTAATTTTTCTTAGATCTATTTCCTTTCCTTGGACTTATTCTTTTAGAACTCAAAACCTACAGAGAATTTGCAGGAAGAGTATGGTGAAAACCCACACACCCCGCACGAGGTTCACCACACGTTTACGTTTTCGGTATCTGCCGGGTCTCTCTTTTCTGAGAGGAAGTCACAGACCTCACGAAACTTTATCCTCAATGCATCCACATGTGTCTCCTCGATGGCAAAGACAGGAGCCAATCAAAACCCACGCAGCACACTCGGCTGGCACGTCTTTCTTCCTTGTCTCCCTTTATCTATTCGGGGAACAACAACCCAGCCTTTTGTTTCTCTTTAACCTTCCATGACACTGATATTTTTGGAGATTCCAGATATTTCTTCGTAAGCTGTGTCTCCATCTGAACTGCCAGACTGTTTACCAGGTAAACCACTGGGCATGAAAACCACTGAAGTGATGGCGGGTCTTCCTTGGAATGTCACAACAGGTGGTTGGTGGTGTGGCTTGCGTCGTGATTAGCCGTGTTAAATCTGGTGACCAGATTCAGATGGCGTCTGCCAGATTTCTCCAAAGTACTTACTCTTTCTTCTTTTGTGAGAAATGCACAGCTTGAGAGAACCGGAGGGCCCTGCTCCACAGTGCTCTCTCACTTGTCGTTTTCATTCTTGCCTGAATCAGTCATGGCCACAGGGATCGTTAAATGACGATTTTCTAATTGTCGTTTTCTACATCGATTAACGGGTATTCTGCTATCAAGAAGGATTCTCCAAGCCCATCGTGACCTCGCTCCCTTTTTGGTGTATGAACGCACGGATTTCTAAAAAGGAATAAGCATTCCCTGTGCTGTTCATCGTCATGCTCGAATCGTCCCAGATCTGGTCATTGGGGCCCCTTTACACTTGTGACACATGGCACTTTTCTTTTTTGAGCACTTCCTTACTTTCTGACATAACGATGTTACCAGCTCCTGCCCTGTTTCTAGAATCTGCCACTTCTGGTTCCTTCCAGAGAAGAGTGACATGTGGAAATCACTGTCAGGGCAGTGAGAGCGTACTTTGCTGCTGGGCTGTCATTGCTTCCAGTCCTTTCAGTGGATGGAGTGAGGAAAGATAATGTTTTAAATCATGAGTTCGTACTGAGTTTTCTAATTCCAACCGAACACGGCAGGGTTCTCTCCCCATTCCATACACGCACCTCCCCGTTCCATACACGCACCTCCTTCCCGTTGATTCTTTAAGCCCAAAAATGAAAGAACAAAATAAAATGCTTGCTATACGGTGAAACTTAACGCTACTGCTGAGACGATTCTAAACAACCCGGGAAAGTGGGAGTATTCACGCCCAAATTCTAAAAATTCCATTCTACAGCATGAATCATCTTTTTTTCCAGTTGGAATTTGAGGAAGGGTATATTTATGTTTATGTTCTTGAGGCTGCCTTTCTGTCTTCTAAATTGGAAGTTAATTTCAGGGGCTAGAAGAAGCTCATGACAGGAACAAGGCATGAAATTACAGAAGTGCAAAGCCCAAGTCATGCTCTTCGGACCAAACGTTGGCTAGCTTTTCCCAAGAGGGTGAGGCTCAGGAGAGAAACTTTCCATGGGAAAAGCCTGCAGCAGAGAGGGTAACAGTGGCCCTAAAAAGAACGGGGGAAAAGATGGCTGATGCATCAGAGGGGCTTGATAAATGACAGCATTTATGGTTATGATTGGTAATATTTTTGTTATTAATGCGACCAAATCTCATAAAAAATAAGAGTATCAGCAGAAAAATGTACAGCCTAAATTATAAAGGGGAAAACTACTCCCCAGCATCTCGGTTTTCTGAATCCCTGAGCAAGGTCACTTCTTGCTACTGCATGTTAGGACCTTACCAGCCCATGGCTGCAAAATGAAGTCGCATTACCTTAAAATACTTCTTTTTCTCCACTGTAACGTATGCCTATAGAAAGTACATAGAATAACAAGAACTATTTAAGAGACAATTGTAAACACCCATAAAGTCACCACCAGAGTTAGCGTACTGCCAGCACCTCCAAAATCCCATTCCTAGTCCTCCCCCACGATTTGACTACTGATCTGAAATTCTATAATCATTTCTTTGATTTTCTTTGCAGTTTTTAGCACCTATATGTACACTCTAAATGTAAAGCTTTGTTTTGCTGGATTTGGATTTGTGCATAAATATATTTGTACTATTTATATTATTTGGGGTTTTTTTTTTCACTTGAATGTATCGTTGAGCCACCATTTCATTGTGGATAGTCGTTTTCCCCGGTTTTCATTACTATTCAGTGCTTCACTTACTCGAGCGTTGTAAGATGTGTGCGCGTGCCCCCGTGGGCACTTTGGATGTGTTCAGTGGAGCCTGTGTGGATGTACCGTGATGCCTGACGCACGTGGCAGCGTGGGCACCAAGAGAGAACTGCCAGCACCGTAAGAGTGTTCCCGTTGGTCTGTTAACAACACTCTAATTTTCGCTAATCTAGTGGATATGCAGTAATATCCTTAATTTTTAATGAATTTTATTACACTTACAGTTGCACAATGATCATTGCAACCCCATTTTACAGCATTTCCATCTCAAACCCCAGTGCATCCCCCGCCCCCAACCTGTCTCCTTTGGAAACCGTAAGTTTTTCAAAGTCTGTGAGTCAGCATCTGTTCTGCAAAGAAGTTCACTGTGTCCTTTTTCACATTCCCCATGTAAGTGATAGCATTTGATGTTGGTGTCTCATTGCCTGACTGACTTCACTTCGCATAATTTCTAGGTCCATCCATGTTGCTGCAAATGCCATTATTTCTTTCCTTTTAATGGCTGAGTAATATTCCATTGCGTATATGCACCACCTCTTCTTTATCCACCCCTCTGTCGATGAGCATTTAGGTTGTTTCCACGTCTTGGCTGTTGTATACAATACTGCAGTGAACACTGAAGGACATGCAGTAATAGCCTTCTTAAGGTTATACGGCTTTCCTCTGGTTACTCAGGGTGTGGGAACCATTTCATATGTGTGTATACGTGCATACACACATGCGCATTTGTTGGACTAGAGGTTAATTTTTAATGTCTCTAAGGCTCTCCTCCACACCCGCTCCCTTCTGCCACCCGGTCACTGTGCAGCTCCCAGTGTCCCCCCTACTCATTTCTGGAAATTCCTAGCGCTCTTCCCTGGAGTGAAGTGTTCTGTGGACTCTGGTCCTCGCGCGTCTGCAGGGCCCTCCCGCCTGCTGGGTGACGGCCACGGTCAACACCCTCCTTGACGAAGCCTGGGCACCGGCCCGGCTGGTGGGGCCACCGTGTGAATGCCGGGCTCTGAGCTGGGGGCCCGTCCCCGGGGCAGGCAAGCTGGGGGAGGTGGCCTCCCCTCCGACGCGGTGCCGCTGCGTCTTCCAGACCCAGATCCGTGCCCAGAAGGCCATTTCTCCGGAACCGTTAGCTCCCGCTCGGTCTCCTGCCCCCGGGCGGCTTCACTTTGATGGACAAGGAGGGAGCAGATGCCACGGTTCACCCTTCACGTCCCGTCTCTCTCCGATTAAAACCCATCTCTCCCCAGAGCCACCCAGCCTTCCCACCCCGTGGCAACTCTCCTCTGACCTCCTCGTGCCTCCAGAAAAGTGTCTTTTCTTCATGGAGGGTTTTCTAGATAGCGCCACGTCAGCAGGCCTTCATCTCAACCTTCCATAACTAAAAGCCCCATCCAGGTGGTTGCTCTGGAAGAAACAGAACAGTCCCGATGCAACCCTTAGGGAGAAGGGTCGGGTCTGCCCTGACACCGGCCCGCCTGTCTTCACTCGCGGTCCTTCGGCAGGGCGTGCTTAGCGCCCCGCGCCCGGCTGGGGCCCACAGCACCCCGGAATGGAAGCTGGGAGCAGAAGTGGAAAGAGGCAGGGAAGTGGGCAACGACACTACCCATGGGCACCTGCTACGAGGGACAGACAAGAAGTCAAACAAGCAAAGGGACCAAACCATCCTGGAGGGTCCGGGATGGTTAACAGACTTTTCTAAACTGAAGAATAAACGGAAACCCAGACAGCAAAGGACCGGAAGGGCCTCCAGGGTGAGAACTGACAAACAGCTTTTAGTGTTTTCACCATTAACAACACGGTGGCTGCTAGTTTGAGGCAAAGCAACAAACCCATCATGTCAACGAGGTATCTTTATTTTACTAGAAGTTTTCCAAAATCAGATACTGAAGCAGAATTTTGTCTCTGTCATTTCACATTTCATCTTACAAGGTCAAGAGAGCTACTTTCTCCAACTGTTTTCCAGTAACTAGTCCTGGCCAGTGCAGTTCACAAAGAAAGGGGAAAAGCATTATTCTGACACAAACTCTCCAACACCAACTAGGCGTCCTGCCGTTCAATTCTATTCGGACACAGCCTCACCAGTTGGTATGAGAACCCACTGGTCAGGGCACAGCTGCCCACGAGAAAGACCCACTGCACAGTCCAGCCTCAGGGCTCAGGGACCAGCTGCCCTCCTGCCAACTGGCTACAAATGCGGGGGTTCCCCCCCTGCCAGGTCCGCTAATCCCCTGGAACCAATCACAGAACTGAGAAAGCTTCTGATTTTTTTTTTTTGCCTTTTTGTCATTTTAGGGCCGCACCTACGGCATGTGGAGGTTCCCAGGCTAGGGGTCTAACAGGAGCTGTAGCCACTGGCCTGCGCCGCAGCCACAGCAACGCAGGATCCGAGCCACATTTGCGACCTACACCACAGTTCACGGCAATGCCAGATCATTAACCCACTGAGCAAGGCCAGGGATCGAACCCGCAACCTCATGGTTCCTATTTGGATTCATTAACCACTGCGCCACGACGGGAACTCATTCTGATTAGCTTTTTAACAAAGGATACACATAACGCGAGGTTGGGGGCAGGACCCAGCTCCCACGCCCTCTCCATGGAGACAGGGCTGGTCCCACCCCCACAGTAAGCTCAGCGACCAGCAGGTGCCACCAGACTTTGAGGCGTTTTTACTGGGCTTCCGCCGTGTAGGATGCACGACTGATTGAATCACTGGCCAGGTGACGGAATTCAGTGTCCCATGTCCCTCCCCATACCACAGATGGCTGGCCTAGATTGCATGGTGGGTCTTTCTGGTGACCAGCCCCCAGCCAGAAGTTTTCTGGGGACCCACCACGGTCACCTCATTGACTCTCTTGTCGCTCAGGAAATTCCAAGGGTTTCTGAAGCTCAGTGCCAGGAACCGGTGAGAGTTCAGATGTATGTGTATACAACAGGGACCAACTGAAAGCCACTTAAAGTTCCCCTCAACAAGGCCCAATATGAAAGAAATGAACAGAAGCCAATACTCTCATTTTATACCCATGAGACTAGCAAGAAAGTAGCACCATTCAAAGGTTTTATTACAGCAGGAAGAAACTGCATGCAATGTATTCGAATAAAGATAATAAGAAATGTGCATGGGTTCCAGGCGACACAGAGAGGAGTCGGGAAAAGAAAGGACCATGAGTCGGGTTGGGGAGACGACTCTCAAGCAGGAAGAGCAGACGCCCACGGGCTGAGTCTTAGGATGGTGACTAAAGCGACAGGGATGTGCCTGACGCTGGGATTAACTGGACTCAAAAGGCCCTGCGTGCTGGGGGTGTAGACACAGGGGCAAGACGCTGCCCGAGGCTTCATGACACCAGGGCCTTGTTATGTGGCGCCACTTAGGACCTCGAGGCCACAGAAGAGAGGGCTGATCTGAAGCGCAAGTCACCCACAGAATCCTTCATCCCCACTCTGATTCTGGGGCCGGAGGGCAGAGAAGAACCAAGAAGCAGCTGAAAACAATTCAGCAGAGAGGTTCGAAAAGGTGAAATTTAAGCCTAGGGTTTACTGCTTTACGTCGCTCTCGTTTCCCGCAACCTTATAAACTTCTGTATTCACGCTGATTTTTAACAAAGTTTAAATTCAGTTAGAGAAGCTGGTACGGTTTATTCATTTTGTTTTTCTACCATCGCCATCTAGTGGAGAAAACTTTGAACTTCAGGCAGAATAAGCAGGGCTGGGGCAAAAAGAGAAATAGAGGTTTTCCTGTGTGCCAGGCTCGGTACCAAACGCTTACATCCATAAGATCACTGAATTCTCACAAGAGATTGGGAGAGAGGCATTGCTGTTTCCCTCTTAGATTTGGAAGCTGAGTCTGGGAAGCTAGGAGCTTGCCCAAGGTCAACTGTGGCCAACTCGAGCCCAGACTCCAGAGCAAGTCCCGATTATCTTCACCCGCAGTCCATCCAAACGGCGCAATTTTATGCATGTACGAGACTGTGGGAAGAAAGTATATATCGTATACGGAGAGGTTCATCTTTATAGCTTTCCTTTTTCTTATTTTTTCTTTTACGTGTTACATATAATACACAAACACACATGTATAAAGATAAAATGGGATTACACGGTATGAATTTGTCACTTCTAATTTTTACTCCCTATTACACAATGAATATTTCCCCACTAAAATAAAAACTTTTGTAAGTATGTATCAGGTAACAATAAAGACATAAAGTTACACTTACAGGTAAGTGCACGGTGTAATACTGAAACGCATTTTGAAAAGACTGGAAGAGAATGCTAAAATATTAACAATGAGGATCTCTGAGTAGACTTTCCATAATAAGCATGTATTATTTCTTTTTCTCCCCCCCCCCTTTTCTTTTTGTCTTTTCTCCTTTTAGGGCCACACCCGTGGCATATGGAGGTTCTCAGGCTAGGGGTCTAATAGGAGCTGTAGCCACCAGCCTACACCACAGCCACAGCAACATGGGATCCGAGCCACTTCTGCAACCTACACCACAGCTCACGGCAACGCCGGATCCTTAACCCACTGAGCGAGGCCAGGGACCGAACCCACAACCTCATGGTTCCTAGTTGGATTCGTTTCCGCTGAGCCATGACAGGAACTGCAAGCATGTATTATTTCTTAAAAAAAAGTTTCAAGCCTCACATTTATTTAAAAAACATTTAGGAAACGTCAGTTGTTGTCCAGCTGTCTAAAATATTACTTTGAAATATTTTGCTTGTGTCAGAGTTGACCATAAGTCCACATATTGCTAGAAATGTTTAAAATTAAGGCAGTGCACTACATTTCCATATCTAGTAGTATTTCCTCCAAAATTCCTTCTGAGGACAGCCCTGGGACCCGAAGGGTGGCAGAATATATGGCATAAGGATCATTTTGAGCTGAAGGGAACTGAGAAGAAGCTGATCTGCCCAAGAGCAGGACATAAATCTGGGGGCGTCCCCCTCCCCCCTCCCCAGGAAGGACAAAAGTTCATCAGTGGAGAAAACCCTAGACCCTCACCAGCCGGGAGGTGGCACCACAGGAAGCTACGTAACACACTTTACCAGCTAGTTCCCGGCTCCCGTTCGTTTCCCACGGATCTGCCCTCCACAAGCCGCCCCCCTAAAAACGCAAGGTCCTTTCCCTTCGTCTGTCACTTCTCTACGAAGGTACTGCAGGTTGGCTAAACTGCTCTACAAGCCCAAGCTCATCAGCAGGTGCTCCACGTGTCCCACCGCTGCACCTGTTAAGAGCTTAGTTCTCCTTTTTTAACCCGTCTTTTGTCAGTTTAGTGTGCAGGGCCCCAGCCAGCAGACCTCAGGCGGGCAGACGAAGGTCCCCCCCAGCGCCGTAAACCTCTTTTCCGAGTACTTGCTTCCCTGAAGTTCGGGGAGTGGTTGCTCTGGGTGACAAGTGAGAGGCTACACAAACTCACGATCCTACATTTGAAATCGTATGATGGCCAAAGAATAGAGATCCTTTCTTATGTTTGCTTACCTTTTCTACTAATCTTATCTAGTTGGAACATACCTAGATGGAAAAACCACCGAAAAATCGGATTTCGGTCCTCTTAACGACTGCCAGGCGGCGGGGACATATTTACAGCCAAAGTCAACTGAAAGACGCTTCCTTTGCTTTCCTTTGACACCGTCCTTCACCTGATTCCAGTTTTTTGCGAGCCATCTCTCGTTCTGCAAAATCGTCTCACACGAAGAGGCCCTTTTTGAAACCCTCAGGCGCTTGCTTTTGGATACGTTTCAAGATGTTCGTGGGAAGATTAAATGGATATTAAAGAATGTCAGCTTTGAGAAAAGTCCGCTCTTTTCTAAAACTCTTTTTCTCATTCCCCTTCGATTTATTTTCTTCCTCTAAAAACCAAGGACCGGGTCTATGACACATGCTTGGAGAAAAAGCTGTCGGAGACCCAGAAGGCTCACGCGAGGCGGTCGCCCCGGCCCTCGACGCGCGCAGCGCCGCCGCCCGGAAGCGCCCCCGAAGCCCGCGCTCTCGGGTCTCCCGGGGACCACCGCCGCGTCCGAGCGTCTTTCGGGGCCGAAGGCCACACCCCGGGGGCGGGGCTTCCCCGGGCGCGTCTCCTCGCGGCCGCAGAGCCCAGCGTTCCCACCCGCGAACCTCTGCGTTTCCTGTGCTCCGTCCCGCCCAGTTTCCCGCCGGCGCGCCCCGCGTTTCTCCCATTCCCCGCCCCGCCCCGCCCCGCCCCGAAAGCCGTTCCCCTCGCGCATCCTCGGCGAGTGTCTGAGAAGGACAGGTCTGCGCACGCGCAAGCCGCCGGCCTCGGGCCCGGCAAAGGTTGCTCACCGGGCCGGCCGGAAGGAGACAACACTTCCCGTCAGGCCGCGCGAACCTCCGCGGACTACACTTCCCGTCAGGCCGCGCGAACCTCCGCGGACTACACTTCCCGTCAGGCCGCGCGAGTCGTTGCCAGCGGCGGCCGGGCGAAGCTCCACGGACTCCCCTTCCCGGCGCGCCGCGCGAGGCGCCGGGGCCGCCGGCCGAGGGCGGGCCGACGCGGGCAGCCCCGGACGTGAGGCATGAGCGGCGCCCTCCCCCGGCCCGCGCGCGTCCTGCCGCCTCCCCGAGCGAGGGTCGCGCTGCGCGGGGCCTAGCGGGGCGGCCGCCATGGAGGTGAGCGGGCCGGAGGACGACCCGTTCCTGGCGCAGCTGCACCGGGTGCAGTGCCCCGTGTGCCAGCAGGCCATGCCCGCCGCGCACATCAACTCGCACTTGGACCGCTGCCTGCTGCTGCACCCGGCGGGGCACGCGGAGCCCGCGGCCGCGCCGCCCCGCGCCAAGCGGCGCCGGCCGTCGGAGAGCTCGGCGCTCAAGCAGCCGGCCACGCCGACGGCGGCCGAGAGCAGCGAGGGCGAAGCGGAGGAGCCGGACGACGGCGGCGAGACCGAGAGCCGCGAGAGCTACGACGCGCCGCCCACGCCCAGCGGCGCGCGCCTCATCCCCGACTTCCCGGTGGCGCGGCCCGGCAGCCCGGCCAGGAAGGGCGCGGGGCAGCGGCCGGCGGCGGCGGCGGGCAGCGCGTCCCCGCGGAGCTGGGACGAGGCGGAGGCGCCGGAGGAGGAGGAGGCGGCGGGCGACGCGGACGGGGACGGGGACGCGGACGGCGAGGAGGACGCGGGCCGCTGGGACGCAGACGCCGCCGCCTTCGGGGCCCCCGGGGGCCGCCCGCACGCCCGGGCGCCTGGGGCCGAGGAGGTGCGGCAGATGCTGGAGGGCAAGCCGCTGGCGGACCGGCTGCGGCCCGACGCGCTGCAGGACTTCGTGGGGCAGGGCCGCGCCGTAGGGCCCGAGACGCTGCTGCGCTCGCTGCTGGAGGCCAACGAGGTGCCCTCGCTCATCCTGTGGGGGCCGCCGGGCTGCGGCAAGGTGAGGGCGCGGGGGGCTTCTCGGCAGGGGCTGGGTGGCGGGAGAGGGCGCGCCCCCGGGCTCCACTTAGCGGGTTCTGGTCGGTGCCAGGATGGATGTGTGAATGCCGCCGTTCGCGAGAATCTGGGGGCTCTGACTTGGGTTTCCGTGGCGTCCGCCCCATCGAGGCCCCTGCCCGGCCAGGAAACGGGAGCTGGTGCGCCCTATTAGTGGGTGTATGGGTCCTGTTCTGGAAAAAATAATCACAAAATTTCAAATTGCGATGTGCTGCTTTCTCTCTCCAGCTGCTGGTTTGTTTTAATAGGCTGGTTTTTGTCTCACCTTGAGGCTGTGCTTATCCTACAGGACTCTCCTGAGAGCTGTCTCCATGCACTGTCAAGGACCGTTTCCGTAACTGTTCCCGTGGGCCTGGTGCCTTAGAGAAGAGACATCCGTGCATTTTGTGTCCAGTTCTGTGAACCCTCCTAGGGATTAGCTTCATTCATCAGATAAGGGCACTTAGGATATTGGGTCTAGAGAATACTAGAAACAGCGTTAAGGAGTCTTAAGGAGACCGGAGTTAAGACGGAAGGCAGGGTTTTTCTGTCTGCAGCAGGAGGGAGAAGGCGCTCCAGTGAATGGAAGGAAAATCCCAGGATCAAGTGCAGAGGGGCGCAGAGCTGCGAGGTCAGACTCCTCGAGCTCAGAGGCTTTTATAAGTTGTGTCCCTTTTTTTCTCCAGCTTCACTTCCCACAGGTTAACCACACCTCCCTTGACTCCGGTGCCTAGAATGCCTCTTGCTTGTGTGGCGCCTCTAGTTTGCAGTGTCCTCCCTTGCCAGGACCGCCGGGTGTAACCCAGACAGCGCTTTACCCTGCGGGGGCATGGGGACGGCTCTGGGTTCTTGGTGGAGGCAGGTGGCGGGTAGGTCCCGGGAGGTGCAGGCCCAGGGTTGCCGGGCTGGGCTCCCAGGGCAGTGGTCGGTGACCAGTCAGAAGGCATGTGTGGGCTGGGAGTTGCAGAGAAGCAGCCATGGTGTCTGACGTGCTGCGTAACTTCCAGAAGATAAAATGCCGCCCTTCTGGCCATCCAGGGCCGGTTCGGTCCCCTTCTTAATCAGGGTTTCCTTCTTTGCTCCCATTCTCGCCGCTGACGGCGGGCAGTGGAGTGGTAGTCCATGCCTGTCTCGAGCTCCCCTGAGTGCCCGGCCTGGAGCAGTACCCCCCCCCCCATCTCTCTGCTGCTCCCCAGGAAGTACTGACGGGGCCCGGGTGCTGCTGGTTCACCTCATTCCACAGGGTCCTGGTGGTCCCTCAGTTCAAGGGCTTGCTTTCCTTTTCTCAGCTGCCCTGAGGAGCTTCCAGCTGTGGACCTGCCAGCCCTGGGGAGGCGCAGAGCAAGAGAGGGCGAGGTTATAGCCCAGGTGTCGCACTTCCCTGTTTTATTTACAGCGTTTTCTCTACGTTTAAAACCTTCCTGCGGAGTTTTGAGTTGTGTCTGCTGCTCAGCGCTCTTCCGTGTTCCGGTTGCTGGGTAAACGCACTGCGGCCACGTGAGCCCCTGGAGCACTTCTCTGTCTCATCAGCTTCCCAAACTGTCCTCTGTCTAGACCACGCTGGCCCACATCATCGCCAACAACAGCAAGAAGCACAGCATAAGGTTTGTGACGTTGTCGGCAACCAGCGCCAAGACAACCGACGTGCGTGATGTCATCAAACAGGCTCAGAATGAGAAGAGCTTTTTCAAGAGGAAAACCATCCTTTTTATTGATGAGATTCATCGATTCAATAAATCTCAGCAGGTGTGTTCACTTCTGCTTCTTGGTCTTGTGATCGTTAACCTGAAGGTAAAAGCCAGGGCACGGTACAGATGCTCAGGGCTGGTGGGCAGTGCTCTCTGTCTGCAGAAGCGTAGACTGTCACCCTTCTCCTTTGGGCCTCTTTCCCCATTTTTTCTTAGTGAGCAGAAAATGCTTTATCTGATAAATTGTTGGTAGGTTTCTGAGTTATACCAGTCGTGAAAGCCACTGTAGATCAGTTTTCCAGGGTTTAGAAATTTGTCGTCGAAATGTCAGGACTCACGGTCAACAGTTGAAGCTGCTGATCTAATCCTGACCTCAGAACTGGAAGAAGGAGCAGCCGGCCCCCCCAGGGTCCTGCAGGGTGCTGACCAGGCCCCTGTCCTCTGTTTCTCTCTCCCCTCAGGACACGTTCCTTCCTCATGTGGAGTGTGGGACCATCACCCTGATCGGGGCAACCACGGAGAACCCCTCCTTCCAGGTGAACGCCGCTCTGCTGAGCCGCTGTCGGGTGATTGTTCTCGAGAAGCTGCCGGTGGAGGCCGTGGTGACCATCCTTATGCGGGCAATCAACTCCCTGGGGATCCACGTGCTGGACTCCAGCTGCCCCGCCGACCCTCTGAGCCACAGCAGCAACAGCAGCTCCGAGTAGGCTGGCTCCTGGGGACTCCTGGGCTGGAGGGGCCGGGCGAGAAGCCCGGGTCTGGAAAAGGGAGGAGGGGCGTGCCCAGTGCCAGCCGCCTTGTGGTGGAGAGGGCAGTAAGCTGGTTCCTTTGGTTTGTACAAGGAATCCAGTTTTCATGTGGTTCGCTCTTGAAGCGTTTTGGTCACATGGTACCAATGGTAAAGCCTGCTGGGCATGCTGGCTTAATGAGGAGGGTATTTCTCGGTCTACAGTCTGATGAGCATGTGCTGCGGAAAATGGTCACGCTGATGTAGAGGGGGGTGGATTCCAGGCCGTGGGTCGTGTGCAGGTTCCAGAGTACTCTGAAGAATCAGTCTGTGGACCAGGTGATGGTGCAGGCCTGTGGTGTGAAGGCTGTGGGCCCGGCCACGGACGAGGCCTGGTTCCAGGGGTTGGCTGACAGGGCTGAAATGGCTTCTGTCTGTCTGTCTGTCTGTCTCTGGTGACCGTGGAATCCCCAGAGCTTGGGGCTCTGCCTTGAAGATGTGCAGCTCGAGTTGTTCCCGTCGTGGCGCAGCGGTTAGTGAGTCCGACTAGGAACTGTGAGGTTGTGGGTTCAGTCCCTGGCCTCGCTCAGTGGGTTAACTCCAGCATTGCCGTGAACTGCGGTGTAGGTCGCAGATGCAGCTCGGATCCCGCGTTGCTGTTGCTGTGGCTATGGTGTAGGCCGGCGACTAGCTCTAATTCTACCCCTAGCCTGGGAACCTCCATATGCCGCGGATGTGGCCCTAAAAAGCCAAAAAAAAAAAAAAAAAAAGATTTGCAGCTTGAGAGAGCACGCTACTTAAAATGATTCTTGCGGCTAATGGAGTAGCTGACGTTCACGGCGTGCTCCTGTGCGGTGCTGCTCAGAGCGTTCTGTGTCTCGTCTTGCACGGTCCCCTTGGAAGCAGGTGTCAGGATCCCACGTCATTTGATCAGGAGGCAGAGGCACAAAAGAGCACCCGGCCTGAACAGGGAGCCGGGCTTCGAAAGCCTGTTTCGAAGGCAGGTGTAAGCAGGGGTCCAGGCACCGAGTTACCGCCGAGTGAAAGTGCTCTCGCCTTGCCCTGCGCTGCTCTGGGCGGGGCGGACTGTAGGGGTTTGTGAAGGGTTGGAAACCAAGGCTTTCCATCCCTCATTTAGCAGTGGTGCCTTTTGACCGAATCTCCACGTCCCTGGCCCTGGGGTCAGCCCCTGGGGACCGCAGGGTCAGTGAGTCTGGTGAGCGCGCGCGTCCGCAGCTCAGGAGAGCGCTCTGTGGTCTGACGTGCGTGCGGCGCCGCCGTCACCCTGCGTCACCCTTAGTGACGTCTTCCTTAGTGACGGAGACTCGCAGAGTGGTTTTGTCATCGGCGAGAGGGTTTAGCTGAGCCGTGTGTGCGCCTGTAACGGCAGACGTGTTTTCACCTCCTCCTCTGCCGCTTCACCGTCCAATCGCCTCAGCAGAACCCTCCAGATCCCCAGAGAGCGAGGGGCGGAGGCTGCAGGCATCCCGCGCGTGCCCCGGGCTCCGGTCCGGATCGCCGCCGCCCTTCAGCGAGAGGACGCGGCCTTGGTGCTGGCTCCGGCCGCTGAGGAGCAGGACCTGTGCAGTGCACGCAGCTGAGCCACTTTTTTCCCTCGTGATGGAGCTTTTTTAAAAAATTACGTGATATAGTTTACTGTCTGTTGCGTATTTCTCCATAGGATGCTATGAAATTTCAGGCAGTCTTAATCTCAGCCTAGAGTTTGTGTCACTTAATTCTGTTTTAACTTTGGAAAGTTACTTCGAAATGGAAAACATTTTGTATAAGTTTATGCTCAGATTTTAAAATGATGTTAAATTTTCTGGACCAGGAGCACCCTTCGCAGATAACGTGTGCTGTAGTTGCTGTTTGCTAAGGGTATTGCTAACGGCCGTACGAACACCCCAGCGTCGTCGTTCTTGGCGGGCGCGCTTCTGCTCGCTCGCTGAGATCTCGGGGTCTGTGACCTCGTCTCACTGCTCGCGGGGACCTGGGGCCCGGCCTCTAAGGTGGGGGCGGGAGGGCGCCCCGACGGGCCTGCGCGTTCTTCGCGGGCCGATTCCTGTCGTAGCTGACCTGTGGGGCCGTCCTGAGCGCCTGAATCACTGGAATGGACGCGCCCACAGGTCCGTTTGTGTTTAAAAATACGGGTCTGGACGGGGTGAGGTGAGAGCCTGGATCGCAGGGAAGGGGCGATGGAGCCGTGGGCGGGCCGGGAGCGCGGTGCCTGAGACTCCAGACCCGACGAGGGGGTGGCGGTAGAGCAGCCTGGACTCCAGTTAAGAGTCTGGCGTTTCGGTTCCCACCGCGTAAAGCACAGCCCCGGTTTAAGGGCTGGTCCGCAGCCTGCTGGCCGGCTGCTGTCATTAACGAGTCCCCACCGCCACCGCGATGTGGGGATGTGTGGAAATGTGGAAGCCACCTGGAGACAGGGGGTCCCCGTGGCCGAGGCCTGGGGTGTGGGCGCCCGCCCGGGAAGCACCTCGTGGCCCGCGACGTGTCTGCGGCCATATCAGGCCACAGAGGAGGGAGGCGCCCGTGCCAGGCTGCTGGGTGGAGGAGGCACGGCCGCGGGGACCCCCTCCATCTGCAGGTCTTAGATTGTGTGTAATCCACGTTTTGTACAGAAGTAACCTTTAGAGTCCTGGGTAGCTTGCTGGTTTTTAAAGACACCATTTCAGGGAGTTCCTGTCATGGCGCAGTGGAAACGAATCCGACTGGGAACTGTGAGGTTGCAGGTTCGATCCCTGGCGATGCTCAGTGGGTTAAGGATCTGGCGTTGCTGTGAGCTGTGGTGTAGGTTGCAGACGCGGCTCGTATCCCGCGTTGCTGTGGCTGTGGCGGCACATATTGAACCTCCGTATGCCGCGGGTGCGGCCCTGAAAAGACAAAAAAAATAAAAATAAAGACATTCCATTATTAAGGATGCTGTGTATGGTTTGACCTCAGTTTGTTGTAAAATTGGGCTGGGTGTTTGCAGGGGGAGGTTTACAGGTGCTCACAGGAGCTCCCACTGTGCCCGGCGTGTGCAGACCCCACCTCACAGCCCGGGCTCAGCAAGGTCGGTGGGACGGGCGCGGGCGGCTCAGAAAGGGAGGTCAGCAGATGACCTTGTAGCTGTTGTTGTCTCTGGGTGCAGAGAAGGTGTTTTTAGGGTTTTGTAATACTTTCCATCTGCAGTAATTTTTAAAAATACACGTTTGCTCTGAGATCGTGGGAGGACTGAAGTCAGTGCGTTTGCTGTGAAGATACGGAACGCCTGCTCTCCGCCAGGTGCTGGGGATAAAGAGAGAATGAAACGAAGTTGCCTTCCTTGAGGCCTGAGCACTGAGTGGGGACGGGGGACCCCCGTGTCATCACCTGGTGGCCTGGCCTCGGGCACAGCCAGGGCTGGGGCTCCGTCCTTTTCCTCCTGCACATGGTCCTGTGGGCTCGTTGTTGCTAGGAGGCCTTCCAGGGAGATGGGAAGCGTGGCTTTTACTGGTTCTGAGAGGAGATGTTAGGGCCGTTTGCTTCTTCCTGCCCCCTTCCCCGACGCACACCCACACAGATGTGTTGTCACTCAGCCCCCCGCACGTCTGTGCTCCCACACTCCTCTGATGTGGGTCCCTCTTTAGCGTGGGCGGTCTATGATTTTCTCCCCAAATCATCTAAAATCTGTTTCAGGAGTGGTCCGTCAGCTCTGTAAAGAGCCACTGAAGCCTCGTGTGTTGTGTCTGGTCTGTAGTGGGGAGGGGGGATCGAGGCTGTGCCCGCGGCCCGGGCCGCCGTCAGGAGTCTGGATGTTAGTTGTCCAGGATCAGCTGATTGTCGTGGGAGAGGAGGCCGCTTACGGAAGGCTGGGCTCTGGTAGTAACTTCCAGGCCGTTCACCCGAGCGCGCGGGTCGGGCTGGGCTCAGGGGCTCCGCGTGGATCTTGGTGGAGAAGCTGGCTCCTTCCGTGTCGCACGTGCCCAGGCCCGGCGGGGGCCTGGGTGAGCTGCAGCTTGGAGGCGTGGCTTCTGCTTTGCGCGGGGGCAGCGTGCGGCCCACCGGGAAGGAGTGGACGCCTCCAGCGCGTTCGTGTCTCGTGGCTAGACCGGGAGTGGGCGGCGGCGCTGGGTTGGGCTCGAGGAGCCCTGAAGGCCCGCGTTTGGGGACGTGGTGGCCAACTCCGTCCTCACGTTCACAGGGAGGAGGGTGGCTGACCGATGGACACCCTCTGGGGAGAGCCCGGGCCGTCGGTCCTGCTGTGCCCAGAGGCGCCGGGCACCGGGCCGCTTGTTTATAAAACGAGGGACTTGAGCCGCCTGGCCTTTCGAGCCAGCGTGCTGACCCGCGGTGGGCCCTCCCCGGGTGGAGGGCGTGGACCGCCGGAGGCGCGTAGCCCTGCGCAGCCACCAGGCGTGTGCTGGCGTCGTGTCCCTCGGTGCCGCGGGCCCCAGCCGCGCACGCGCTCGCGCGCCTCCCGTGCAGCGCTCCCACAGCCCGAATCGCCGCCGCCGACCCGCGGCGCCTGACGCGGGCAGGGGCATAGTTGCTGGCAAACCGTTGTTGGCCGGCCGCAGATTCAGGCTCTGACTTGTGCAACTTCTTGGAATTTCTCCCTCTGCTACTCTCCATCCAGAGTTGGCTGAATCTGGGTGTGGAGCCCACAGGTGCCGGGGCCGCATGTCCCATAAAATAACGTCCTCGGGCCGGGGCAGGCCCCTCCCGGCCTCGATGCTGATGGGCGTGAGCCCCGGTGGCTCTTGGCAGCCTTGGAGGGGGCTCAGGGTCACACAGGCCGCAAGGTGAGGCTGTGACACGCTGCCTGGTGGTGTTGCAGGCCCTCCGTGTTCATAGAGGACAAGGCGGTGGACACGCTGGCCCACCTCAGCGACGGGGACGCCCGGGCCGGCCTCAATGGGCTGCAGCTGGCGGTGCTGGCCAGGCTCAGCGCCAGGAAGGTGCTGGGGAAGAAGAGCGCGCAGGCCTACCCCCCCGGCCGCGTCCTGGTCACCGAGGGCGACGTGAAGCAGGGCCTCCAGCGCTCTCACATCCTCTACGACCGCGCAGGTGAGTGGCCGCGCAGGGGGATCGGGCAGCAGGCACCCCCGCTCAGAGCCGGCTTCAGCCCAGCCCCCGGGGCACAGAGCGGGCCGCCTGGCGGACGGCAGGTGTGTCCCCGCCTCAGTCATCACCTCGAGGGGCAAATGTCCGTGATAAGTGGCTCGTTTTTATTTAATGAGAATTAAAATGCTTCACTCTCAGAGTCTCCACTAAAAATTACATGGAACTTGATGCTTTTATTTTGTAATAACTGATTTAAAAAATCAGTTTTGGCGTGTGTACTTACCTGTTTTCATAAAACCGCATTCGCAGATCTCAGACTTAATGCCGCTCTTACCAAGTTCCTGGCACATTTGTATCTGTGTGTAGGAGGCCCGGGTGGCGAGGAGGGCGGGTGGGCGAGACCCGGGAGGGCGTTTGCTCTGCGGTGAGGTGTAGAAGGAAGCAGCCGGTGCTCCAGCCGTCGCGCTGTGCCTTGTCTACACCGCGTCCACATGCTTCTTGGTGATGGGCAGCGCTTCTGCTGGCGGGGGTGGTGGCAGTGATCGCAGCTTCAGGTGCTCCCTCCTGCTGAGGGAGCAGAGCTGGACCTGCGGCCTCGGGAAAGTGACTGAAGCCCCTTGGCCGACTGAGGCCAGAAAGGACTTGCTGAAGGCTGGTCACAGCGTCCTGTGTGTCCTGATGTGACTGCTGTGACACAGAGCCTCTCCCAGCAGCCTGGGCATCTCTGACCCCAGCTCTCCATGCCCCAAAGGTCGTGTAAGTGCTGGGAAAACCTGTACAATAAAACCACCCAGCTGTAGAGCTTGGCCTCACTTTGGCCAAACTCAGGAATTGGAAGCGTGACCACTTCACATTTACGGACGTAGAAGTAGGCCCACGCGCCGGACTCCACTGCTTCTGGGGTTCTGGCCACAGGGGCCCTTCTCCCTACTGGGTGTCCCAGGGTGACACCTCCTTTGGACGGGACTCACTGGAGCTGTTCTCCCACATGTCGTCAGACTGTCAGGTGAACACCGTGAGGCTGCCAGCTGACGCTAGCTTGCGTAGAAGCTTTGTCCTGCTTTTCACTTTTCAGAACAGCCTCAGGAGGCGGTGTTAGCGCTACCCCACTTTACAGATGACGGAGCTCATCCCCGGATCCAGGTCTGCCTGGTTCCCGGGACGTGTCCTTCGCCAGCGTCAGCGCTGCCCCCACGCCGGCCCTCCCGCACATGTGTGCACACGAGCTCGCCCGCGCACGCACGCGCACGCGCACACAGTGGTGTCGGACACATCCCGGCCTGGGATTCCTGCCTCTTGGGGTCGCCTTCCATGGACGGCCGCTTTTGTGTGGCCCTGCCCTCTCCCGGACCCCGTAGTCGCGTCCCCGCCCGCAGTGGCCGCACAGACGCTCAGGTACACCTGAGCTCCTCGAGAACTGTGGTCTCCCGGGCCTTGTCCGGAAACGGGGGTGGGAGCTGGGCCCTGAAAACCACGCTGCTGAGACGCCCCACCCCCAGGACTTCTGTCATTTCTAGTAGAAAGGGACCCACCTGTGGGATCTAGTAACCAGCTCAGATGTTTCTAGAGGGAAGATAGTTCCAGATGGAGCCGGTTCTCTGTTGCACTGAGGCGGGGTTCTGCAGAGGTAGGGCAGGATTTGAGGCTCTAAAGCAAAGTAGAAGCTGGCATGCATAGCACTGACCCCTGCCCGCTCCCAGGACGCTTCCTCCGTCCCTGGCATTGGCTGTTGGCACAACCCCGAGCTGGTGGGTCTTAGACCCGTTTTACAGATGAGCGCCGAGACACGGGTCAGTGACCTGCCGTGGTCACACGGCCAGTGTGGTTCTAGAGCCCAGGGCCTGGACCGTACCACCTTCATCGCCATGAGTGATCTTTGTCGCAGCGCACGTGTCCTCTGTCCAAGGGTGGCCAGGCCCCCGCCCGCCTCGCGCAGTCCTGGGTCGGGTCAGTTCCGGCCTCCTTAGGGTCAGCCAGTGGCCGGGGCGGCCCGGGCGGCCGTGAGCCCTGCCTGACGGGCGGCTCTGCTGTCCAGGAGAGGAGCATTACAACTGCATCTCGGCGCTGCACAAGGCCATGCGGGGCTCCGACCAGAACGCCGCGCTCTACTGGCTGGGCCGCATGCTGGAGGGCGGCGAGGACCCGCTCTACGTGGCCAGGCGGCTCGTGAGGTTTGCCAGCGAGGACGTGGGTGAGTGACGGCCGGCGCGGGGTGCGAAGGGCGGGCGGGCGGGCGGCGGCGGCCTCGTGGCCGAGGGCCCTGTGTCCTCTTCCGTGGTGCCTCCCAGTGAGGGTGCAGGCCCCTCGTTGGCCCTGCGCTTTGCTCGGGGTGCGGTCTTCACAGATGCAAGGTCTGTGGGGACCCGGCGTCAGACACCGTTTTTCCGAGAGGGCCTTTGCTTGCCTGGTGTCTCCGTGTCACGGTGCGGCGATGGTTCCAGTGTTTTCATTCCCGTTACGTTTGTTACGGGATTGGCCAAGTCGTCTGTGATGTCACTGCTTCAGAAAGATGACTCAGAAGGCCGGTGGTGGGTAGCATGTTTCAGCAGGAAAGCATTTTAGGCACAAAGCTGCTGCCCACTCGAGAGGCCCCAGTGTAGCATGAGCGTCGCCTCCGTGTGCTGGGAAACCCGCAGGTTCCTCGTCTGCCTGGTTGCGGCACTCACTTTGTTGTGCTAGTCTGCAGCCGCACCTGCAGTGTCTCCAAAATAAAAGAAGTATTTAAATTTGCTTTGCAGTCAAGTGCTCGTGTTTGCAACGGCCCCTGAGACAGCACGGGCGGGCTCTGGGCGCGGCTGCAGAAGGCGACCGGCCGCCTTTCCTCGGGCCCGCAACGCTCAGCCTCACGCGTCCCCCCGCTGACTGCCTGACGGCCTCTGGTCCTTAGGCTGGCTGTACAGAGTCGCCCACTCTTCCCGATAGACGGAGGGTTTTTATCCACGAGGAAACGGGTCTTGACCCTGGGCAGCAACCACCCCGTTAACTAGCTCTGGACCCGGCCAGTGAGGTCGGTCTTGCTGGGTGGGCGTGGGGTCAGCATCTGCAGCGCCGGGCCCTGACCTGCCCTTGTCTCCATGTGCGGCAGGCCTGGCAGACCCGTCCGCGTTGACCCAGGCCGTGGCCGCCTACCAGGGCTGTCACTTTATCGGCATGCCCGAGTGTGAGGTAAGCAGTTCCGTGCCGGGTGCAGAGCTGCCTGGAGCCGCGGGGAGCTGCTCCGCCGCCTGCCTGACGCGCTGCCTCTCCGCGCAGGTGCTCCTGGCCCAGTGCGTGGTCTACCTGGCCCGAGCCCCCAAGTCCATCGAGGTGTACAGCGCCTACAGCAACGTCAAGGCCTGCCTGCGGAGCCACCAGGGACCCCTGCCCCCCGTCCCGCTGCACCTGCGCAACGCGCCCACCAGGCTCATGAAGGATCTGGGCTACGGCCAGGGCTACAAGTACAACCCCGCCTACAGCGAGCCCGTGGACCAGGAGTACCTGCCCGAGGAGCTGCGGGGAGCAGATTTCTTTAAGCCGCGGCGGTGCTGACTCGGAGCGGAGGCGGAGGAGGACGCTTCCTCTCCTGGGGGCCGGGGGGGTCACTGGAGAGCGCGGAGGGCGGCCCGGGGGGGGTGCCGGCCGGCCCATGCTCGTGCCGGGAAGGTAAGAGGGGCACAGCTGCTTCAGCTAAATGTGTGGCGTTGGAATTGTGTTCATTTGCACGCTGTGCGACGTTACGCTCATGACACGGTCTGGCAGCTTCGTGCAGTAATTTAATGTTATAAGGAATTATCTATTTTGTCATAGTATTTAAGTCATAATGTCACTTGAGAATTCAGTTCGTAGGTTCTCTTTTCCTTTAAAAAATGTATATTCTAGGTAGTTTCAATTGGTAAAAATATGTAATTGTGATTTAATACTGCATAGTGTTTGGGGTATTTTTTTTATATGCAAAGGTCTTATGAGCCAATAAAACTATTTCAAAGTACTCTCCACTTCCTTCGTGTTTTTCCACCTGTGGTCCCAGCGGCCGCCACCGTCACGCCCTGATGAGTGACGCCGTAGACACCGGTAGAGGAAACCGCGGGTGATGTGGGAAGGCGGCGTGCCGCGTCGGTGGGTCTTTTGAAAATAATTTTTTTAAATGTTACGGGATCGCACACGGGCTAGATGGCTTCCAAAAGAATCAGAGGCTCCTGTCCCAGCCTCCAGCCTTTCCTTGGAGCTCGTGTTTCCAGACGGTAGATCTGGTTTCCTTCCTGTGTTTGCTGCAGTTGATTATGGCCCCCATCACACACACACACACACACAGACACACGCAGACCCCCTCACAGAGATCACACGTGGACCTCCGTCTTCTCCCGTATCTACGCTGGTTCTTCTCCAGCCCCCACCAGCCATTGGGCGCCCACTCCCAGCAGGAGGGTCCCGTCAGGTCGGCGTTGGCGGCTCCCCTCGCAGGGGCCCCTGCTGGGCTCTGCTGCTCTGTGTGCGGTGCCACACAGCTGTCCCCGGCTAGACAGGCCCTGTCTCGTGTCTATGCAGCGCGTCCCCTCCAACGGCAGCAGGCCTGGCGCAGAGCCCCCTCCTCGGTCTGACTGGTGGCGCTTTGCAGCGAGGGGTGTCGGCCTGCAGGTGCCTTCCAGCGCCTTCGTCATGGCTGCCTCGGGCCCTGGGCTCCCTCTTCTGCGCGGGTGACACGCCATGTCTGCGGCAGCTTCACGAAGCGCTGCTGCCTGGGAGGCAAAGTGTTGTAGGCCTTGAGAGTCTGGAAATGCCCTGTGTTGCAGTTTGCCTGCTGCTCAGGGAGTGAATGCTAGCTGGAAACTCTGCCAGCTGCCGTCCAGGAGTTTGAAGACTGGTTTCTGACCTCTGCGGGCCAGCCGTGTCTCCTCGCTGTTCCCGGCATCAGAAAGTCCGTGGCGGTTTTCCTGCGCTTCTGGTGACTCTTTCAGCCCAGAGACTCCAGCTTGGAGTTGTAAGGAAGTTCCGTGTTTGATTCATTCAGTAAGTGTCTGCCTTGCACTGAGGTTCTTGTTGGGAACTTCAGTGAACAGAAGAGACACGGTCCCGTGCTCGCGAGGCAGGAGGTGTGGGAGCCCCAGTTCAGCACGACAGCTTGGTGCTGGGGGGAGCGCTGGCCGGGGGGACAGGGCGGGTGGCGGAGGGTCAGCGCAGACCTGAGCCGTGCTCCTAAACACGGTTTCCTTATAAACACAGTTCACTGTAAACATGTTTACATTTCATTCTGTACTCCCATCGTGCTTGACATTTAGTGTGATCAGTACGTATTTAGTGGATGAGTGAATGAAAAAATGAGTGAATACATAAAAATAAATAACAGCAAATAAACTCGCTGAGATTTTTGTGCCGATGTCCTAAGGTCAAGGTTGGCCCTGCCCGGTGCGTCCACCAGGGGGCGGGCTCTGCCGTGCTGTCCCCGCCTTGCGTTTCCACCTGGTGCCCCTGGAGGTGCAGGGACTGTTGCTGCTTGTGATCAACCTCAGACGCCAAGAGCCAGTGTTTTAAAAAGCCTGTTGTTTACTTGGCTACGAAAGTAACGTGTGACCAGAGGGAATGAATACAAAAAGGAAACAAACAGCATAGAAAAAAAAAAAGGCAGAGATCAACTTGAACTTCTCTTCTCAACGGTACCCACTACTACCATTTCAGTGTATGTCCTTTGGATTTTTTCCCAAGGTTGTGTTAAAATTGGAAGCAGTATCGCCTGTTTTCTAGCCTGCTGTTTTTTCCTCTTGCCTCACCCACTGCACGTGGGAGTTCCTGGGCCAGGGATGGAACCCGCACCACAGCAGTCTTAACCTGCCGTGCCACCAGGGAACTCCTCTAGCCTGGTTTCTCTGGCCTCACCATGTGATTTGCCAGGTCCCGGAGTTGGTCTCAGGGTGTGACTTACTGGCTGCACTTGGGGCCCCAGGGGCCAGTGACACGGGTCGAGTTGGGGCCTCATCTCATCCTGGCCACTCCCTCCATCTCTGCCAGCCCGTCTGCCCTGCCCTCGGCTCTGCCCGGGGGATCTGCCCGCAGGCCACCCGCCCTCCTCTCCTCTAAAAGCCTCGTGCTCTCAGGCTCGACAGAGGCCCACACTTGCTCCTCGCGGCCGGCCTCCCGCCCACCCGGTCGCCCCTGGCCCGGGTGGTGAAGAGCCAGGGCCCGGGATGTGTCTGCCACTTCTCATCTGTGTGACCTTGGTCAGGGCCGTCATCTTTGCCTTCACTCCCCTCGTCTAGGATGGGCACCAGACGTTACCTGCTCCCGTGGCGCTGCCCCACTGAGAGCACTGAGCGGGGGCCGCACCGAGCTTGTGCCCCCTCGCCGCTGCCTTGGGGGGCCCTCGCGTGGCCCCTCGGGCCGGGCCAGGCTCCGCCCCCTAGGATGCACTCACAGCCCGGAGCTCGGAGCGCTGCCGGTCCCCAGGCCCGGTCCTGGCTGGACGTCCTCCGCTCTCTCCTCTGGACCGTGTTGGGCGAGAGGCCAGGGCCCGGCCTGCATCTCCTTCCCCGAGGGGCCGGGCCGGGCCGGGCCGGGCCGTGGAGGCGGGGGTGCTGGGCACGGTGTGGGCTAGCGTCGGGCGTAGCGTGTGTGTGCTGCTGTGTGTCGGGCACCACTGAACGTCGTACACTCACCACAGTTTCCAAAAGCAGGATCTGAGCTACGTCTAGAACAGGACTTGGGACCCGGAGGCGGAGTGCCTGTGCTGGCACAGGGGTGACCCGGCCTCCTTGCCCCTCAGAACCCCGGAGTCTGGTCTCCAGCTGGCAGTGGGGCCAAGGGCCTGCTCCTGGAAGGTTCCCAGGCGGTGTTATTTCTGATCCACGTGGATCCCACTCGAGAGCCACTGCCCACCTGCCATCAGTACCCAGAAGGAAGCTCGCACTAGCCAGCAGGCCCGTCTAGACGCCGGGAAGCCTGCACCGCCGGCCTGGGCCCTCCGGCCTCCTCACTGGACACGCACGGACCTTTTCTTTCTGGTTCTGACCACGTTTGGTGACTCAGGAGGCCATGCACCTGTCTGGGCCCCAAGCCCCCAGGCCTGCCTGCCTCCCTTCTGTTGTCGCCTTCATCCCGGGGCCCCTTCACACCGCAGCGCCGGTCCGTCCCCAGTGCAGATGGATTGAGTGGAACTGTTGTGTCGGCCAGGCCGGACGGGGACGGGAGGAGAGGCACGAGGGCTCGGGGGCCAGCTGGGCCAGGGGAGACAGGGCTTCTTGAGCCACTTGACCTCTGTGCTTCTCGCCTTGTTGATGAACTTTTCGCCTCCATCGAAAACACAGTTTTTTACACACTCGGCTCCGTAATGGCCTTCACCCTTCAGTTTCTAGTCCCAGCCACCATGGCCGCTTCCCACCACTGCCCTCGGTGGAAACAAGCATCGTGAAAACAAGAAGTCCCTCTGGGGCCGGGGGCGTGGAAAACCTCGCACTGGACCTGGTAGCGGCAGCCTGAGTCCCAAGTGCGCACGGAGGGCAGGGCCTGGTTGTTCCCCAGGGGCTGTGCGCTGATGAAGCCGCCCCAGGGCCCCGGGTCCCCGCCGTCTGCCTGAGTAGCCATGGTGTTTCGTTTCCCAGAGTGGAGGTTACACAACCTGCAGGCTTATAACCTCGCCACTGCTTCCAGAAGCAGGAAACACTGGGCTTGGAACCCTGCATTTCCAACGCTGCCTGTTTTTGGAGCTCTTGCTCCACGTCCAATTGGAACAAAGTGCTCCTTCCTCTGCCGGTGTCGCACCAGGCGGGTGGGTGGGTGATAGGCCTTCTGGGGGCGGTCGTGGTCATGACCACGGCAGCCTCGCGACTCCCGGCTCCTAGCAGGTTTTCAGAAGCACGAGCTTCAAGGGTTTTCTGGCTGGAGGGGACTTGGTCCTGCCTCGGACAGGCAGGCGCGAACCTGCCCTGGCTGGGGGGTGGGTGTCCTGTCCCCAGCTGGCTGCTGAGCTGGGGAGTGACAGTGTTAGGACATGGGGTCAGTGTTCCACTTCTCACTCAAAGCAGGACCTGCCCGTTCTGCAGCGTCTTTATTTAAGCAGTAAGCTGATTGCGGCGTCCGTGTCTCGCCGCTCCGCGACGCCTTCATCAAGCGGAGTAAGTATGTGGTAGGCGTGCCCCAGGTCAAAGCCGTGAGCCGGGACAGCTTCTGGGCTCTCGGGTATTAAGTGGCCTCCCCAGGCCTCGGTCCCATCCTGGAAGGAGGGCTGATGACAGCCACCTCTCAATACTCGTGTGGTTTGAAGGTGTGTGGTTCCTGTCCACACCACAGAGCCCTCCAAGGAAAGCCGCGTTCGCTGGCCATCTGACTACAGCGTCCCCCATATTGGGCTGTGTGTGTCCCTGGCTCCGAGGGCTGTCAGGCCCGGTGGGAGCGTCGTCGTTGTCCTGTCTTTTCTGAGATCCGTCTGCTGCCCCGCCTGCATCGGTCCCTCTCCCCGGGGCCACCCCGCCCGGCGCCCGGACCGTCAGGGTGGTGAGGGGCCCCTACCTGCGCTCTCTGCCCGCCTTCCCCGGCCTCTTACCAGTAAACTGAGCTGATGGCTGGCGGGGGGCCTCAAAATACCGACTCTGAAACTCCTGGCACTAGAAGACCTTGGAGACCCCCGCATGGTCCCCTGCCGTTCTGTTTAAAGATCTTTCTTTCTGATCCTGGGTGTTTTCGGAGGTGACAGTGTCCCTTGTGTGCTGGGATCAGTCCAGAAGTGACTTCCTTCCACCTGGAAAGCCTTCTCGTGACGTGCGGGGTCCTTTTCCAGGTGGTGTTAGAACACATAGCGCAGAGCGCTGGGTGGCCGTGCGCCTGGGCCCTAAGGTCAGAGCGCTTAGAGATGCCCGGGGCTGCCTCAGCCCTGCAGGGCGGAAGGGCACTTCGAGTCCTTCAGTCCGGGTCCCATGGTAATCGCGGCCGTTAGCCGCGGCCCGTGTGACGCGACAGAAACCTGACCGTGGTGGGAAAGGAAAGATCGAGATCAGTCATTCGCTAGTTCGTCTGTTGCGTGTTCTCTCTTTCCCTTAATACACCTCACAGACACCACGCCTGATTTAGTCGTCTTGATAATACTTCTTTCTGAAACAAGCAGAAATAACCCATTAAAAAGACTGACAGTTGGAGTTCCCATCGTGGCTCAGTGGTAACAAACCCAAAAAGTATCCATGAGGACACGGGTTTGAACCCTGGCCTCGCTTAGTGGGTTAAGGATCCGGTGTTGCCGTGAGCTGCTGTGTAGGTTGGTGGCTAATTTGATCCCCAGCCTGGGAACCTCCATGTGCCACATGTGAGGCCCTAAAAAGACCAAAAAAAAACCTGACATAGGTTATGGTTATGGCGAGTTTGGCCTGCGACCTGCCCCCTTTCAGTGTGTGATCGGCGCCTCCTCCCCTGACTGCGGGCACTTAACCAAATCCCCACGAACCACGTGAGGGAGGAGGAAGCGGAGGCCAGCCAAGCCTCAGGGTCCCCACCTCGCAGCATCAAATCCCGGTGGAAACTCGTGGTAGTCACTGGACGTGGTCACCCAACTGTACTCAGTCCTTAGAAGATTTAATGTGTTGGAGTTCCTGCTGTGGCGAGGTGGAGACTGCCCCTGACTGCAGCAGCTCCGGTTTGATCCCTGGCCTGGGAACTTGCATATGTCATGCGTGCAGCCCTTAAAAATAAAAAAGTAAAAAAAAAGGTTTTATGTGTAAGTGCTGGGAATGTAGAAGTCAGGGAGTTATGTCCAAGTTAGGTTTAGGGCAGAATAAATGTACTCAAAATACTTGCACTTGAGTGTCAGAGTAAATTTGCTGGTCGCAGGCAGGCTGGGTTCCACGGCGACTCCCAGGGGAAGGGTTTGGCTTTCTTCCCGTTTCACTCCAGCAGGGCTGGTCCAGCGCCTTTGGCGTTACCGTGCTTTTCCTGGTCTGTTTTGGGCTGTAGTTAGATGGTTAGGATCTGAGGACGGGACAGAAATGAGTCAGAAGTGGGCCTTTGCCTCCTGGGGTTTAGAGTCAGTTGGCAGCTTGAGGGCGGGTCAGAAGGGGTGATTCAGAGACGCAGCTGCTGAGTGCTGAGGGCAGTGACAGAGGCGACACAGGCGGTGTGGCAGGAGATCGGGGAGGGTGCCGGGTGACAGGGACCCCGGGTGCAGGTGTGGGAACAGCGTTCTGGGAAGAGGACGGAGCAGGGACGGTTCTGCTTCCGGGTAGCGAAGGGTTTCCTGCTGCGGCTGTTGCCATTGGGTCAGAGGCTTCCCCGGGGGCCGCCGGGGGCCCTGGGGGGTGTTCAGCAGCATCCTTGCCGCCGCCGCCCCCCCCCCGCTGGACACCGTCCCCCGTCCATTGTTGCAGCTGAGAATGTGCCCAGGTACCACCACACGGCCCCAGCGGCGTGAACCCCTCGGCAGAGACCCCACTACAGAGCACCCGCGGGCGCGGGCGTTGGTGCCCCACCGAGGGCAGGTGCAGGGAGAGGCCGCAGGCAACTCTGGCCACGGCTGACGGCGATCCCAGAAAACGCAGAGGAGAAAGACGTCCCACCAGACTTGGCAGCCCTTGGAGACAAGTTCTCGTTAGGGCCCGTTGTTTTGTCCTTTTCCCCAAGCCCGGTGCTCTCGTGTCTGCCCCCATCAGGGCTGCTGGCGGGTCCGCCGTCCCGTGAGGACGTGCTAACCGATCCTCGCCAGGATGTCTCGGCGACCAAGGACTGTCGCCCCGTAGTAAACCTTGCGTCTAGACTAAGGGGCCCTTTGTGTTTTAAGGGGACAGGGTGCGGCTTCGCCGTGGGGCCTCAGGCCTTGGGCGGCAGGCCCGCGGGGGCAGAGCAGCGGGACCCTCCAGGCACAGCCGCGGGCCGTCAGCGTCTCTCCTGGCCCCCCAGCCCACTTCCAGGCACAGCCCACACCCAGCGTCCTCCAGGTTTGCATCACAGCTACACACCAGCGCCTTTACCCCTAGACAAGGGAAAGCACCCCTTGTTTTGTGTTGAAAACTCAGCGTACCTTTCCTGCTCCCCGGAAAATCCAGTTCTGACCAGCTTCCTTACAGAACACAGCCCCGACCCCGAACATAAACTTCCCCTTTGCTCTCTCTCAGGTCAGCCACAGCCTTCCCGGGTCCTATTTTGAAAGTCAAGAGGAATTTTTCCATAAGGCTTCAAGGTCACACCAGCACTGAGAGGCAGTGACGGCCGCGCAGCCCCACCTCTCGTCTGTCCCTGAGTGCCGTCACCACCCCCCCGCCACAGCCCGGTCTTCCAGGGGTGCAAAGGGACTTTATTCCGGGTGGGGCACCGAGGTAGAGAGGCAGTGATGAGAGGAGAGAGGAGATCAACACGGAGGCTGTTGCCAGGCAACGTGCTTGGTTGTCGGAGGGACAGGACCGTTTTCGGTGAGAACCCAGAGCAGTCGTCGCAAGTGCCTGAGCTAGAAAAGTCGTCTCGTGGTCGGTTGGAGGCCAGAACTGTTCCACAGAAACGAAGCAGCTTCCATAAACATGGGCCACGCGCTACCAGAGGGTTCTGCTCGTTCAAGGAGCGCAGCACCCTTGCTAACGGGAACATTCTGTGCCTTTCAGCATTTTTATGACTGTAGCCCTGGTGCTACACTGTATTTTCACTCAGCACAGTGAGCTGCAGTCACCGGACACACCCCAGTTGTCCCCAACATCTTGCTTTGCAAGCCTGGCAGAGTCCTGCTGACCCGGTCACCACCATGTGGCCGGGCGTGAAGACAGCAAGGTGTTAGGGTTTGGAGGAGGCTTAAGGCACACGGCCCCGCGCCGACTTTCCCAGGTGACAGATGTGGCTTCCAGGACGGACGTGAAAGGGCCCGCCTCCTCTGCGGCCTGAGGCCCCCTACCCCCGCGGCCCGGGCTCTGCGCACTGACCCCCCCATCTCCCTCCGTGACAGCGCCCGAGAGCGAGGCCTCACCGTGCCCCCCCCCATCCCCGCGGCCGGCACAGCACAGCCAGACCTCGCCACGTGGGAGCACCAGCCCCTCAGCCCGACCAGGGCCCCTCGGGACAAGGGGCAAGAGTCTCGGCCAGCACGTCGCCCTGGGAGCCAGACTCTGGAGCCAGACTCGAGGGGAACCCCGACTCCCCGTGACCCTTGGCCTTGCACCCCTAAGTCCCGGCTTTGTCATCCGAAACGAGGTTCCTGGTTACACCCCATCTACCCGATTGTCGAGGGGGTTAGACAAGCTCCTCGGGAGCTGGAACAAGCCCCCCGCCCTGAGGCCTGACTCTGTAAAGAGCCAGTATCTTCCTTTTAGAGGCTGATCTGTGCGCGAGTCGTGCTGCGCAGGTCGGAGCGGAAGCTGGGAGCTGAGGGCTGCGTGTACCAGGACCCGTGGGCCGTGTCCACGCCAGGGCAGGCGGGCCGTGGGCAGCCGCCGAGAAGGCAGCACCCTCTTCCTTGGCTTCTCCCACAGGAGACACTCCCCTGCTGGGATGGGGCTTCTGAGCGACAGAAATTAACCCATCGTTGGGCTTCTCACTGGGACTTTCACATCAGCGCTGATTTTGATCTACTTTTATTTCCTCTGAAAAGCAGCAGGCCAGGAAGCCTTGTGGAGGGTGTGTTCACTGTCGTAACACAGCTGTGGCCGGACTGCTCCGCAAGGGGACTTCCTCTTACTGGCGACAGCATTGCTCATAACCAGAGGCTTTCTTAACACCCAAGACGGAAGCGCCGGCAAGAGACCCAGTCCGGGCGGGAGGTTTCAGCACTGCGCACACGGCGCCCCGGCCTCGCGGGTGGCTTTCTCCGCGACACACTTGCCGTGGGCTCCACACGCCGAGTATCTACATCTCTGTCTACACGCAGTGTAACCTTGAGGAAGCGCAGTCCGTGTGCAGATGCAACTCCTCTGCGTCGTTAGAAAGTAGAGGGAATCCCCTGGTGGCTCAGTGGTTAACGAGCCTGACTGGGAACCATGAGGACGTGGGTTCGAGCCCTGGCCTCACTCAGTTAAGGATCCTGTGTTGCCGTGAGCTGTGGTGTAGGTCTCAGGCATGGCTCGGATCCCACGTTCCTGTGGCTGTGGTGTAGGCCGGCGGCTGTAGCTCCGGTTGGACCCCTAGCCTGGGAACCTCCATACACCGCGGGTGTGGCCCTAAAAGGGGGCGGGTGGAGGTGATGTTGCCCAGGCAGACCACGGCCCCCCAGGGCTGGGAGAATTCCAGAGCTGGGTGCTAAAGGCTCAGGGAGCCCATTCTGTGAAACATTTTGAGCTGTCCCACGAAAGGCGTCTAAGGCACTGCATACGGCACTGGTTCCATGGCGTTTACGAGGACGCAGGCATTTCTAAAGAGCTTCGAAACTTTTACAAAGTCAGATGAAGGCGACCCCGGGTGGGAAAATGGGTGGTGGCAGCGACTGGACAGGACCGGCATTCTCAAAAGCAGTCGAGAGAGCGGAATGGCCACACCGTGTGGACAGTCAGCTCGTCCCGGGCCGACCGCCCGCCCCAGGGCCCGGGGCCCCTCCACCGCGGCCGCCCTGCTCTCACGCCCTGTGGCGCCTGAGTGCAGGTGGCACTTGTCTCCCCAGGTTGACGGCCGCCTTGCGAGAGGGCAGCTGCAGCTCACGCGTCCTCTGCTCTGAGGCCTCCAGGACCAGGACAGGCGCGCGCCGCTGGTCCGTCTCCACCAGGCGGAAGGCGGCGTGGACCCGGCTTCTGGGTCCCGCGGAATCCTGGGACCACAGGGGTGAATCTCAGAAACGTGCCAAGTGAAAAAAGTCAAACACAGCACAGATGGTGTGATTCCGTTGATATAACGCTCTAACCGACAGTATTGATCCGCGGTGATGCACAAAAGGCAGGGTACACCTGGGGTCACGGAAGCGGACTGGTATTGCTCGGGATGGTGGCTTCGTGGGCACCTACGTTTTGTCAAAATTCCTCCAACTTTTTTTTTTTTGGCTGCCCCCATGGCATGCAAAAGTTCCTCGGGGAGTTCCCGTGGTGGCTTAACAGAAACACACCCAGCTAGTACCCGTGAGGCTGCGGGTTTGATCCCCGGCCTCGCTCAGTAGGTCAGGGATCCGGCGTTGCTGTGAGCTATGGTGTAGGTTGCAGAGGCGGCTCGGATCCCAAGTTGCTGTGGCTGTGGCCTAGGCTGGCAGCTGCAGCTCCAATTCGATCCCTAACCTGGGAAGTTCCATATGCTGCAGGTGCAGCCCTCCAAAAAAGGAAAAAAAAATTAAGTTCCTAGGCCAGGAATCACACCTGTGCCACAGCAGTGACAGCACAGATCCTTAACCACTAGTCCACCAGGGAACTCCACAATTCTTGTCACTTCATGCTTAAAATGAGTGACTGTATGTAAACTGTGCCCCATGAGGCTGAGTAGCCAGGAGAAACCACCCATGCTGTTGCATCTTGCGGCCCAGAGTTGTGCTGTTTCCTGTTGGAGCCCCTTCCCTCTGGCTTCCTCTGTCGCCACCGACGTGCGTGCCCCACCCCCCGCCCGGGCCTGGGTCCCCTCCGTGCTGCCGCCTCAACAGGACGGTTTGCCCACTTCCTCCTCCTCAAACCTCCCTCCCGAGGCCCCTCCCAGGGCCCCTCTCCTGGCTCTTCCCGTCTTTGCTCGTCCCGGATGCGGGGACCCCGGGCCTCCCCTGGGCCCCCACCTCTTACCACATCCCACCTGCCGTCTCACTTCCAAAGAGAAGCCGGGTGACCCCTGGCCCTCTCTGCGCCCCACACCCAAGGCCCCACCGGCGGGTCCTCAGGACGACCCCCACGCCCGCGACTCTCCCCAGCCGCCGGAGAGCTGCAGAAAACCTCGAAAGTTCATTTCCTTCACCCCCCACAGTCTGCCTGCTGCCTCCACGCACGTCTCCAATCCATGTGCTGGGTCCCCGCCTGGCCCGGCCCCTGGCTGAAGCCACTGTCACCTCTCACCGTCTCGCGGTCTCTCACGGCTGGAAAGGCCCCTGGCGGTCCTCGGCCTCCCTCCCCGCCACCCTCCAACTTGTCTTCACGGGGCGGTGGGGTGAAAGTGTCACACCTGTGTCCGGTCACTGTCCCTTGGGACTCCTCAGCAGCAAAGAGGACATGGCTTTAAACTCACCTCCTTAGCTGTCTTTTCTCCCGTCCCTGAAACACGGTATGCGACCGACATACCTGGGGGTCGATGGGTGGCCGCACTGAAAACGGCAGCCCCCGAGTCCGCCTGCCTCTGCGTGGTCCGGACTCTCCACTCCCCGGCCGCGCCCCCCGGTCCTTCTCTTCCCTGCTCACACCCTCCCAATTCGGGTTCTGAACCCCCCGCCTTCCCGGGGGCGCCTCCCCGCCGGGCAGCCGTGCTTCCAGTAGGTAGGTAAACACGCTGAGGACGGGGACAGCGGGACAGACACCTGGAAGTGAGGAAAGTGGAGACCAGCTCACCACCCGAAAGCCCCTGCGCTGAGTAACGCAGAGGAGGCCGCGCTGACCTTGAAGGTGACCCTGCATCACGGCGGAGAGGAGGAGGCCGCAGAGGCCCGGGCTCAGTTAGCCACGTCCCGGAGGGGACACAGGCTACCCCAGAGCAGCGACTGCGTCCTTGGGGCCTGGGTCAGGGCTTAGCAGCGGAGACACGCCGAGAGAAGGCTAATTAAATAAGTGGACAGCTTTGAAATCAGAGGAGAATTCATTTGAACAATCTGAAGAGCTACCTCGTGCTGCTGTCATGGTTCAGCGGAAAATGTGAATCTTGTAGATTAACGCCGTTTCTGGAGTTTATATTTAGAAAAACCCACAATGATTAAAAAGGCATCCATTTTTGAAAATTCTGCAAGCAACAGCAAGCAGTGTAGGACGTAAAATACAGGAAGAAATCGATGAGCCTAAAGGACACGTGAATCTGTACCTTTTAATATGGGTCATGAAAGCAACAGAAGATCTTAAGTTTCTACTGCTTTGCCCCGCTGGAAAATATCTGGGTTTACTTTAAAGCGAGGGAGACGTTTTTACCCAATTTCCTAAATATTTCAGCTAATGTATCAAATTTTGCACAGAAGATTGAAGTTTGCATTGCATTTATTCTTTGTGCCAGGATGAAATATTTTCATTTTTAATTTATAGGAAACTCTTAATCTATCAGCTGAAGCAAAAGATCTGTGACCAGGATTTGTTGTAACAGATTTACAAAATAAAGGAAGGGCTGGCGTAAGAATTTTGAGAAACTTCTTTCAGTAACTTCCTCTGGTTCTTGTTGTGCAGGCTGGTTGTTTATTTTTTGATTGTCACTCCCGTGTGCTGGGAAACCCCCTGCTCCCCGACACTTGCGGGGTGTCACACTGCTCATCGCCCTCGGGCAGAGGCACTTGTCTGATTCACTCTCTCCCCACCCTCTAGACTGGTCCCCTCTCACAGCGGCTACTGACTGCGTTTTCAGATCCAGCAGTGTCTGGTGTCACAGTTCTGTACATATAACTAGGACCCGCCAGGTTTGATGGCTTCACACTTTATACCCTGAACCGTCGACCTCACCAGAGCCATCCTTATCCTCGGGGTTTTTTCTGGGTTTGTTTTTAATGAGAAATTCGTCCTCTAGATACTTCTCATCCCCACCAGGTTTTTGTAGCCATCTCAGCCTTTGGCAGTGACCCTGGGGGCGGGGGCGGGCGGGGTGCTGCGTTTGCGCCACAGAAACACGAAAACTCGGCATGTCCTGCTGGACGGCCTTCTATTTCCTGTTCCCAAATCCCAGGCTACCTGCTGCCTTTTCGGGTGACTTTACTCGAGATTGTAAAATTATTGCCGATTCCGCTCAAACTGGCGGAGAGTCACTGCTGAGCGGGAAGACGCGGCATCAATGCTGCAGGGGAGTGTCTCTGAGAGAAGCTGCCATGCGTTTCTCATCCCTCGGGACGAGGCTGGGGGACAAGTCGGGAGGGCCTCTGCGGGCAGAGCTGCGAGGCAGGGGTAGCTGTGGACTAGAGACAACAGCGCCCACCCTGCAGCTGGCATTAATATGGGCGTCACGTGCGGGCACCAGGCCTAGGGTCGCTTCACCACGTCTCGCTGAGGCTCCCTGCCCGCAGCTGGGAGAACAGCTGTGGTCGTCAGGCGAGGGTGGCTCCAGGGCACAAGGCCAGCGTGTATCCCAGTGACCGCCACCTGTGTAAGGAACAACCATGCAGAAGTCACCTGACACGCTGGACTTTTCTACATGGGGTTTACACACCCCATCTAGAAACACCTGGGCAACCCCTCGCCCCCATCCGGCCGCACCTGCTTTGGGAAGCCGAGGCCACGTTTCTGGAGTGTAAACTCCGAAGGGGCCTGAAAGCCAGTCCCCCAAACCGACACCCGCCAAGCCTGGCTGCCTTCTGCGTGTTTGCTTCCACTTAGCCTGGGAGGCGAAGGGGTGCAGCGGGCCGGGCCCCAGACTTGGAATCCTGCTGCCAACACCTGCTTGGACGGAACCCCTTCTGGGCCCCGGCCTGTGTCCCCCTCCGGACCCTGGCTTTCCACTCTTCGGGCTGTGCTTTGTGGGACCGAAGTTCTTAGTTTTCATTTGGTCCAGCTGGGCATCAAAAATGCCCAAATGCCTAGGAATTAATCGAACAGAATGTGTGTGTGTGTGTGTCCCTTTAAGGACTCCACAAGTGCGTGAAGGTAAATTATTTATTATATTATCTTCTAAAACCTTTACCCTCTGGCTTTCACAGTTAAAGTCTACAGTCCATCTGCTGTGGGGTTTTGTTTAGGTTTAAGGCAGGAATCAGCTCTGATTTTTTCCCGTGAGCTCCCAAATGCACAGAACAATTTACTGAAAATTTCTTCTCTTCAGCCCCAACTTTGTTTTTTGTTGTTTTTTTTTTTTTGTCTTCTTGCCTTTTTATGTAGAGCCGCACCTGCGGCATGTGGAGGTTCCCAGGCTAGGGGTCTAACAGGAGCTGTAGCCGGGGCCTATGCCACAGCCACAGCAACGCGGGATCCGAGCCGCGACTGCAACCTACACCACAGCTCACGGCAACGCCAGATCCTTAACCCACTGAGCAAGGCCAGGGATCGAACCCGCAACCTCACGGTTCCTAGTCGGGCTCGTTAACCACTGAGCCACGAAGGGAACTCCTCTTCACCCCCAACTTTGAAGGGCCATATTCACAATAAATATCATGACCATATGATTTATTATCCAAAGTGATTAGGTTCTGAGATTAAAAGAGGGCATTGCCGATAGCTGCCACGGGACAAGAGGCATAAACAGGCTGTTTTGAGCTGGGACGGTGGTCGCTCGCCGTAATGCAGGGCCTGTGTTCTGAGGCTGTTTCTGGGCTCTCCATTCTGCTGCATTTCTGAACATCTTGGCACCAAAACCCACTCTGCCTTACTTCTGCAGCTTTAGAGTAGGTCTTTTTTCTTTTTTTACGGCCAGACCTCTGACATGTGAATGTTCCTGGGCTGAGGGTCAAATCAGAGCTGCTCGAACCCCACAGTCCTCATGGATACTATGTTGAGTCCTTAACTCGCTGAGCCACTTTGGGAACTCGCAGAGTAAGTCATGGTTCGGTGAAGTATGTTGTGTCTGCTTCTTCTTCAAGAACGTCTTTGATATTCTTGGCCTTTTACATTGTTGTATAAATGTTAGAACTAAATGCTGTGTTTTACCCCAAGAGCAAAGCAGAACAGAACAAAGCTGTTGGGTTTTTTATTGGGCTTGCTTTGATTCAGTAGATCAGTCAACACACTTGAAATGATGAATCATGCCCACAACGTAGCTCTCTATTTACGTAGATCTTCTTCATTTTCTCTCAATAATGTTGATCGTTTCCTGTGCCGTAGGGTCCTGAGCGTCATTTGTTGGGTTTATTCCTTGAACATCTGTGACATTATTGTAAATGCTTAAAATATTTTTTCTTAATCTGTTGATGTTACATAGAGTTACAAATCAACTTGGTAAATTTCGGGAGTTCCAATTGTGGTTCAGTGGTAATGAATCTGACTACGCGGACGCGGGTTCGATCCCTGGCCCTTCTCAGTGGGTTAAGGATCCGGCGTTGCCGTGCGCTGCGGTGTAGGTTGCAGATGTGGCTCGGATCCGGCGTGGCTGTACCTGTGGTCTTGCTGCCCTGTAGCTAAGAGGAGCTGGGATATAGGAGGTGATAGTAAGTAACTTCAAAAAGAGAAGGACAAAATGCTTGTCTACATGCAGCTTGCTGCAATTCTGCTTTTGTGCTGCGGAGTCACTCCCTATCATCACGGACAAGCGCACTGTCGGGCTGGGGACCCCTAGGCTTGTCTGAGGCCCGGGAAAAACAACAAGGGGGCCGAGGACAGGTTTGCAGAATCTTAGGAAACTTTATTAACTGGCCCAGTAGCTTGGTGGCAGCAAGAAAATGCAGCACTTCAGGCCCCATTCCAAGGAGCACGTGGACAAAGGTTTCTGTTGGTCAAAGAGCACCCCTGTCTCCCACCAGGCCTTGCATTGAGCCATCTCGTTACCATAAAAGCCTGTGACAGATGACAGGTGACAGGTGTGAGGAGCCCTGATCAGAAATCACGGGAGAAGCTGTCAACGGTGGGCTCTCTGCGCCACCTCTTTGCTTAACGGTCTCTCCTATGACACTTTGCTTGTTGTCACTCGTTGCAGCTTTCATGGTAAGCCGGACACCTGCTGCTTGATTCCCTGTGAGCCACACCAGCTCATAGCAGGAAGGACAGAGGAGAGCAGAAAAGGGAGGTCAGGTTACCACCAGGTAGCTCTTTGAGAGTGTGAAACCCCAAGGGCTGAAGCGGGACACCAGGCCTGCAGAACACGGCGTCAGGGACGCTGCCGAGGCAAGTCTGTCCTCACAGCCCGGGCCCTTGACTGGCGTGCTCCTGTGTTTCCATAGAGCATCCGTTTTTAAGCCTCCCTTCAACAATCTGAGTGTCTCTCTGACGGCTTCCAAAGGCCTGTCTGTAAAACAGGTGACAGTGTGACCGTGTCCCACAGGCCTCTCGGGGAAGCAGAGCAACTGCACAGGCTGCTATGTGGTCAAGAATCTGCACAGCTTGTTTTCTTTCTTTCTCTAACTTGATGCACTTAAAAGCAATCCCTGGATTTTTTTTTTTTTTCTTCAATATAGATAAAAGGAGAACAGGTGCCCATGCCAAGGTAATGGGTGTAAACAGCCAACAGATCTGAGCTTACAAAGGAGATCAACGGTTTGTTTTTGGAGAGTAGTTTTATTGGTAAAGACAGATGCATTAAAAGGGCAGGGGAAAAGCCCTAAGCTCGACCTTGCATGTCTCGTCTCTATGGGGAAGAAAGTCTGCCGAGGAACAGGATGTTAGCGGAGGAATTGTGGCGGATGAAGAAGATGAACGGATGGTCAGCGAGGAAATTCTCCTCGGGCATCAGCATCGCAAAGACGGCCATGCCCGCAGTGGCGGCGGCCGCCTCGGTGCCCTCCTCATTCACCTCCACAAAAGATTTGTGCACAACCTTGGATATGAAGAGGTCACGGGCCTCTGACATGCCGGTCAGGTCGGCCCTGCTGCCGAAGAGGTCCTGCACACCCAGGCGGCCCAGCGGGGCGTTGAGGTCGTAGCTCTCCTCCAGCCGGAACCTGGGCAGGTGGACACTGACCTCCAGCAGCTCCAGATTCTCAGGTCTGGTCCACTCACGCAGCCTTTCCAGAGTCAGTTGCTGCTCAATCTGGAATCAGAATGGGTCGAAAGAAGAGCTGAAGACCATTTTGTGTAGCTTGGACATCGTGAGGCATTCTCGAGCACTCCCTGGGGGGGTGCTGGGTTAAGACCCCGGCGCTGTCGCCGCGGCGGCTCAGGTCACTGCTGTGGCACAGATTCCACCCCTGGCCCGGGAACATCCACGTGTCACAGGTGCAGCCAAAAAGGAAGAAAAAAAGAAAAAGCTAAATAAATAAATGAAGCATTCTTGAAAGGAACTGATCCGTAATATCAGCCGCTGTTCAGTTTCCTTCACGTTATGTGCCAAAATCGCTAGGATTTCACTTCTTTCAATAAACAGAGCTGTGTCCAAGCCACCACAGGCCCAAGTACAGGGACTCTGGAGACGAGGTCCATCGACACGCTCACCCACCCGGGACTTACAACACTCCCGTCATAGCGGAGAGAGGCCACCAGGGCAGTCACCACCCTGATGGGCTGAGTGGTGCCGGGGAAACTGAGAGCTTTCCTCTCTTTCTTCTGGACTCCAGTGACCACTCTGGTTGACTGTGACCCTCACGCAGCCAGCGTCATCGCTAACAGACCTGGCTCGCTGCTGAGGACAGAACTGAGCCAGTCCTCCCCGGCCGGGAGCAGAGCGGCAGCCCCGGCTGCGGCCGCTACCCCGAGTGAGTCGGCCTAGAAAAAGCGTCCGGCCCACGGGAAGCGCTGCATCGGGTCAGCTGCTGTGGGCACCGAGGTGACCGCCACTGTGCTAAACAGAACCGCATTCCTCTCCTCCGCTGAGGCTGGTGATTCCTCAGCGAGGCTCCAGGCTTTGCTGCTCACCGTCAGGAGGAGACAGATGCGGAAAAACAACTGAAAGAAGAAACCCGCTGGTTTTGACACATGATTTTGACAAATGGCTGATCTTACACCCTTCCTGATAGCGGGTTTGGTTGATGGGGGGCCGAGGGGAAAAGCACACAGCAGACCGGAGACCCTGGAGAAACCCCCCCTTCACAGTTCTGCCTCACCCTGGTCCAGCACGAGACGCCAGAGCCTTTAACTTACGAATAACAGAAACTGCAGCCAAAAGTCATGTTAGGAAGTGGGCTTATCTGGCAAACTAATGAGTCGCCTGGGTCTCTGTCCAGTAGCTATGGGTCGTTTAAGTCACAGCCTCTGTGAACCGGGGGGAGACGGAGCAGCGTAATGTGTGTATTACAGCAGGTGATGAAACGCCTTGCTGTGCCGCCTGGGGGGGTTAACGTCTGTTTTAAAGAAACAGTCCTCGCTCACCGTGCTCTCCCCTGAAGCTCCTTCTTCCACGAGGAGCTGCCTCTGGCCGGCGTGGCACCCACAGCTTGTGCGTTTAGATGCGCCCGCCACGCTGCTCAGTGACAGTAAACTCGCGGCTCGGCAGGTGCACACCAGTGGGCGCCGAGACCGGGAGGGACAGCCGGCTGAGCCACCAGCACGGCCAGCACCCACACGCACAGTCTCACACACGCACGCGCGCCCCAAGCCCGAGCATCACGCGCCAACACCGGGCGGCGGCCGCACCTTGCTCAGACCCGTGGACTCGTCCTCGATGCTGTCGGGCAGCAGGATGACCATGCTGAGCTCCCTGCCCTGATACGGCAGCTCCAGCACCCGGCACTTGAGCTCCTTGATGTAGCCGAAGGGAAATTTCTTCTTCTGATACATCATCTTCACCATTTTGCTGTCTTTCTGAACAATTGAAAAACACATCATTCACACAATTATCTGCCTGCCTGTGGAGCAGACTTATTTTATTGGCGTACAGCTGATTTTTAGTGTTGTGTTAGGCTCAGGGGTCCAGCACAGAGATTCAGCTCTACTAATATATTAGAGATGCATCTTGTTTTTCAGATTCTTCTCCCTTAGAGGTTATTACAAAACATTGAGCACGTTCTCCGTGCCGTAGAGCAGGGCCTTGTTGCTTATCTGTTTTACATCTAGCAGTGAGTATGTGTTAACCCCCACATCCTAATTTATCTCCCCCGCCACCTGCTAGCCCCTTTGGTAGTAGCCACAAGTGCGGTTCCTAGTTTTCTGTGTCTGTGGGCCTATTTCTGTTTTGCAAAGAAGTTCATGACATCCCTTTTTTTAACGCCCCACGTATAAGCAGTGGCGTGTGCGATCTGCCCTTCTCCGCGTGGCTCACTTCACCCAGCACGCTCATCCTGAGGGCGGCGTCCGAGGCGCCCACCCGGCCTCACCTTATTCAGCCTGAACGGGGCGTCGGCCGTGGCCTCCGTCATGAACTTCTCCTGCCAGTTGCCTTTGAAATAGATGGCGTTCACCAGCACCAGTTTAGTGGTGCCGTCAACCACTCCTGAAGCCAAGAGCTCCGGAATTTTCCCTAAAAAGATAAAGTTAGCTTTTGAAAAACCCACCTGTCAGAATTCCGACTTTGAACCCACCTTTGAATAGCACTGAAGTGTAATTCAAAGGCTTCCTGCTATTTGATTTTCTTTGACATAGTAGTAAAGCCCAGAGTGCTTTTCCTTAAATAAAGCGGCTCCAGGGCAGAGCAGGGCGGCACCCAAACGACCCGGAAAGGCCCTGCTTCGGGACACCTCAACGCGTTCCAAGGGCTCCGAACAAGAAAGCTCTTCTTTTCTGTGTGTGTGATAAACAGGGGGCCTCATTTTGTGAAGGGCCATTCTTTTTCAAGGGAAAAAATCCTTTTTTTCCCCTTAATTTTAGGGCCGCACCTGTGGCACATGGAAGTTCCTGGGCCAGGGATCCAGTCGGAGCTGCAGCCGCCGGCCTGCACCACAGCCACAGCAACGCGGGATCCGAGCGGAATCTGCGACCTACACCACAGCTCACGGCAACGCCGGATCCTTAACCCACTGAGTGAGGCCAGGGATCGAACCCGCAACCTCATGGGTACTAGTCCAGTTCTTAACCTGCCGAGCCCCAGCAGGAACTCAAAAAAAAAAAAAATCGTTAACCAAAATGCTTTTAGCCACCAGTAAAGAAATCCCTTCCTCAGATCCTCCAAGTGGAAGTCTAACTCTCGCAGGACAGTTTTAACCAACATCCCAATGGCAGGACAGCTCCTCGCCTGAGTCACAGGCCACTCCTGACACAGTGTCCACAGTCCCCTGTGGAAGGGGCTCGTGTGTCCTGTGTCGCCTCGGCCACTCTGTGACCGTGATATAGCCACAGGTCGGAAGGGACTCAGCCCCCGCCCCCCTCCCCACCCTCACCCTGAACCTGATTTCTTGGATCAGGGATTGGCAAAATTATTTATGACCACAATCGCCTATAAATAGTGACAAAATCTTCATCCCTTTTATTTCACATTCAATATTAGTTTTAAGGTTTTTTTTTGTTTTGGCGATGCCTGCAGCGTGCAGAGGTTCCCAAGGACCGAACCCGTGCCCCAGCAGCGACATTGCTGGATCCTTAACCTGCTGAGCCCCTAGCTTCAATTTCTAAACGTAGTCTGGGTAACTTATGGGGAGGAAATATCTAGCCTCTTCGGTTAAATCATGTTCACATGTCCACTCTGAGAAATCTCTGCGTCTGAAAGCCGTCTGGTCGCGGGCAGGACAGAGGTGACCTCAGGGTCATGCTGAGGGGCAGCGGAGGAAAGGAAGGGCCGGCGTGGGAGGCCGCCCTCGCTCACCTTCCGTCTGCTCTTTGACCCACGCGTTTATCACCTTCCTGGCCTCTTCCGAGGCCTGCAGAAAATCCACACTGGCCAGTTCCGCACCGTACATTTTCTGAGTTGAAGCTAAGAATTCCTGTTTAAGAAAAAAAAAAATGTTGTGAATGTTTTCCGAGAATCCTTAAAAGCAGCAGAAATTATCCCCAAAGGCATATTTCATGTCAGCAAAGAAATCTAACCCTTCTACTTTGTTTTATTACAGTGAAAAATCTAGAACATTCGACTGACTATCTTAAGCACCTTTGAGGGTACGGTTCAGTAGTTGCGGTGTTGCATGAAACATAGCAGTTATTTTCTAGCCTCCGACTAACGCTTTCACAAACAAGCAAACACGGGGTGCACTTAGAAGTGAACTGCAGAATTCACTCGTGCTTCAGCAGAACAGCCGAGGCCGATCCTTCACTGTGGAGTCTAAAAATGAATGGGACTCCTGTCGGTCCTGTTTTTACCCCAGATCGTTTTTCTCCGAACGTTCATGGAGATCAGAACTGACCTCTGTGACTTGCTTGTGCTGGAAAAAAAGCGGCGTTGCTAGTGAGCTTTCACGCATGAGGAGATACTACTTACGGGGAGAAAGTGGTAGCTGCTTTCGCCAAACAACCTGTTAGCGAGTTTCAGGATATAGGACGCTCCACGCTTGTTGATATCCGCATTCAGGCTCTGAAAACTTGAATGGATGTCCTTGACCGTATCGAAATGGAGAGCCTAAAATAAAGAAAACATTATTTCCACAGCCATTTATTGTGAAATCAAAAATTGCTTCCTGGAGTTCCCGTCGTGGCGCAGCAGAAACGAATCCGACTAGGAACCATGAGGTTGTGGGTTTGATCCCTGGCCTTGCTCAGTGGGTTAAGGATCCGGGGTTGTCGTGAGCTGTGGTGTAAGTTGCAGACACGGCTCAGATCCCGTGTGGCTGCAGTATAGGCCAGCAGCTGTAGTTCTGATTAGACCCCTAGCCTGGGAACCTCCACATGCTGCAGGTGCAGCCCTAAAATGACAAAAGACAAAAAAAAAAAAAAAAAATGCTTCCTTGTCATTTGCTCCCATCAAATTAAATTCCCATGTTTTATTACCAATCGATGATGCACAGACTAATACTTTAGTCAGTTTTTCATTGGAGAATCAATAACAGAAAATCCAAAATATGTAACTTTGTGCAACAGGCTTATTACTTTAGAAACTGTTTTTACATCACTTTTTTGTTATAATGATCATTCCACACATATGAGTGGTTAATAAAATATTTATACAAATCTGCTTTTTCCCAAAAAAAACCCATAAATGGTATGTTCATATGCATATTCTGTATCAAACATAATTTTACTGAAAGGTCTCAGAAATAGTACAAATAAGATTCATCAGCTATATATAAGAACACAGAGATATTACGGATTGAGGGTGTTTTTTTTTAAAACTGCACTATTAATATCAGTAACTCACTTATTTAAAAATAACTTCTTCAAACGTAACTTTGAGCAAAAGTTTAATCCCCAGACCTCAGTTACATCAAGAGTCCTTCATGGTTTTGTGAGGCCTGGGCTGGCTCCTTGGTTTTAAGGCACCCGAATAAACCTTTCCTGTGTACGAAGCCCAGTTCCCACTGAGATATGGAGTCAGCATGGGTACCGGCATCCATCTCTCTAATGGAAATAGGAGTGAAACGTAAGAGTATTCTTTACTGCGGGTATAAAGTTCCTGGAAAGCCTCCAAACAGAAGCTGAGATTACCCGGCAGGGGACAACTAAAATCATTAGTACCAGGGTTGGGGTTTTTTAAGCAGGTTCTTAAAAACTTCCTAATGCTTTTGTATCTGCACTGATGAAAAAGCACAGAAATACAGGCTCTGCAGTTGGAACAGGGCCGTAAACTTGAATCTGGGCAGGCCCTCCCCTGCCTCCAGGTGCAGCGGGACCTCTGGCCCAGGTGTTAGTGAGACCTTCACTTCCGCCGCCCCCCAAGGTGACCCAGAGTCCCCACGCACAAGGAAGCAGGCCCAGGACACAAGTGCCCCCCCAACCAAGGACAGGCGGGAGCCGCCGCGTCACGGCCACCTCCCTGCAGGGCCCCCCTGCTCACACTTGAACACCCGGTCACAGCCCTCCGCGGACACCAGGTGCCAGGCTCAGGGTTGGGAACATGGAGTCACAGGCTCGCGTGTCCCCTCGACTTCTCCACAGGTGTCATTATGCTCAAAAGTAACGTGACAGCCGCACTCTGGGTGTGGAGCAGCCCAGGGAAAGCAGACACTGTCGGCCTGGGGGAGGCGCTGCGCGGCTTACAGGCAAAGGCGTGAGGCTCATCGCTGGAAGGGAAGCAGCCAGGCGGGGGCTTGTCAGCTTCCTTACCTTACCGCTCTGTCAGCTCAACGAAAAACAGTGCCTGGGAGTTCCTGTTGTGGCACAGGGGGTTAAGACTCCCATTGCAGCGGCTCAGGTCTCTGGGGAGGCTCAGAACAATCCTGGCCAGGAGCAGTGCGTTAAAGGGTCAGGCGTTGCTGCAGCTACAGCTCGGATTCAACCCCTGGCCCAGGAAATTCCATGGGAGTGACCATAAAAAACAAACACAAAACAGCGCCTGGCACGTCGCGAGTGCTCAGTGAAGACCAGATTGTAAACGGCAGCCTGCAGCCAAGTGGATTGTTCCTGGGGCTCTTTCGAAAGTCTGACCTCGTGAAATATAATGTGTTAACACAATGCACAACGCTGAACAAGGAGCAGAGCTCCACAAACGCACTGCAAGAGCTCAGAGGCACGGCTTTCTGGCACAGTCTGTGTAGGATTCAGCTGCGGAAGCGGACTATTGCTGCTAGTTTTGCTGACCTTGGACAACTGGGCCTCCGTGTTGCCTCTGGTCCCCAGAAGGATCATGGCCAGCGCTGACGAAATGCTGAAGGGGGAGATGAAGATGTTTCCAGCGGGATTGCTCTCATTCAGGGCGCGGAACAGGTCCAAGGCGAAGCGGGTGTTGGCCGCGCTCAGCTGCTCCATGGTGAAGCTGCAACACAGGAGAGCCCGAGCTGCCGGCTGCCGCACCGGCGCGTGAACGGTGTCACTTTCCACCTGCTCCTCAGCCTGGCCAGCCACCCCGAAACACCCTGGAGCTTCTGCTCTCTTCTTTTCCCGGGAGGACAGAAACGCTCCATGTGCACAGAAGGGCGAGGTGCGGGCGGCCGGCCAGCCAGGGATTCGGCAGTGACGCAGGGTCAGACCTGTGTCCTCAAGGGCCCAGGTGCGCTGGGGGGGAGAGGGACACACCTCCCACCCTTCCCTTCAAGTCTCCCACTCACTGGAGCCATGAATCCACTGCCCACATTTATCTGAGAAGAATGTTCCTATTAGAAAATCATAGCCGCCTGCTACTCGTTAAAGCACATTCCAGCAACGTAGGTATAAAGGCCCTCACTTTTGAGATTCACTTGCTCATGTTTGAGAGGTTACGTGTCCCAAGCCTCAAGGCTGGGCCAGGATATGAGAGGTGAAAACCCAACCCAGGTCCCAGTAACTTCCTAGCGGCTGGGAAGCCAGGCCAGCAGAAGGTGGCAGGTGTCCAATGTCACGCCCGCAGGCAGCTGGGGCTCTGCAGCTGAAGCACCTGGCCTTGGCCTCCGCCGGGCCACCCTTCCCACCTGACCCACCCTTCCCACCTGACCTCTGCGCTCAGAGCCTCAGTTTCCCTGAAAATACGGGTGAGAGAAGCGGCAGTCCGGCCGGCGCTCCGCGCGCAGGTGCATGTGGACCTACGCTGTTGCTGTTGCTAAACAGTGTCGGGACCGCGCCGGCCTCCCCGCCCACCGCCAGCCAAGAAACGGGAAGCGGCTCCGGCGCGCTGCCTGGAACCCTTCACAAAACACGGGGAGGAAGGGAGAGAAAAGCCTTCGGAACCCTGGTTTCGGTTCCGCCTTCAGGCCGCCCGGCCTGGGGACCCGGGCCGGGCGCGCGGCGGGGCGGGGCGACACGCGGACGCGGGGACCCCGCGGGCCATCTCGGCTCGCCGGGACTGGCCTCTCCCGCCCGCCCCAGCTCCCGCGCCGCCCGCCAGCCTTACCCGCTGCTCAGCCGCCAGCGCGGGGCGCGCGGTCCCGCAGGGCGCGGGCTTTATGGCCGCGCGGGGAGGGCGTGGCGCCCGCGGCGGGCAGGGCGGCCCCGCCCGGTGACCTCCTTCCCCGGAGTGCGGCCGGACTGGCCTGGGCGCAGCGGGCTGGGCAGGGCGCCGCGCAGAGCCCTGCTAGGGGATCGGCACTTCTCTGAGTTCCAGGCACACTCAGCTCTCTGCCAACGACCTGATGGGCCATTTCTTACTGAGGTGTGAGTGACTGAGACGGCATGATGTGTCACCGCTTGGAGGACAAACTAGCCTCTTTTGAATCTTATCTATGCACTACAAACTCTCGGATTATGGGGGGGGTGAGATAAAACAGAATCAGTTCCAAACCACGTCCTTGACGTCGCAGCCGCTCAGGTACCGAGTTCAGCCTCAGAACCCCCCGGCACGTGGTGACTCTGCCCAGCTGGGCCAGTGCACACACCGCACACCGTGACAACGCCCGTCTCCGTGAATGAAGTATTTTTACCCATTATACTAAAATATAAACTGTCCAGTGTAATGTTAAAACGCTAAAATAGGATGACCGTAGTTGCATAATGAAAGCAGTGGCTCTGTGAAGTTTCTTGTTTGTTTGTCCTTTAAATGCCTGGTGTGTAATTTCACCAATATGTATAGTACTTGAGGGTATGAAATGATTCTGCTGCCTTGAAACTTTTTCCCTGCTTTCTTGCAAATCTCAACATGCAAGGGGGACAAAGGAAAAATCCTATTTTTTAATTAGTATGGGTAATATAGCGTAAATGGGTTTGTAGATTTTTTTGACTCTGAGACTTTATAAGGAGCAGAAAAGATTAGTAATGCAGATAAAAATACTCTCCATAGTTTCAAAAAAAGCAGCAGGAATGTAGCAGCTCAGAGTGTAGAGCCTTTTACAACTGATTGGAACAAAGAAACCAACGTTTACTGAAAGCCATTGGTAGCTATGTTGAGTGGTTTGATAAAATCGGTAACCTGCCCATCATTTCTCGCAGAACTAGAGACCCCTTGTCCGCTTGTAGCAAGGAAAAAAAAAAAAAAAAGGAAGAGGCTTCTCTGAAAAGTCGTTAAAATCCAAGACACAAAAAACGAGGAAAAATTAGTTCTTTTTTTCCCTGACATTTTGAATGTGCTCCCGTGGAGTTAGTAAAAATCTGGGTCACATATGAAAGGAAACCACTTCCTCACTCAGTACACATCCCGTGTAAGGTTCAGATGAACGGACCACACCCCGGTCATCAGTCGGTCCGCGTCCCCTGCAAGGTGGAGGCGGGATAACTGGCGCTACGTGTTTGGGGCCTCGGCGTAACTGACCCCTGCCCCGAGGTCGCACAGGTTCTCGGACATGCGTGATGGGACCCACAATTCGATGCAATGTTCGGCGCGTCTGCTCAGCTTGCAGATGTCCTACCCCGGCCAGGTCAGTGATCTCACCCCCAGGACGGACCCAACAAAATGCAGTGAGGGCGGGGCCCCCAAGGGGCGAACACGAGCGAGCGTTCATCACAGCGGGATAGGAATCAGCTCCAGAAGAAGGATGGAGAAGCCAAAGCACCGAGCAGCAGGGGAGACGCACAGGGGGCGTGTCCCGAGCGCACCGCGGAGCGGGGACGCACACGCGGCGGGTGGACCCACCGTGAGGTTCCGGTGACACAGAGGTTAGAAACAGGCAGGAGCACCCACGGCCCAGGGGTCAGGAGAGAAGGGGCGTTGCACGGACTGCATTTTCCTCTTCTCTGTTTTCTGGAGAATGACCCTCCTGCAGGGGTGCCTTTGTCACACAAACCAGCCAGCTGGGTGAGCATTCTCAACCCTCTCCTGCAGCGCACCCACCCAGCACCCACAGCAGGCAGGGGAACCAGGCGGAGAGCCCCAGCCCGGGGAAACGCCCCAACTCTCCAGTCCTAAGTTTCCCTGCGCGCCTGCCCCGCCCGTCCCTCCCTCACCTGCAAGAGCCCCGGGAGGGGCTCTGAGCCGCCCTTTCCTGCGGCTCCTGACCCAGCCGATCACTTCCCAGTTCCCACAGGATGTCATGTGGCGTCATCTGCCTCCTATTCCTTCATGACAGTCACCTCCACGTCGGCCTGATTTAGAACAAATCCTGTGTTCATTGTTAACGCAAGGGTTGTGTCTGGGACGGCATGGGTGGGGGAGGGGACCTCTGCGGGGCTGGAAACCTGCCATTTCTGGGCACGGGTGCGCCCGGGTGTATTGGTTTTGTGATCATGCGTCCCCGCGGGTTGGAAGGGGGACGAGCTGGTCCTGATGGCCATGGCCGGCGGAGGCAGGGCTGCCCGAGGACCTGAGGACTGACCGTGTCCTCTGAGTGTCCACCGGGGCTGCAAGTTCTAGGTGGTAGTAGCTGAAATCTTACAGATCTCTTGATTTTGTTCAGAGGTTTCTAGTTGGATAAAACAAGTTGAAGGAGGGGTTCCCGTCGTGGCGCAGCAGTTAACGAATCCGGCTAGGAACCATGGGGTTGCAGGTTCGATCCGTGGCCTTGCTGAGTGGGTTAAGGATCCGGCGTGGCCGTGACATGTGGTGTAGGTCGCAGACGTGGCTCGGATCTGGCGTTGCAGTGGCTGTGACGTAGGTCGGCGGCTACAGCTCCGATTCGACCCCTAGCCTGGGAACCTCCATATGCTGCGGGTGCGGCCATAAAAGGACAAAAAGACAAAAAAAAAAAAGTTGAAGGAGGGACAAGCTCGCCATGTGCTTGCTGCATTATTCACCAAGTACACGCGAGTGAATCTGACGTCCTTGTAAGGGCAGGAAGACCTAGACCCGTCTTAAAAAACCGCCAGCCCGAGTCAGAGTCATCTGAAACACCAAGTCACCGCGTGAAAAGTTGAGCGCCCCAGCTCTATGCTCCGGAGCGAAACAGACTTTCTAGAAAAGGACCTGGAAAAAGTGAAAATCGGGTGCTCCAAACGAGGTGAACTGATGAGAGGAGATGTTATAGGGACACAGCCGTTGAAGGTGAGCCGGATTCCAGACAGAGCACACGAGGCAGCCAGCGCTCGCGGCCCGCCCCTCATCAGCCGGCCAGTTTTGGGCTGAAAGGAGGCCCCACCCCAGAACACGTGGTGTGCACCCCATTCTTCCAGCCTGAGGCCCTAGAAGCGTCTGCTCATCACCCCCTCCCCTCAGGGAGAACACACCCCCCTGCACCACGCCGTCCTGGCCGCTAGTCCTGTGCGATCAGAGGCCTGGCTCCACCTGCCTGGTCATCCAGAGCCCCGCAAAGACCTGGGCTGGCTTTTCCTCTCTTGGAAAGTAGTTTTGAATTAACCTATTTTCCAGTTCTGTTTAAGAAATTACATAAATGGCAGTTCCCGTCATGGCTCAGTGGAAACGAATCTGACTAGTCTCTATGAGGACACAGGTTCAATCCCTGGCCTTGCGCAGTGGGTTAAGGATCCAGCGTCGCCATGAGCTGAGGTGTAGGCCAGCTTCTACAGCTCCCATTCGACCCCTAGCCTGGGAAGCTCCATATGCCACAGGTGCGGCCCTAAAAAGACAGAAAAAAAAATAAGTGAGTTCCTTCTGTGGCACAGCGGGTTAGGATCCAGCTTGCAGCTCAGTCCCTGGCCCAGGAACTTCCATAGGCTGCAGGTGTGGCCAAAAAAAAAGGAGTTCCCATTGTGGATTAAGAACCTGACACGGTGTTTGTGAGGATGTCCGGCCTCATTCAGCGGCTTAAGGGTCTGGGGTGGTGCAGGCTGCTGTGTAGGCCCCAGTGGCAGCTCGGTGTAGGCCAGCAGCTTCAGCTCCGCTTCGACCCCTAGCCTGGGAATTTGTATATGCTTCAGGTGCAGCGATAAAGAGAAAACAAAAAAGAGAGAGAGAGAGATTAAATAAGTGAGGTATTATACTTTTGATCAATCTGAAGCTTGGTGGAGTTATAGTCTCTCAGTGTTTTGAAAATATGTTAGGATAATTATGAGCATATTATTTCCATGTGCTCTCCAGATAATAAGATACTTTGTTTCAGATAATCTCCAAACATAAACAAAACTTACAATAGTCCATGAACATGGAAACATTTTAAACTTAAAAAGTAATTTTTTTTCCTGCTTTTTAGGGCTGCACCCAAGGCATACGGAGGTTCCCAGGCTAGGGGTTGAATCGGAGCTACAACTGCCAGCCTACGCCACAGCCACAGCAACGCGGGATCCGAGCCGTGTCTGTGACGTACACCATAGCTTGTGGCAATGTTGGATCCTTAACCAGCTGAGCAAGGCCAGGGATCGAACCCACAACCTCATGGTTACTAGTCTGGTTCATTTCCTCTGTGCCACAAGGGGAACTCCAAAAGTAATTTTTGTGTACTAAGAGCTGTATTTACTGTAGTTAGAAATGTGGTAAAAACTCAATAATGTATTTAAATAACTATTTAACTTAGAATTTTTTAACTTGTTTTTTTAAATTCTTTATTAGCGTATTGTTGATTTACAGTGTTGTGCCAAAGGGACCCAGTCATACTTATACACACTCCCTTTCTTATTAACTTGTTAAAACAAGAAAAATTAGTCAGGGTCACTCTACAGAAACTAAGCTTTTGCTCTCTATGGTCTGAGAGTTTTAGATGAGACATAGTAATTTCATGACAATGAGTAATTTTGGACCCTGGGCTCTGGTTGCAAGTGACTCAACATCCCCCGCCCCAGGAAATCCTCAGCTATATTCTCATGTCTTGAGCAGCTTAAGTGTCTATGGCCAAAGAAACAGATAACTTCTCGGAATTTATTTTAGTCCTTTTGTATTCTGTTAAATAATGGAACAATATGATCCAGCAGTCCCACTCCTGAGCCCGTATGCGGAGAAGACTGTAACTGCAAGAGATACAGGGACTCGGTGTTCCCAGCAGCACTGCTTACAATCGCCAAGACCTGGAAACAACCTGAGCGTCCACTGACAGATGAACGGATAAAGAAGACATGGTATGGTATGTAGACACAATGGAATATTACTCAGCCATTAAAAAGAATGAAATTGGAAGTTCCCTGGCGGCCTAGTGGTGAAGGATCTGGCATCACTGCTGTGGCGTGGGTTTGATCCCTGGCCTAGGAACTTCCGCATGTCATGAATGCAGGCCCCCCCCCGAAAAAAGAAGAACGAAATGATGCCATTTGCAGTAACATGGATGGACCTAGAGATTATCATACTAAGTGAAGTCAGAGAAAGACATTTGCTGCCATACGACAGATATCATGTATATGACACGTGGAATCCATAATACGACCCAAATGAACTTATCTGCAGAGCAGAAACAGACTCACAGAACAGACTTGTGGTGGCCAAGGGGGAGGGGGTGGGGGGAGGCTGGAAGACTCGGGAATTTGGGATTAGCAGATGCAAGCTGTTTCCTATAGGGTGGATCAGCAACGAGGTCCTATGTACAGCACGGGGAACTATATTCAATGTCCTATGATAAACCCCAATGAAAAATAACATGAAAAAGAATGTTTATAGGTTTTAACTGAATTGCTTCACTGTACAGCAGAAATTAACACAACACTGTAAATCAACTAGACTTCGTTAAAATAAATTTACAGGAATTCCTGCTGTGGTGTAACGGGATCTACAGTGTCTCTGCAGCAGCAGGGATGAGGGTTCAATCCCCAGCCCAGCGCAGTGGGTTAAGGATCCAGTACTGCCACAGCTGTGGCGTGGGTCTCTGGCCCAGCTTGGACTCGGTGCCTCCATATGCTGCAGAGCGACATTAAGATGAAATAAAATAAATGAAATCCAAAAGGATAACGGAACAAGCCTCACACTAAACTTCCCGCTGTGTTCCCAGCTGTGTCCTCTAGAGGGCAGGGCTTCATCGCCAGACGCTCGCCGCCGGCAGCTGCGCCTGCTCATCGCAAGGAGCGCTCCAGGAGTTTTCCAAATTTCCATGAAGTCAACTTCCTCTTCGAAACATACCTGTGAAGTAACTCGGGGTTTTCCTCTGCCCTCCCCGCCCCCTCCGCTCGCAGACCTGCCTTCGGTGTCTCAGCTTCCAGGGTGCCCCCTCTGCCCCAGGATCTTGGTCCTGCTCTGGCCTCTGCGGGGGTGACCAGCTCCTCCCAGTTCTGGTCGCTTCGCAGCGCCGCCTCTTCCCCGAGGCCCTCCCTGACCTCTCCTCTCACCCCGAGTTACTTTCTTTGCTTCTGGCGTCTGTCGCCATCCGAAAGGGTGTGAGCAGAACGTCCCCTCGCGGGAACAGGGCTTCGACGGCGGTCGGCGGCCGAACCCCAGGGTCCAGCACAGCACCTGGCGCGGAGCAAGGTGCTCAGTAAATGTCGCCGAGCAAAGGCGCGGATACGTTACCCCAGAGCGGACGGGGCCGGGGGCGGGTGGCCTGACGGTGCTCGGTAGTTTCTCCACGAACCGTTAAGTGGAAGACGGCTTCTCAGACCGGAAGGATAGCCTGGCGCTCGTTCACATGGAAGGCGAGCCCAGACAGGCAGGTTCAAGTCCTAGTAGAGACAGCCCCAACCCAAGAGAGAAATGACGCACACACAGAGCAGAAGGTGGGGCAGGACGCCCGCCCTCCGCACGCAGAGCCGAGAAGGGCATTTAGCGAAGTTGCTCCCCGTTGCTCAGCGGGCAGGACGCCGCACAGTAAGGGACTGTTAGGTGGCTGCAGAAGTGACCCAGCCCCGGTCCCTCAGTGTGCGCCACGGGGCTCTGCCCTTGGCGACCCTGCCTCCTCCTGGAGCCGAAAAACTAAATGGAGGCGTAGGAGGACACGGGTAACCAACCTGCGCAAAGCGCAACAGCGCTGCCGCGGGTGACAGGACGGAGAGTCAAACAAACAAATGACACCTGCTGTAAGGTCATTTCAAACCAACATTTAAAATGTCATAAAGAGAATACAGATGTTTTCACTTTAGATTTTTGGAAGTCAGTTTTGCAAATACCAGAGGTGAGAAGCCTGTTTTAGTAGCAGCTCGCATGAAAAAATTCTGAAGTTTTAACTGACCGTGAACTCCATGCTCACCAACGGGGCTGAGAAGGTCACAGTGTCACCAGAAGACACCTGCGCACATTCAGTGCGGGGGGGGGGGTCTCAGCGCCCACGCTCCCGCCCGACCTCTTTAGACGGCGGCTTTCACACGTGGGTGCCACAGATATTCAGAGGGTGTCCAGGCCTATGGCCGGCAAGGAATTTTGGAAGGAACTGGACTGGTTTAATTCAAAGAGCATAAGACAGGGCTTCCCCTTGTGGCTTAGCAGGTTAAGAGCCCAACTAGTACCCATGAGGATGCAGGTTTGATCCCTGGCCTCGCTCAGTGGGTTAAGGATCCAGCGTTATCACAAGCTGTGGTGTAGGTCACAGGTGTGGCTCGGATCTGGCATTGCTGTGGCTGTGGTGTAGGCTGGCAGCTTCTGCTCTGATTCGACCCCTAGTCTGGGAACTTCCACATGCTGCAGGTATGGCTGTAAAAAGGAAAGAAAAAAAAAAAGGCTTAGGACAGGATGCTGCCTAGGGAGGGGTGTTTAGGGTGTGGTGGCTGAGAATTTAACCCTAATGAGAGCACCTGTCCAGGAACCAAGCTCTAATTCCACTTTCTGGTGACATTTAGCACAGCTGATGCTTAAGGGTATTTATTTATTTATTTGTTTGTCTTTAGGGCCATACCTGTGGCATATGGAAATATCTGGGCTAGGGGTCGCATCAGAGCTGTACCTGCTGGCCGGCGCCACGGCCGCAGCAGCACCAGAGAAATTCAGAGCCTGTTGCACAAACTTGCCCACGTGGCTGAGAGCAAAATGGAGCAACCCAGCTGAGCTGTCTGTTCTGGAAGGTCCTGCCCCCGCCACCGGGCCGCACAATACCAGCCACCCTCAGGGAGGGAGGAGCACAGCGGAGTGCTGCCCCTCCCCCGCCGCCCCTGGGGGCACTTGCCAGGGTCCCGCACCGGCAGGCCCCTCCATCGCTCCCCCGGGCATCCTTTCAACAGCTCTGGGAGGCGAGGACGGAGGACACTCTGGAGCGGCTGGGACGGGAAGGGAGGTGGCGAGGAGAGGAACCCCAAAGGGAGGCTGGGGAGACAGCGGGGGTCCGATGGGGGCCCTGCCGGTGCTGAGGGCAGGGGCAGTGTGGAAGGGGGCGGTGCTGCCTAATGGTCAGCGGGCAAGGGCAGGTTCGGCTGGGGTTGTTTGTTTTTGGTCTTTGGGGCTGTGCCCTTAGCACATGGAAGTTCCCAGGCCAGGGATGGAACCTGAGCTGCAGCCGTGAGCACAGCAGTGACAATGCCGGATCCTTAATCCCTGACTCACCAGCGAACTTGCAGGGTTTGGTTTTAAGGACAGTACCGGTGTGTGAAACAGCTGCACCGGATCACGCCCTTACCAGAAACGCCTGAGTGACGCAGTGGCTCCAAAACCTCACCGGCCTTTGGTGTCACCGCCATTGTTATCTTAGTCATTTCATCGGGGGTGAAGGGAGAGCGAAGCTAGTGGGTCGCGTTTCCCGGACGACCAGTGACCTTGAACATCTGTTCCTGTGCTTGTTTGTCTTCTGGAAAAAGGCTCCTTAACGATCCTGTCTTTTGCCCATTTTACGAAGTGGATTTTTTGTTCTGCTCTTGGCTTTTGAGAGTTCTTCCTCCACATTCTCGACACAAGTCTTTTTCTCAGATACGCAGTTTGCAAATATTTTCTCCCAGTCTTTGACACAGAAAAAAATTTTAATTTTATGAGATCCAGTCCATCCATTTTTCCTTTCACGGGTTGCGTTTTGGTGTCTAGTCTAAGAACGCTTCCCCTAGTCGGGCCTAGATCCTGAAGGTCTTCCCTTTGTTTTTTTTCTAAAGGTTTTTACAGCTTTACATTTTGCATAGAAGTCTGTGAATCATTTTGAATTCATGTTTGTGTGAGAGATGAGAGTTAGGTCAGGGTTTTTCGGTTTTGTTCTTTTCTGTGGACATCCAGCTCCTCCAGCCCCTTTTGTGAAAAAGGCCATGCTTCCTCCATCAAGTTGCTTTTGTGCGTTTGTCAGAAGCGTGTCGGGGATGTTTGTGGGTCTGTTTCTGAGTCACGGATCTAACCCTCCGCAGAAACCGCACTCTCTCGATTACCAGGGTGAGACCGCAAGCCTCGGCCCGGCTAGAGTGATTCCTCCCGCTTTCGTCTTCTTTTTCAACACTCTTTTAGCTCTTCTGAAGGCTCTGCCCTTTGCCTTTCCATATAAATTTTAAAATAAGCTTGTCTCTGTGTACAAAAAAGCCTCTCTGGGATTTTGATAGGAATTGTCCCAAACTTACAGATAATTGGGGAGAATTGTACTTTTTACTGTGTCCAGTCTTCCAGTTCGTGAACGTGGTCTGTTTCTCCATGTATTCAGATCTTTGGTTTTTCCATCAGCACTTTGTACTTTTCAGCACACAGATCATAGACGCGCTTTATTAGATTTACACCTAATACTTCCTTTTCTGGGGAATGACCGTAAATGGTCCTATATTTATAATTTTGGTTTCCACATATTTATCCTTGTTATAAGAAAAAAAATTATGATTTTTTTTACGTGTCGACTTTGCCTCTTGTGACATTGCTGAATTCACTTATTTGTTCACGGGGGGCTTTCCTTTTGTAGGTTCTCTGGGGCTCTTATGCAGATAGTCACGTCATCTGTACATAGGACAGCTTTGCTTCTTTGTTTCCAGCCTACATGCCTTTTACTTCCTTTTCTTGCCTCATGGCTAGAAATAATATCGTTCTGTTTTTAGCTGATATGTCTCCTAAATCTCTCACTTTTAAAAATAAGCTTTTTTATTTTAGATTTACAGAGAAGTTTCACACACAGTGTGGTTCCCCCGTTGTTCACACCTGCGTTAACATTGTCACAGCTGATGGATCGAAGCCGACACATTAGCTAAAGTCCATAATTTATTCATACTGTCTTAGTTTTACCTGATGTCCTTTTTGGTTCCGGGATCCACTCGGGACACCACATTGCGTTTGGCCCTCTCGTCTCCTTGGCCGTGACCGCTTCTCAGACCTCCCTTGCTTTCGCTCACACGGACAGTTTAGAAAGTGCAGGTCAGGCGTGTTGAGGATGCATCCCCAGCTGGGCTTGGGCTCACGTTTTTCTCGAGGTTGCACAGGGGTCGTGGGCTGTGGGGAGGGGTCGCAGCCGAGAAGTGTCTTTCTCATCACATGATGTCCAGGGTGTCACCTACCAAGGTGACTTGTCGCTGTTGATACAGACCTCGACCCCGAGCCGAGGCAGTGCTGATGGGGCTTCTCAGTTAGTAACGTCACCTTCAGTGGAGAGAAGGATGCAGAGAGCCCCCAAGACTCCTTGACGTGGATTCCAGGCAAGACGTGTTTTCTCACCACAATTCCTCCCGTGAAACCCCCTTAAATGCCCAAGTTTCATTCCAGTATCGTCAGCTAATCACTGAGGCTGCTCGGCGATCTTGGGAGTAAACATTAACCTTGCAGCTACTGCTGAATTTGCAAAGTTTGCATACTTTGTCAGAAGTAAACTTTTGGAGTTCCCAAAGGAAGTACACGATTTCCTGTTCGGTGATTAAAAAAAAAAAAGGGAATCTGACCTTTACCGAAATCGAACTTCCCTTCCCTGGGTCCAATGGCCTTCAGAACTTCTTGCTACAACCTACGATCTATTGTGTTTGTACAGGTGTCCAAGCGTCTAATCTCCCTTTTCTCTTACTGGGTGTGAGGCTGTGTTTGAAGAGTCTGTGCCTTAAAGGGAACTGGATCCGGTAACCAAGGCCAAGCAGAAGTCTATGCTGTTGACTGAGAAAAAAAAAAAAAACGCCACCTAAAAGTGGAGAGTCCTTTTGTTCCGTGGACTTTAAACCTCGGGCCTGAGAGACACCCTCTCAGAATAACTCTAAGGGTCTGCCCCAAGGAGCTGAGGGAGGAGCCAGGACACACAGGAGTTCATAACAAAACCCGGTGGTCGGGACCTCAGAAGATCACTGTTAAGTTCTGCAGGGAGGGGACTGTTTAGTTGTAAGCCACAGGTGAAACGGCAGTTGAAGTTCAAGGCCGTTCGAGTTCCCCACACCCCACAGCTGGTTTAAGACGACAGTCAAGCTGATTTCAAATAACTGATTAGTTGTGACTTCAAAGAATGAATTAGTACTTGGTTGTATTTTTATATCTTATCGGCCACCCCGAATCTCTCTGTGAATCGGTGACAGTAAAGAGATGCTCGTCTTCTTGGCAAAGAATTTGACCTCCATCCTTGAGCCTGTCAGTTTTGTACCTGACGTTCGAGTGGTTATGAGGTGCTAAGAGGATTTGTTCTTGGTGTTTTTACTTCCACTTCACAATGAAAATGATACCTGGTCCAGGAGTTCCCGTTGTGGCTCAGCTGGTTAAGAACTGACTAGTATCCATGAGGATGTGGGTTTGATTCCCGGCCCTGCTCGGGAGGCTGAGGCGATGTAGGTCCCAGATGCAGCTCAGATCTGGTGTGGCTGTGGCGTAGACCGAAGCCGCAGCCCCAATTCGACCCCTAGCCCGGGAACTTCCATATGCCGCAGGCGCGGCTCTAAAAAGATAAAAGGACCGAGGAAATGAAAGCTGGTCAAAAAGTTTGTGCTGTGGCAAAGGAGCCATAGAGTTTCTATGAGGAGGGGCCGGTGTGGGTCCTGGGTTGTCAGAGAAGAACTAGAATCTTAGAGAATTAAACCCTAAGGCGTTTCCACGGAGGGCGGGCGTACGAAGCCCAATTTTCACTCACTTACGGGGACGCTCTTCAGAGGGAGGCAAGATGTTTGGGATAAAGCAGAGAGTAGCATGTTTCTGAACAGGGTCCATCAGCCTGGGACAGAACAGGAAGTGTCCCGGGCGCGGGGGGCGGCATTCTTCCTGTTCCGACGGGCGAGGAAGAAGCGAAAGACGGGTCCTGGGATGCGGGACAAAGCAAACAGCCCTGGTCTCGCTGGGCAGGGTCTGGCCGGGCTGGGGGACTTCCACATGCCATGGGCACAACCAAAACAAAAATTGAAATAGAATTAATGTATGATCCAGCAATCCCTCTTCTGGGTATCTGCCCAGAACAATTGAAAACAGGGTCTTGAAGAGATAGCTGTGTTCCTAGCGGCATTATTCACAGCAGCCAGGCGGTGGAAGCCACCACGTGTCCTTCAAGGGATAAATGGCTAAACAACATGTGGTCCGTGCATACAGTGGACTATGGATCAGCCTTAAAAAGGAAGGAAATCCCGACACAGGCTGCGACATGGTTAAACCCAGGGGACTTATGCTCAATGAAATAAGCCAGGCACCAGAGACACACTCTGTCTGATTCCAGTTACACGAGGTCCCTAGAGGAGCGAGACTCACAGAGACAGAAAGGGGAGCGGTGGCTGCCCGGGGCTGGGCGGGGGGGTGGGGTGGGGGGCAGCTAGTGCGTGATGGGAACTGAGCTTCGGTCGGAGAAGGAGAGAAAGTTCTGTGGATGGGAAGTGGCGAACAAGGTGAAGATATTCAATGCCACTGAAGTGTGCTCTCAAAAATGGTTAAAATGGTAGACTTATGTTACCTGGATTTAATCACAATAAAAACTTGGAAAAAATGCAGGAGGTGGAGAATGTAAAAGTCGGCTTAAAGGGGAAGCAGGAGTTTGCGGCTTTTCCGAAAAGCCTCCACGTCAAGCCCTCGCTCACTCGGGGGACAAGATGGAGGGTCCCTGCCCTCAGACAGCAGACCTGCGGGTGGCAGGAATTTAAAGGAGTCTGCCCTCGGATGGAGCTCTGGGAGCTCGGAGCATGGACCCGTGGCCTGCTGGGCCCTGCCGAGGAAACGGTACTTAAGCTGAATCTGAAATGACCTCTAGAAGCAAGCTGTGAGAAACCGTTTTCCTGTTTTCATAAGGGGTGGAGTGAAAATAGCCGGGAGTGCGGTTCCTAAGAGCGAGGAGAGGGAAAGGGGCCCAGCTAAAGAAATTCCCCTGGAGCTGGGCTCGGCTGCCTGGACGGTCCCGGGCAAAAGCCTTGAGAGTTTCCACCCCTTTCCTGCCTCCCTCCCGTCCTTTCCTTTGTGGGGCAGTTAGGCAGAGACACAGTTCTGACTCGGGGTCTCCAAAATATCATTCGGCCTCATTTCCATTCTCTCCCACTGACGGCAGGCAGCTTCCTGGTCAAAATACCCTGCATCTCCTGGAGCCAACACCACAATCAGGTCACACAAGGGTGACAAGAGTGACCATCTCCCAGGGCCACCTCTGGTCCAGGCCCTTCCTACCTCTCCCCCGTCTGGCTGCCAGGTCATCCACCAACGAGAATTTCGGCTGTTTTTAGCACAGAACATTTTCAGGGCTCTTTTAATTTTCTTTGGTTCTTTGTCTTTTTAGGGCCGCACCTCGGCATACGGAAGTTCCCAGGCCAGGGATCAAATTGGAGCTACAGCGGCTGGCCTACACCACAGCCACAGCAATGCGGGATCCGAGCCGCATCTGCAAACTACACCCCAGCTCATGGCAACGCCGGATCCTTAACCCACTGAGCGAGGCCAGGGATTGACCCCGCGTCCTCATGGTTCCTAGTTGGGTTCGTTACTGCTGAGCCGCAGTGGGAACTCCGAGGAGTTTCCTTTCATTTTCAGACCATCTCTAAAGGCAAGGTCAAGTGCGCAGAGGGTGAGTTTCAGAGGTGGGTGTAAAGAGAACACCAGTGACGGACGACTCAGACGCTTAGGTTCTCGTGGTCATCGGGGGCGGCGCGGCCACCCTCAGCTCCCCTGCCGCGTGGGGCTGCGCCAGGACCCAGCCTGCTCTCCACCCAGAACCTGGCACCTCCTGTGCCTCACTGGCTCACACTCTGAAAGAAAGCAGGTGACACTGAAACCGGACGAATGCAACCAGATGATTGAAAGAGGAAGGCAGAAGGCCTGAGCTTAAAAACATGAACCCGACATGGAGCGCTGACGCCTTCTCAGACTGTCTTGCAAATGTGGCTAGAAGACAAATTAACATTCATTTGTTCAATTAACATAAAACCAAACTGATTCCTGGGTTTTCTCAAGGTGTCTAAAAACATTCTGAACGAGATGGAGTGGGTAGAATTGTGGCTGTTTCTGCCAGAAGGCAAAGTGTAATCCTTTCAAAAAGAAGTTAGGAATGAACAGAAAAACAATAGGAAATAGTTCACAAAACAGAGGCCCGTCTGTGAAATAAGCGAGCCGACTGGGTCTGGTGGGTCTGTGGCTGCGCCTGGCTTAGCGCAGAGAGCTCCGACCCGAAGGGACGACAGGCCCGCCGAACCAGGGGTGGGGAATCCGGGGGGCTGGAGCGTCGGGGGGCTGGCGGGAGGCGGGGTGTCTGGGCTTGGACTCCAGGGACCTCCCCAGGGCGTGTCCCATCCAGGCTCCGCCCCCAGGGCTGGAGAGGCGTCGCGGGCGTTCACCCCGGATTCGGCCGCTGGGACGGAAGGCAGGCGTCAGCTGCTGGGCCCAGGCTCACCCCGCTGGTAAAGTCAGTCAAGGACCATAAAGGGAAACGTTCGCTTTCTTTCTCTCTCTTTGCTTTTTATTTTGTAGCCCTGGTATGGGGGCCAAAGTCAAATTCAGTGTGTTCGTTCCGCCCAGCTTGGAAAAAAGGAGGGGCTGGCAGGTGCGCCAGACGCAGAGCAGGCAAGCAAGGGCTGCTGTGGTGCACAGGGGGCCGCGTTCGCGCCCTGTAACAGCTGCTGCTGAGAAGGGGCGTGTGTGTGACCGGCTCACCGACGAGCTGTAAACCAGAAACCGACACAACACTGTAAACCGACGCTACTTCAACTTAGAAAGAGAAAAGCAGGACACTGCTCAAATGGCAGGCGAGCCCTTGGCTCCCGCGAGCCCCTTCCCCAGCGGCGGGGACGTCACTGCCCGAGGACAGGGGCAGACGACCGAATGGAAAGTCGTGGGCCGATACCCTATTGCTCTAAAGCTGTTTTTTTCTGGCTCCCAGAATAATTAAAAATACACCGCTTTTCCTTGTGTGATAATCTCACCAAATCGCGTGTGGCAGAAAAATTCATGGAAACGCTAATAACAACAAAAACATTAAATCTCTCTCCTTCAGCCCCTTTGCCTCCCAGGCGTGCACGCGCGTGTGTGTGTGTGCACGTGCTTTGTGTGTGTGGCTGTGTTGTGTGGCTGCCTCTGGCTCGGCCTAATAAAAATATCTGGCAAGACTCTTCAAAGTCTGAGGGGAAAGACCAGAATAAAAACAGCCCTTCTATGCCCAAATAGCCGATAACTTTTCTGGGACGTGAAAATCCTAAAAACTGCGCCGAGGCGGTAGCTTGCGACAGACTCTCCCGGGCTGCCAGGCGTGGAGGGCGGCACGGGCAGCAGGGACCGGCCACCGCACCAAGGGGGCCAGCCCAGCCGTCGTGACGCTTGTGTCCCTTGTGTGCCTGCTGGATTCAGGGTCCTTAAAGACGGGGTTCGTCACCTGCTTTGGGAGCCCCCTTTGCCCGCGGCATCCAGCGGGGAGCTCACTTAGCCTCGGACTGTCGCCGTGCTCTTCTGGGCTCCCTCAAATAAAAGCCGCCTCTGATCTCTGTTCTCGGTTCCTGGCACAGCGCCCCTGAAACGGGTGATTAGAAGGTTGGCGTTTTCAGCTCCACCCCCGACTTCTGCAGAAGGGAGGGGCCGGAGACGGAATTCAGTCACGCCCACATTAAAACCCCAAATGCCAAACCGCGGGGTTTCGAGGGCTTCTGGGCTGGTGAACACACGGAGATGCCGGGACGGTGGAAACTGGGCGCCCCCACACCCCGCAGGTAGATTCTTTGTACTAAACCAGTAACGGGCAGCATTCTTTCCGAATTCTGTGAGTCATTCTGGCAAATGACCAGACGCGGGCGCGGCTCATGGGAACGCTGCGCTCGTGGCGATCTGGGGGCAATACAGGTGGCCCGGGGCCGGGGTCAGCTGCTGGGACCCCTCTTCCGGGGGCACTCTTGTGGGGCTGAGCCCTCGGCTTGCGAGATCTCTGCTCTAACTCTGGTGGTTAGTACAAAGCTCAGTGGAAGTTTCGGCTACCCAGTTGGTGTCGGAGACTTGGTCGGTGTGAGACAGAAACCTCTCGAGCATCTTTACTCCTCCTTATTGATACTGCCGCTGAGTGTTCACCACTGTTCTTATTAGGCTTGATCTCATTCGGCAAAGACTTCCTGAGAGGGGGAGTTCCCGTCGTGGCTCAGTGGTTAACGAATCCGACTAGGAACCATGAGGTTATGGGTTCGATCCCTGGCCTCACTCAGTGGGTTAAGGATCAGGTGATGCCGTGAGCTGTGGTGCAGGTCGCAGACGCGGCTTGGATCCCGCGTTGCTGTGGCTGTGGCGAAGGCCAGCGGCTACAGCTCTGATTAGACCCCTAGCCTGGGAACCTCCACATGCCGCGGATGTGACCCAAATAAGGCAAAAAAAAAAAAAAAAGACTTACTGAGAGGGGATCGAGCCTAGCTCTTCTCTCCAAAGCCTGCCGATCGTTCTAAGCAAGTACTTGACTCCCAGTCTGTTCAGGTCAGAAAGAAATGATGGGAACCTTTCATCTCTACCAGCGGAAGGCGCCTTCCGAAGAGAGGAGAGGACGGCGCCTTGACTGGTGCCCCGAGTTTCCCAAGAACAGGGACTGTTCAGCCAGGAAGTCGTCCTGCCGTCGCACTGGCGCGTCTCCTTTCTCAACGGAGCCGTGGGGTGACTTTGTCTAAGGTTCGTATACCTGAGGCGAGAGCACACGGCAAAATCGGAAAGCGGCCAAGCAGCGGTGTTAGCACTCCGCAGACCGAGACGTTCTCGTTTCGGAGGGCACGAGCCGAAACGGCAATTAGCACGACAGCAGTGCCCTGAGCACACGGTAGCGTAAAAGCACGATGTGCACGGATTTGTGGCAGATCCGTGGCTCAGAGGACACCCGGAGCCCTTTGTTCAATAAGACTAAATTAACCTACATTTTCCCTATTTCTCATAAACCAAAAACCTACGACCTTAAAGATTTGGCTTCTCAGATGTTCGTCTGAAATAAATTCCAAAATAGATTAATGACAAAAAATTCTAAAGAAAAATAGAGGTGAATATTTATACAATGTGAGTGCCAACAGGACTTTCTATGCATGCCTCCAAAAAAAGAAGGTGTAAAGAAAAGGATATGGTTGACTGTTAAAGTCAGAAGATGTCACAGAGATGCCTTGATGGACGTGGGAGAGTCTGCGTGACATTTTAAGTGAAATGTGCACAGCGGGACCTCTCTAGCAGGTTTAGCAGCTGAAGTCATAAGGTTCCAGAAATCGTTCCTTTTGTGCGCCTTTGCTCTCCCCACCCCGTTTTAGCCAAAATCAGCTGAAAGGACCGATGGCATCTTGTTTGTGGCGACGGGACAGAATGAGGCCTTCTCTCTCCACGTCTCAGAAGATGAAGAGGGTGGGTGCTCAGAGAAGCTGTTCTGGAATGAAGGAGTTTTGAGAGACGTAGCGAGGAAATTTGATGCGTAACCTTTGAACAGATTCTCGTTGGAAGAAACAAGCTGTAAAAGAAGCAGAGTTCCCTGGTGGCATAGAGGTTCAAGATGTGGTGCTGTCACTGCTGTGGCCCGGGTTCGATCCCTGGCCCAGGAACTTCTGCATGCCTCAGACACGGCCAGAAAAAAGAAAATTTCCAGGACCAGAAGGAAATTTGAAAAAAATAAGAAATGCATACTGAAGCAGTTAGGGGTTAAAACGTCATATTGTCCACAAATCACTGATTTTTTTAATGACAATGTCCAATCCATTGTTAAGCCATCTACCAAATTCTTCACTTCAGTTTTTTTGTTTTTTTTTTGTCTTTTGTCTTTTTAGGACCACACCCCCAGCATATGGAGGTTCCCAGGCTAGGGGTCTAATCTGAGCTGTAGCCGCAGCAACACTGGATCCGAGCTGCGTCTGCGACCTACAGCACAGCTCACGGCAATGCCGGATCCTTAACCCACTGAGTGAGGCCAGGGATCAAACCCGCAACCTCATGGTTCTTAGTCGGATTCGTTAACCACTGAGCCACAACAGGAACTCCCATTTCAGATTTTTCAGTTCTGGAATTTTCTTCCTTCCTTCTTCCTCTCTCTCTCTTTCGGTTTCTAGGTCTCTACTGAGTTCCATCTGTTCTCACTATGCCTGTACTCCTTAAATCCTTCAACTTATTTATAGCAGCTGTATTGCCGTCTTTGCCAATTCCAACATCTGCATCATCTTTGTGTCTGTTTCTATCACCGCTTGTTCTCCCTGGTTCTGGGTCGTGTTTACCTGGCTTGTGCACGTTGCTAATTGTGCTCTAGGCTAAGATTGTCGCCTGCGCCGCCTTCCTGTAAACACGGCCGGGCTTTGTTCTTCCTCGGAGGCTCCTTGAAGCTGCCGGTTAGGGTCTGTGGGGCAGGGTCCAGAGCAGCCCTTACTCTCGGCGGTACGAGCCCTGGTTCTGAGCCCTGGGCTTCCTGGACCGCCCCTCCACGCCCGCGCTGTTCAGAGGGGCTCTCTCCTCTCTGGCAGGTCAGGAGTGGCACACTGCCCCCCGCCAGGCAGCCTGGAACCTCGTGGAGCCCTCCTGCCCTGTCTGCCGTCTGCCACGCCTCACAGAACCTGGCTGTGCTTGCAGCTCAGGATCCAGGCGGGGACCAAGGGCAGCTCCCGGGCATCCGCGTGGCCGCCTCCGCGTTCCCCCGCCCCTGCGGGGCCACGTGCTGCGCGTGCGCGTTGCTGCAGCATCCCTGCCTCTGACCCGGTTTGTTCCGCCCCGAGGCCGCCCCTCCTCTCTGGGTGGGCCCTCCTTCCCTGCGCTGCGGTTTGGAGGGTGCATCCCGGCCACACGTGGAACTCTTCCGATGGTCGCCCTCCTCCCGGAGTCGGGCCTGTCCGCCCAGCATCCGAACGCAGCTGGTCCCCGGGCCGCGTCACGGTTAATGGCAGGAGTCCGGGCCGGCCCAACGCATCGAGTTCCCCTGCCTCAGGGCAGTGCGTTCCTCGTCCTTCCTTCCTCTTTGCAAAATCCCCGCCGGGTGTGGAGTCCAGCGAGTCGGAGCTGGGGTGGGCACCAGAAACATCCAGGCCAGCGATTTTCTGCTTCGCTGCCTGTGGGGATCTGGGGCTCTCCAGGCCTGCGTGTTTTCCTTTCATCGGTGTGCTCTAACCGGTCCGGTTTTAAACTAGTCGTTTCTGAAAGAAGCCTAAGGAACATCACTTTTCTCTCAGGTGTAGGGTGCCAGCGTCACTTTCTGTACCTCATGGACTTGGGTGGGGACCGCCCCTCCTTGGAGCAGGTGCCTCAGCTGTGCCGCTGGCGTCTTAGCCGTGCCGTCCAGGAGAGATCCCGGAGCTGCGGGTCCTGCCCTCGGACGCCCTGGGGACCAGCTCCCACGGCGGGGGCTGGGGAGGCCCTGGAACTGAGCCTTCTGACTCCGGATCGGTCCCCTCCGGTCCTGCCCGCGTTGTGCAGACAACTGCAGCTCCGTGAGGAGAGCCGGGAGGGCGGCCCAACACAGGGCCCAGGGAGAAACGCCATTGTCCCTGCAGGCACCGCTCCTTCAGAGGCTCTGCTCTTTTGACACGATCCAAGAAAAACTGTGGTTTCAATTTCCCCTTTCAGTCGGGGACGAGAAAGTCGGAGTGCTGACCCAAGTCTTAGAAAACCCGGTGTGTGACCTTGGCTTGTGTGATTCGGGTTCTCAGAGCAGGGCCAGCTTCGCGGGCACCTGACCTGTGTATCTGCAACAGCCTGTGTGCCCGGGAGGAGCCAGACCTGACCTGAGGCCTGAAATTCAAACCAGGCCCCTCCCACCTGCATTTTGCGCTGGGCCTCATCAAATCCTGGCTGGGGCTGGCGGGTGGGGCTGGCGACAAGGCTGAGAAGCTGCTCTAGGGGACTGAACCGTCCTGTGCAGACGGGTCAGTCGTTCTTGTGGGTGTAGCCTCTTCAACCTTTTCCTGTGGATCCACACATGTACACACACCGCGTTTTGTTCGTAAAAATGATGTCACACCACACACGGTGCATTTATAAGATACGTTTTTCACTTAGCTGGCTTTATGATCGTTTTCAGGAACTGCATCCAGACCTATCCCAATTTCTTAAAATTTCCTTCATTGCTTTCCGTCATCTAAATGAATTACATTCTCTTCCTGTTGAGAAAAAAATAAACTCTGGGTGAATTCCACTGCCCTGACTCATTTCCTCCCCCTCCCTCCCTCCTTCCCTCTCCTCGTCTTTCATTTCTTTCCTTTTTTGCTGCTAAAAATTAAAGTTAGCTGTATAGTTAGAACTGCTTAAGATGATACATTTTAGGATCTTTTTTTTTTTACTGCAGTTAAAAATAATAATTTAAAAACCTTATGGAGTTCCCTTCGTGGCTCAGTGGTTAAAGAATCCGACTAGGAACCATGAGGTTGCGGGTTCGATCCCTGGCCTTGCTCAGTGGGTTAAGGATCCGGCGTTGCCGTGAGCTGTGGTGAAGGTTGCAGACGCGGCTCGGATCCCGCGTTGCTGTGGCTGTGGCGTAGGCCGGCGGCTACAGCTCCTGTTAGACCCCTAGCCTGGGAACCTCCATATGCCGCGGGTGCGGCTCTACATAAAGGCAAAAAGACCAAAAATAAATAAATAAAGAAATAAAAATAAAAATAAAAACCCTTAGAAGTTCCCGTGGTGGCTCAGTGGTTAACAAATCCAACTAGGAGCCATGAGGTTGCGGGTTCAATCCCTGGCCTCACTCTGGGTTAAGGATCTGGCGTTGCCGTGAGCTGTGGTGTAGGTCGCAGACACGGCTCGGATCCCGCGTTGCTGTGGCTGTGGTGTAGGCCGGCAGCTACAGCTCTGATTAGACCCCTAGCCTGGGAACCTCCATATGCCGCGGGTGCGGCCCTAGAAAAGGCAAAAAGACAAAAATAAATAAATAAAAATAAAATTAAAAAATAAAAAATAAATAGGTAAAAACCCCTAGATCTGGATTCTTTTCTTGGCCGCAGCCACGGCAGGTGGAAGTTCCCAGGCCAGGGACTGAACTCTGGCCACAGCGGAGGCAACGCCGGATCCTTAACTTGCTGGTGCCACGCGGGAACTTTCCGATTTTTTTTTTAACAAAGCTGGAACATGTCTGAGGATGTGTACAGACATTTCTGTAGAACAGGTAGAAGTGGGGGTGCTCGTCCTACGAGAACATTCGTTTGAAATTGAAAGACTTGGTGAACTTCTCCCCCAAAGCCCTAATTCAGACTCTACACACGGCGCACAGACAGGAGTCTGGCTTTCTCCTAGTCTCACCAGTACCGGGAGTCACCAGCCTCTAAATTACAGCAGAGAGCAGCAGGAAGAGTCCCTTTCGGACCTCACCGACGGCAGGCAGAAGCTCCCGGCCCGGTGACGGAACCTGTGCCACAGCAGCGATCACGCCGGTCCTTAACTCTCCAGGCCACCAGGGAGCTCTGTCCCGATGGTGAGCGCACACACTGTCCAGCACGTCTGGGTGGCGCGGAGAAGACCGAGACAAAACAAGACAAAGCACCAATTTAAGAACACAAACCAGGGCTGTAACAGGAGGATGTGCCTCCCTCTTGAGACTGTTTGCCTCTTGTATAATCAAAGCGGAAAACTCCAGTATCAGACACTCTTATACGACCAAGAGTTCACCAGATTGGCTGTACACGCAATAAATGTGGTGACGTACCAAGAAATATGTGTTGGTCTCTGCCCCCCCCACCCCCGTTTCTGACCCAGAGCCCTTAGGCGCCTTGGCGCTCCCGGGTGACAGGAGCACGGTTCACCCTAACGAGGCCGGTCTTGGGCGCTTCTGAATGGCTTCACGGCGGGCCCGGTCTCTAGAAAGAACCAGCCGGGCGTCCCTCGTGGCTCGCAACGTAACGGCACAGTGTCTCTTCTCAGTGGCCGTGGCTGCCCCTGGCTCAGGAACTTCCCTGGGCTGCAAGCGCAGCCACCTGTTAAAAAAAAGAAAGACCCAACTTGATTAGAGGCTTGGAACCTTCAGCCCCGCCCCCAGCCTCCGGGAAAGGGAGGGGCTAGAGGCTGCGCTAATGATCATCACCCCCCTTGACGAGGCCTCTAAAAACTGGGAGCTCCCCGGTTGCTGCACCTGTGGAGGGGCTGGGAGGGTGGGACGTGAGCATGGAAGCTCCGCCCCTTTCCACGTGCCCTGCAGATGTGTGTCTTTCACCTGGCTGTTTTTTTCTTTTTTTCGCTTTTTTCCTTTCTTTTTAGGGCCGCACCTGTGGCATATGGAAGTTCCCAGACTGGGGATCAAATGGGCGCTGCAGTTTCCAGCCGACACCACAGCCACAGCAACACCAGATCCGAGGCGCATCTGTGGCCGATACTGCAGCTTGGGGCAAGGCCAGAGCCTTAACCCACTGAGTGAGGCCAGGGATTGAAACCACATCCCTCATGGATGCTAGTCAGATTCATTTCTGCTGCTATAAATTAATCTATTTACAATGGACTTATTTACAAGTGGGTTAAGGATCCAGCTGTGGTGTCAGCCGAAGATGAGGCTCAGACCCCACGTTGCGGTGGCTGTGGTGTAGGCCAGCAGCTGCAGCTCTGATTCAGCCCCTGGCTGGGGAACTTCCATATGCAAAAAGGAAAAAAAGGAAAGAACAAGTGAAAGCATATAAGAAAAAAATAGGTAACTAATTGGTTTCTCAAAGGGAAAGTAATTCTAAAAATGAAAGCAGAAGGCAATATCAGAAACCACTAGGGAAAAACCTATATTTTTCCAGAGGAAAAAAAAAACCCTGTTCATTAATAAAACATCATAACACAATCTGTGAAAAAGTTCTCACCAACGATAAAAGAAATGCAGTAGGTGTGTACATGTCTGTGTACCACGTAAGACAGCAGGCATTTTAATTCGTGTAAAAGGTACCACGTTATGCCTTCTTCTTCCCCTCTTTTTACTCAGCGCTGTCCATCCATGAGACTGACGGCCCCCCAGTCTGCACTTTGGTTTCTGATTCCCACGTAGTTATTCCACAGTGTGGCTCCCGTCTTTGTCGCCTGTTCCCACTGAGATGGGCACTTAGGTGGCTTCCCACTCCTTGCTCCACAGACGAGGCCACCGTGGAGACCCCAGTCCTGTGCCTTCACGGACTTGGCCACACACCCGGAAGGGGGCCGGCTGGGTCCCTTGATGGACACCCTGGAGGCAGTGACAGATGACTTCCTGTGGGGGTGTCTCGGTTCCTGGCTCTCACTGGCTGTACCCCACTTTCTGACACCGTCAGATGATGGCTGTAGAGCAGTACCTCATGGCATTTTATTTGTATTCCTCTGATTACTAAGTTTCTGCCTTATTCTCTGATTGGTAGGAGTTCTTTGTAGAGGCAAGTATTAGTTTCTTTTTTTCTTTTTCCTGTGCTTTAGGGCCGCACCCACAGCATATGGAGGTTCTCAGGCTAGGGGTCCAATCAGAGCTGTAGCCTCTGGACTTTCCGGGTGGCTCACAACGTAACTACTCGGCGTTGCTTCTACAGAGCTGTAGCCTCTGGCCTACACCACAGCCACAGCAATGCCAGATCCAAGCCACTTCTGTGACCCACACTACAGCTCACGGCCATGCCGGATTCTTAACCCACTGAGCGAGGCCGGGGATCAAACCTGCATCCTCACGGATACTAGTCAGATTTGTTTTTGCTGAGCCACAGCGGGAACTCCCCTAGTTTCTTGATTTTAAAAAATTTTAATCGAATTTTTTCTTCCAATTTTATTGATATACAGTTGACATACAGCGTTGTGTAAGTTTAAGGGGTGCAGAATAATGATCTGACTTACATCACGAAATGATTATCACAATAAGTTTGGTGAACATCCATCACCTCTTACAGATACAAAGTAGAAGAAAAATAAAAACGTATTTTTCCTTTTGATGACGACTCTAAGGATTTACGTTCTTAACTTTCACGTATGACATGCTTCAGTGTTAACGATATTTAACGTGCTGTGCATTGCATCCCAGTGCTTATTCATTTTATACCAGGACGTTTGCAGCTTCTGAGCACCTTCATGCAGTGCCCCTCCCCGCCCCATCCCCTGCTTCTGATAATCACAAATCTGATGTCTTTTTCTGAGTTTGTTTGCTTTTTGAAGGGTAAGTGACCTATAGCATTATGTTAGTTGCAGGCATACAGCACAGTGATTCGATATTTCTGTGCATTTCACGGTGATATCACGATGCGTCTAGGTACCGCCAGTCACCATAAAAAGGCAGTAATTACCCTGCTGTTGACCATATTCCACTCACTGTCCATTTCACGCGCCTGGCTCATTTAGCTGGTAATTGGAAGTTTGTACCTCTTAATCTCCCTCAGCTATCTCTCTCTTCCCCGGCCTGCTGCCTTCTGGAAACCACCTGTTAGTTCTCTGTAGTTATGACTCTGTTTCTGTTTAATTATGTTTGTTCATTTATTTTGTTTTTTAGATTCCACATGAAAGCAAAAGCATACGGCATCTGTCCTTTTCTGTCTGACTTATTTCACTTAGCATAGTACCTCTCGGTCCATCCACGTCACAAACGGCAGGCTTTCATTCTTTTTTATGGTTGAGTAATATTCCGTTGTATATATTTACATATGTACACACATATGTATGTGTTACATCTTTATCTACCCACGGGCACGAAAGTTGCTTCTGTATCTTGGCTATTATGAACAATGCTGCAGTGAACATAGGGGTGCATATATATTTTTGAATTGTTTGGGTTTTTTTTTAAATACCCAGAAGTGGAATTGCTGACTTGTGTGGTAGTTCTCTCTTTAATTCTGGGGGGAACCTGACACCTTCCCTAATGATTAGTGAGGTTGAACGCTGTTTCACTTGCCTGTTGGCCATCTGTACCTCTTCTTTGGAAAAATGTCTGTTCAGATCTGCTCCCCATTTTTTTTTTTTGTCAAGATTGTTTGGGTCTTTTTGATGGTAAATTGTGTGAGTTCTTTGTATATTTTAGATATTAGCCCTTTATCAGCTATATTGTTTGCACATACAATTTGTGTAGCCAGTTTAACGATATTTTTATGACATCTTCTTTCGATCTGATGATGGTATTCTTCAAAATTGAGTCGTTTTTCACCTTATCACTCATTTAGATATTATCTTTCCCTTTTGTCTATTACCAACATTCTTTTCAGTCCAAAAGTAGTTACAGGTAGTGGGACAACAGGATGCCCCATAGGCAGAAAATTTATGTTGGACCCCTCCTACCTCATATCATAGACACCAGAATGGATTAACACTCTAAATATGAGCGCTAAAACCATAAATGTCTTAGAAAAAGCATAGCTGTAAATCTTCGTGACTTTGGATAGGGTGATGGATTCTTAGCCATGACACCAAAAATATGAAAAACGTGAACTTCACTAAATTAAAAACTTCTGTGGATCAAAGGGCATTTCAGGAAGGGGAAAATATAACCTAAAGAATGGGAGAGAATTTTGCAAACCATACATCTGATAAGGGTCTGATATCCAGAACACAGAAAGAACTCTTGGACCTTGACAACAAAACGACAAGCAACCCAATGAGAAAATGAACAAAAGATTTAAAAAAACTTGTCTCCAAAGAAGACACATACAAATGGCCAGTTAGCACGTGAAAAGACGCTCAGCATTATCAGTCATTACGGAAATGCATTTCAAAACCACAATGAGGACACATCCCCCACAAAGGACGGCTATGTTTTTTTCTTTTTAGGGCCGCACCCGCAGCATATGGAAGTTCCCAGGCTGGGGGTCAAATTGGAGCTGCAGCTGCTGGCCTACACCACAGCCACAGCAGTGGGGGATCTGAGCCACGTCTGTGACCTGCACCACAGCTCACGGCAACACGGGATCCTTAACCCACTGAGCAAGGCCAGGGATTGAACCTGCATCCTCATGGACAATAGTCGGGTTTGTTACTGTTGAGCCACAACAGGAACTCCTGGGGATGGCTATAATTTTTCAACAAAAGAAAGAAAATAGCAAGTACTGGCAAGGAGATGGAGAAACTGGAACCCTCATACAATGCCGGCGGGAATGTAAAAGGGGCCAGCCACTGTGGAAAGCAGTTTGGTAGTTCCTCAAAAAGTTAAACACAGAATTACCACATGACCCGGCTATTCCCTTCTAGGTATGTACCCAAAAGAATGAAAAACAAACATGCAGATAAATACATGTACCAGCATGTTCATAGCAGGATGACTCACAACGAGCCAAGTGATGGAAATAAACCTTCAGTGGAGGTCCACCGATGGAGGGCTGGGTAAACAGAATATGCTCCATTCAGACCATGGAATATTATTCAGTCATAAAAAAGGATGAACGGTTGACCCTTGCTGCAGTGTGGATGAACATCGACTGCAACCTGTTTGGTGAAAGAAGCCAGACGCAGAAGGTCTTACTTTATATGAGTCAACTTACATGAAATAACCCGAATAAGTAAATCCATAGAGACAGAAAGCAGACAGCGGTTGCCCAGGGGATGGAGGGAGGAGGAAACAGGGAGTGACAGTTTAGCGGATACAGGGTTTGGCTTTGGCGTGATGGAAACATTTTTGGACCTGGATCAAGGTGGAGGTTGCACAACCGCTGTTCCCTTACTAAGGGCCACACACTCTTTGCTTTTAAATGATGTTCACTGTGATTTTAGGTCATGTGGATTTCATCTCAATAAAAAATTCTAAAAAGCTAACACAAATCACTGATTTCTAATTCTGTTGTTTTTTTTTTTAAGTCACAGAGTCCGTCTACAGTCAAATTGTTGAACCACGCACGGTAAGTGATACACGACATGTAAAACGCAGTCCCGGCCCCTGATGACCAGGGCGTCTGTGGCTGGAGGACACGGATGGCTGCATGCAGAGCGACTGCTGCGGGACACAGGCGCTCGCTCAGGGTGCGGTGAGGGAGTTCGAGGAGGCACGTCTGGCTCTGCGGAAAAAGACTTTTCACAGGAAGACGACATCGGAAACGAGCCTTCCGGGTTGAGGGGACTGTGCCGCCCTCAGAGTCAGAGGTGGAGAAGGACAGCAACACTGGGAAGGTGTGATCTGTAGGAGAGGCCGCGTGCTGAGTTTAAGGGCGTCGCCTAGTCCAGCCTCGGGCTTCCCAGTCCTGGCCTGGCCACTAGCGACCAGGTGTCAGCGACCGTGACTCCGCTCCTTTGTGTCCCCAGCGACGGATGCAGCGTTCGCAACATTCGTGGTGACCGATGAATGTCCAAAAAAGATAAAACCAAAATGTGCATTAAAGGAGTTCCCGTCGTGGCTCAGCGGAAACAAATCCGACTAGGAACCACGAGGTTGCAGGTTCGATCCCTGGCCTCACTCAGTGGGTTAAGGATCCGAGGTGGCCGTGAGCTGTGGTGTCGGTCGCAGACACGGCTCGGATCCCGGTTGCTGTGGCTGTAGCAGAGGCCATCAGCTACAGCTCCGATTAGACCCCTAGTCTGGGAACCTCCACATGCCGCGGGTACGGCCCTAAAATGACAAAAAAGGCAAAAAACAAAGTGTGCTTTAAAGAAACTTCCTAAAAAGCACTAGCAGCGGACGTGTATAAAATCGTAGCAACAGCCAGCAGCATGTATTTACTGCCAAAAGAGGCTGAGGCAAATGTGTGTGTGACAAGAGCTAGGATGTGCCTTAGTGTGTAGGCGTGGCGGGAAATAAGTCTGGGGCCTTGCAGGGACACTCTGCCTGCCATCCCGGGGATTTGGGCTGCATCTTAAATGCCTGCAGTCCTGCGGCCCGGCCAGAGCAGCGTGAAGGGCGGCCAGCGTGGGGCGAGCGGGGAATGGGCCGATCAGGGCACTGGGGGGGGGGGGGCTCGGGGACACAGAAGGGGACAGGCTCATGTGCGAGGCGGGTGCACCCCTCACGGGGAGGAAAACCTGCCGCAGAAGAGGATGCTGTCGGCCTTGTTGTGCCTGATGAAGAACAGGAAGGGGCGGTCGGCACAGAACCTGGGCCCGGACTCGGCGCAGCACTCCATCAGCACCAGCGAGGCCGAGGCGGCCGCCGCCTCCGCGCCCTCCTCGTCCACCTCCACCAGACTCTTGTGCACAAAGGCGGACAGGCTCAGGCCCCCGCCCGCGGCCATGGCCGAGAAGTCGGCCGCGCCCTGCTGGAAGGCGTCGGCCACCCCCAAGCGCCGGAGCAGCGACTCCAGGTCGTAATCCGCTTCCAGCTTAAACCTCGGGAGGAACACCTCTACCTCCACGCTCCGCGTGCGCTCCGGCCGCGTCCAGGCCAGGAGTTTCTCGAAGGTGAGCCGTCTCTCCACCTGAAAGACCAGAATTCGACTTTGGGGTCCCCACTTCTGCACACGTCTACGCGCCCAGGCACCCCGACCCCTTCTCCTCTCGGGGCTGAAGCAGGCACGCCGTCTGCCAGGACCCATCTGCACACGCGGCTTCCTGCCCAGCGGAGGCGCCCGGAGCCGCTGCGTCCTGGCTGGCGTTCCGTCCCCGACAGCCGCTGCGCGACAGACTTCAGCCCGACAGTTGTCACTGGCCCTGCTGGCTGTGTTTTTTTCTTTTAACTACGATTATTTTTGAAGACAACAAGGCGTCGCCATGAAGAACAGAGAGGGGAGGGGGAGTTCCTGCTCTGGCACAGCGGGCTAAGAATCTGACTGCAGCAGCTCAGGTTGCTGTGGAGGTATGGGTTCGATTCCCCTCCGGGCACAGTGGGTTGAAGGACCCAGGGTTGCCGTCGCTGTGGTTTAGACTGCAGCTGCAGCCTAGATTCAGTCCCTGGCCTGGGAATTTCCTTATTCTGTGGGTTCTGCCATTAAAAAAAAAAAAAAAAAAAATGAAGAAGAAGAAAAGCGACGGGAAGGAGAGGGCTCTCCGAATAGCCTCCCCAGAAGGGAAACCTCCCCGAGTTTGGGACAAACCCAAGGAGGGACAACCCAGGGAGAGCCCCTGGCTGCTGCTCAGCTCACACAGGCCCCGAGGGACAGGGGGACGCGGCCTGCCAACCAGTGCCCAGCTCTCACCCTCGGGGTTCGTGCCAAAAGAGGCCAGGAGGCTGGGCAGTGCCAGCTCGGGAGTTCTGGCTCCGCCTCCGTGCCCCCACCCCCCGCCCCCGTGTTAGGCCAAAGTGTAAGATTTTCTTGCTCACTGTCAGGTTCGAACAGAGACAGTGGTTCCTAGTTTTTTAAACATAGTGCTCATAACAAGGATTATGATAATAACAGCGGCTCACAGTTATACAGGCCACGCTCAGTTCCCTAAATTAGCCCCATTTTGTCCTCACGATTACCCTACCAGGCAGATGTCATCATCGTCCCCGACTCAGATGAGAAAACAGTCTCAGATGAGTCATCTGTCACGGTCATGGGGGCGCCAGTGGGAGAAGCAGGCGTTGGATAAGAGCTGGAGCCTGGGGGCCTGCATCCTGGCGTAAAAGGTGGACCTCAGAGCTCCCACCGTGTCTCAGCGGAGACGAACCCCACTAGGGTCCATGAGGATGCGGGTTCGATCCTTGGCCTTGCTCAGCGGGTCAAGGATCCGGCATTGCCATGACCTGTGGTGCAGGTCGCAGATGCGGCTCGGATCCTGCATTGCTGTGGCTGTGGCGTAGGCTGGTGGCTACAGCTCCGATTAGACCCCCAGCCTGGGAACGTCCATAAGCCACACCTGTGGCCCTAAAAAGAAAAGAAAAGACAAATGGACCCCCCCAAAGGTGGAGGGGGCTTGAGTCCCAGCCCCCAGGGAGGGACATGACGGTGTTTCTGGGTTCAGCTCACCTCGCTCAGAGCCACGTGGTCGTCGGGGAGCAGGACCACCAGACTCAGCTCCTCGTCCTCGTAGGGCAGCTCCAGGACCTGGGCCTGCACCTCCTCTATGCGCCCGAGTCTGAACGTTCCTTCCTGAAACATCATCTGCACCGGCCTCTGCTCCTTCTGACGGGCGTGAACAGGAATTGGGAGCCGGTTATGGAAAGAGGCAACACGTGCTTCCAGAAGAGCTGCAGCTGGCCCCGGAGTGTCTGCGGCGCCTGTGCCGGAGACGGCACTCTTCCCCGAGGGGATATTTACAGTCCGACCACCTGCTCCCTCCCAGTCCCGTCACAAGGCGTCTGTTGAGGGTGCTGGCCTGGGAAAGGCCGCGTTTTACTCAGCAAAATAAGTGGAGCACTCTGCATCTTCCGGAAAAGGAAGCCTATTTGCCGCAGTTAAAACACATGCCCGGCAGGGAGTTCCCGTCGTGGCTCAGTGGTTAACGAATCCGACTAAGAACCATGAGGTTGCGGGTTCGATCCCTGGCCTTGCTCAGTGGGTTAAGGATCCACTGTTGTGTAGGTCGCAGACACAGCTCGGATTCCACGTTGCCGTGGCTGTGGCGAAGGCTGGCAGCTACAGCTCCTGTTAGACCCCTAGCCTGGGAACCTCCATATGCCGCGGGTACAGCCCTAGATAAGGCAAAAAGACAAAAAAATATATATATGCCCAGCAGATACTCCTAATGAAACGATATAATCAAACCAAGCTAAACAGAAAATTATTTCTATTTCATTAGAAAAAGGTTTGACAATAAAGTGCGATGAAGCTCGTAGTGTCAAAGCAATGGGACCAGGAATGTAGATGGAAGCACCGGCTTAGGGGCCTCCTGGTAGCGTGCACTTAAATCCAGCTGTCCCAAGCCTGACACTCGAATTCAAGAAAATAACATTTGGGGAGTTCCCCTTGTGGCGCAGGAGAAACGAACCCGACTGGTATCCACGAGGATGCAGGTTCGAGCCTGGCCTCCCTTAGTGGGTTGAGGATCCAGCGTTGCCATGAGCTGTGGGGTGGGTCAAAGACACGGCTCGGGTCTGGCGTTGCTGTGGCTGTGCCGGAGGCCGACGGCTGTAGCTCCGGTTTGACCCCTAGCCTGGGAACCTCCTTATGCCTCGGGTTCAGCCCTAAAAAAACAAAACAAAAGTTAGGAGGTTATAAATACTGAATAATGATAAGTTAACAATTCGAGTCTTTCATTTTTAAAATACTTGATTAAAGAAATACGTTTTCACAGCCTTTCCCTCCATCTCCCAGCGCACACATTTCCCACTTCCTTAACACCTGTGGGAAATCTTGGGGGGCTTTTTTTCTTTTTTGCTTTCTATCTGAGCAATTTGGGCTAAAAAGAAAAGCTTAAATGTCCAGAACTGCGTGTATGATGAACACACGCATTTATTCACGCAGCAGTGACTGCGGGAGAGACTGCCAGAGGCAGCAGGGGCGGCGATAACACGCAAGAAATACAGGCAGCAGGTATGCTTTACACCTTCAGTTCTTTTCTACAGAGTTTAAATTTTCTTTCAGAAATGCGTTGTTTCAGATTACTTTTAGCCAATTGTTTATGCTTTTGCAAAGTTAAATCTTTCCATTCCAATTTCTTCATCAAACTAGTGGGGTCTGTCGAAGTTTCCCCTACCTGGTTTACTCTAAAAGGCATCTCCCTCGTGTAGGTTTTGTTAAATTGCTGTTCCCATTTTCCTTTGAAGTAGACGGCGTTGACAAGGACCAGCCTGGTCTGTCCGTTGATTGAGTCACGCGGCAACAACTCTGGAATTTTACCTTCAGAGAAAAGTAGAGACTGTGTGACATTGATCTTCATAAAAGCACAACGAAGCAACACGATGCGGCTTATTGGCAGCTCCTTGATTATCAGTCTGGAACCAAACGTTCTATTTACAAGTCTGCCGGATTGGATCATTAGGGACAAAAATCACACCACACACACACACACACACACACACACACGTGGCTTTCACGATGTCCAGCTCCTTGGAATCTCTGCAGAGTCGGTGACCCAAACAACTCCTCCATCAGTCCAGGAAAACACCACTCCAGGTTGCTGAACCAGAGAAACAGGAAACAAGGGCTGGGCTGGGGGGACCGCAGTAATCACACGTGATCAAAGGTCCCGAGCTACGAGCGGGACGAACATTCCACGACTGCACATGGCAACGTGGCAGAGGCCACCGTGCATGGCTGAGGGGAAGCTGTCGGCAATGCGCAGGACCAGTGCTCTGGAAGCTCCATGGGAGCTTCTGGAAGCCTCTAGAAAAGACTTCATTATTTGATCCTCCAGACAAAACACCAGACATTCTTGGAAAAGGTCAGGTGGCGAGTGAAAGGTACCCTCTTGCCCTGGAGATCCAGCCTCTCCTTTTCAGTGAACCAAGGGCGCCCCTGCTGACTGCTCTCCGCCGTAGAAGCGCCTGCTGCCTCGGGGCGGCACGGAGGACGCAAGGAGGACGGAACGGGGGACGCGGGGAGGACGGAACGGGGGACGCGGGGAGGACGCGGGGAGGTGCCTGCTGAGTCTCAGGAATTCCGCCTCCTGTCCGTCACCGTCTCGCTGTGACAGGAGCGGCCGCGTTCACAGCGGCACTAAGTGTGGCTGGTGCAGAGGGGCCTGCATGGGGCCAAGGTCACACCTCAGTGGCTGCGGGGCCAAGGCCAGAACACGCCGCTCACCTAGACAGAAATGAGTGAGGCTCAGCCCCCAGACCGGTGATTTCCGTCTGCAGAACCCTTGGCCTCTCGAGTCCGGGTTTATCACGTCTAGGTCAAGGTGCGGGACAGGGCTTATCACTGCGCAGCGAGTAAGCGTAAGGCGCCGAGCAGGGCGGGGCGGGGGGGCCGCGCAGGCTCCAGACCGGGGAGGCCCCAGGGTGGGCGCCGACCGTCGGTCTCCTTCCTACAGCGGCTTCACCCCGGACGTGACCCTGACAGCGCGAGTTATTAGACTGGAAATTTGGCCTATGAGCTGTTTTGTTTGTTTGTTTTTTTGATGTCTGTGTCAGTCTCTCCGGCCCTGGGCGAACGGCAAGGTGGAGTCTCTGTCGCTGAAAGTCTGAGCATGTGGTCAGACCCTGTTTGAGTCCATTAAGGTTCAGATTCGCCATGAGGGCCAGCCGGCGCGGCTCTGAGCGTCAGGGAGACTACGACAGAGGTTCCCATCGTGGCGCAATGGTTAACGAATCCGACTAGGAACCATGAGGTTGCGGGTTCGATCCCTGGCCTCGCTCAGTGGGTTAAGGATCCAGCGTTGCCGTGAGCTGTGGTGTAGGTTGCAGACGCGGCTCGGATCCCGCGTTGCTGTGGCTGTGGCGAAGGCCGGCGGCTACAGCTCCTGTTAGACCCCTAGCCCGGGAACCTCCATATGCCGCGGGTGCGGCCCTAGAAAAGGCAAAAAGACCAAAAAAAAGAAAGAAAGAAAAAAAGGAAAACTATGACATCAGAGGAGCAAGGACGGGGGAGGGGGAGGGAGGGGGAGGGGAAGAGAATGGCTTGTAATTCTGACCTTCGGTCTTTTTTGAGACCCAGGCGTTTATCTGCTTCCTGGATGCCTCTGAGGCCCTGGCGAAGGAGAGCTGCTCCAGCTCAGCGTCGTAGAAGCGAAGGCAGGATTCCCTAAAGGTCTTTGGAGGGGACAGTGGTCAGTGAGGCCCAAGTGACACGTCACGTCAGCAAGTGTCCAAAAGTGCCGAGTGTTACATACTTGATATTAAAAAAGTCATACGTGGATAGATACTGGGCGACTTTGGGGCTGAGGACAGGGAGGCGCGGTAAGGAGAAAGCAGAAGAGACTCAGGTGGTTTGGAAAATGCTGGTATATCCATGACCTCCTCAAATATGAGTTTGACATTCCTATCACATATCCCACTACCGCTCCAGAAATTGCAGTCCCTGAACTGGATGGAAAAACAGCAAAGATGTACAGGGGTGGCAAAATGTGCCTGACAGATCACTTTAAGCCTTTGTGGGCCAGCAACGTGCCTAAGTTTGGACTGGCTCATCTCATGGCTCTGGGGCTGGGTCCATGGCTGGCAGTGAAAATCCCTGATCTGATTCAGAAGGGGGTGATTCAACATAAAGAGAAATGCAACCAATGAAGTACCAAGCCACTGAGGCAGGACAGAGGGACCTTTGATAGGTTATGTTCCTGTTTTCCTGTGCATCGTTCTTCTTACTATCTAACTGCTTCCCGCCACACCCCTTCACCTATAATCGTTACTGAGGAGCTGTAGCAGACACTGCAGGGGAAAAAAAAAGTGCAATACTACTACTGAATTTCTAAATTGGGTTACACGGAAGAGGAAAAACTAGGGCCTTGAAAAAACAAAGGGCAACCAATATCCCTTTCCCAGGTGGAAAAATGTGAGATCCTGAAGGGATGGGGGTGGCTGAAAGTGTGGGTACATAGTCTTTTTGGTTTTTGGAGATAATTCATCAATAAAAGCTGCTTCCTTCAGTGGCTTAAAAAAAGTCATACGTGGCTTAAAAGTGATCCTCTTAGTTCTCTAGATATAGCAGCATTTAGAGGTAGGTAAACACTAAGCCACAAATAACCAGAAATGGGTAAGTGAATTTTAGAAGTAGTCAAATTTTAAATGATTCAAGGTGTAGTTACAGAATTACACGTTATTAGAATAATGTCTATAAGCTTCCGTTCTCTAGAGGCTTTTGTCTGAGGTTCTATAGCTTGATAATAGCTTTTCATTGTCCTGTTGATTCAACTTACAGAGAGAAATTCATAAGACTTCTCCCCAAAGAGCTTGTTGGCCACTCTGAGCAAGTACCGAGCACCGGGTTTGTTCAGCTCAGCGAGAAGCGCCTGGAAATCCTGGTGAATGTCTTTCCCTGTGTTTAAAGAAAGCGCCTGTGGAGATAAATAGTTTCTGAATTATCAATATTGTTCTTCAGTCACAAAAAAACTTGTGGGCACATTTTTTCTCAAAGACTTCACAAAATTTTCCTTTATTTTATTTACTTATTTATTTATTTGCTTTTTTGGGGCCACTTTGCAGCATATGGAGGTTCCCAGTCTAGGGGTCCAATCAGAGCTGTAGCCGCCAGCCTACACCACAGCCACAGCAACGCGGGATCCGAGCCGCATCTGTGACCTACACCACAGCTCACGGCAATGCCAGATCCTTGACCCACTGAGTGAGGCCAGGGATCAAACCCGCAACCTCATGGTTCCTAGTCAGATTTGTTTCTGCCGTGCCATGACAGGAACTCCACAAAATTTTCCTTTAAAAGGACATTATTTTGGAGTTCCCATTGTGGTGCAGAGGAAACGAATCCGACTAGGAACCATGAGGTTGCAGGTTTGATCCCTGGCCTCGCTCTGTGGGTTAAGGATCTGGCGTTGCCGTGAGCTGTGGTGTAGGTCGCAGACGTGGCTTGGATCCTGCGTTGCTGCGGCTCTAGCATAGGCTGGCAGCTATAGCTCCGATTCGACCCCTAGCCTGGGAACCTCCATATGCCGCGGGTGCAGCCCAAAAAAGACTAAAAAAAAAAACAAAAATCAAGGAGAAATGCGCATCATACAGTCATGGCAGAGAAGACAGCACTTTCAGTATCTTCCAGGTTATGCAGAAGCCAAACAAAGCTAGCTCTTTGAAAGCCCAGCCCTTGATGGGACAGGAAGCAGCGTGGGTTTTAGCACACTGAGTATGTGCAGTGTTGTCCCGCGAGCACGAGAGGGTGAGGGACGTGCCACGTCACACCTGGTAAAGTGACCAAGCCGGGGCTCCCACATGAAGCACCTCGAAGCCAGTTCGTCGGCTGGCCTAAAACGCAGGAGGAGGCCCCCACCCCACACACCTAAACCTCCGCGCCCTCAGACGTGAGCTGAGAAATGACAACGATGAGCGGTCGCACGGAAGTGGGTTCTCCCGAGACAAGAGAGTCATCTTGAAACAGAAAGACACGCTGACACGAGGGGTGCGGGGGGAAGCCCCGCCCCACGTCAGCCTTCCATTTCCTCATGGGCGCATGTCTCTCGCCTGCTCCTCGGGGACAGGGACAGACTCATTTGGGGTCATTGAATATTTGTTAAACTGAGCAGCGCCTGTGCAGTCTGACCCGTGATAAGCACATGGTTTTCACCCTCCTTGCTTGTTTCTGTTCATCCCTTCCTGAGCCAGGAGACACGCTGGCTTATCAAAGCCCTGAAGTAGGTGTTCACCTACCCTGCTCACTGATGGGCCGGTACAAAGTCTTACTACTGTAAAAATGAAATGGGTCTTAGCTGCTGGGATTTCAGTTTCTGTATCCTTCCCTAAATAAGGTGCTAGGACAAAATTCTGATAGATTAATGGGAGAAACTGTGCTCAAAAATAACCTCAGTGAAGGAGAGCCCAGCCCTGCCCTTGGCATCTGGTTCCCCAGACAGCCCCCCAGGCCACCCCGGAGACAGCACGTGGCCGCAAACACACCTCCTCCTCCAAGCAGTCGTGGAGGAAGAGGGCTGCAGCTGGGAGACAGAACAGGACCACAGCAAAGGCGGTCCCCTCCCCAGCCTCACCTGGGCCACCTGGGCAGCGGTGTCTCCTTTTGCCCCCAGGAGGACCATGGCCAGGGCACAGGAGATGCTCACGGGAGAATAAAACACGTTGCGTGACGGGTCACCTTGGCACAATATCTTTAGAAGGCGGAGGGCGAAGGTGCCGTTTGCTTCAGAAAGAGCGTCCATCGTGCCGGGTGTGCAGCCTGAGGGAAGAGAAGGGCGGCCTCAGTGACCCCCGACTACGGTTGACCTAACACAGCGCAGTTTTGGAACTGTACTTTTCCTTTCCATCTTAAAGCTCAGAAATGTTTTGTGGAGGAAGACCCATTTACTGTTGCTCTCTACCCAAAAAAGAAGTCCAGTGTTAAGGTAACCAGCTGGTGTGCTGCTGGCAGTAGGTCAAACCAGCTCGGGAGCCACGGGAAAATCCACAGAAATGCCCGCAGGCGTGTGTGCACAAGTGCCCTCGAGGGTACGCATGTACGCGCGCGCGCACACACACACACACACACACACACGCACACACACACACAGACACACACGGCTCCCAGGAGCGGTGAAGTCCAGTCCTGCCTGGTCTTCGGAGGACGGCGTCAGGGTGGAGGAGGGGAGGAAGCCACAGAGGAAAACCTGTGGGTGCTCTAGCCTGGTCCCCACACCACTGCGTCTGTTCTTGCACGTATTTATGAAAAGTCCCTGTGAGATTTTCCCTTATGCACCAGACCCTGGTCTCCCATTTGCCAGCTGATGCTTGAAAAATGTCTGAGAGGCTGAATTGTATCCAGAGAGGCTGGAATGGGCTGAAAAGTTGGCTGTGAAGCAAGGAAGCTTCACCAGCCCTGGTGCTCGGCCTGGGGACGGCCCTCGGCTCTGGATGGCCAGCAGCATCTGCCATGCCACTGCCCAGCGCACCGAGCCCGCCCCTCCTGTTCTCCAGGCCTCAGGTGACCTTCAGACACTGGAAACAGGGTCAAGACGCTGTGCATTGTTTCATTTTGTTTTCAGTTTTTGCAGCTCTGAAGCGGATTTGGAAGGGTGGCTCACTCCTCCGAGCAAAAGGCACTAGAGTGGACTGTGCATGAGACAGGGAAACTGGTGCCCCGCGGACTCCGGACAGAAAGGCCAGAGGGGCGCAGGAGAGCCGGCCCGGTGGAGGGACAACCGGCCCCAGGGGGGAGGCCGGCTTCGGGGAGGCCGCCTCTGCCCAGCCAGGAGGTCAGAGGTGTCAGTGCTGGTGGGCGGGTGGTGCTGGCGCGCACCTGAAACTGAACGGTCGCCGCCATCACCCCCAGCCACGTTGCCCCAGCTGTACTTGGAAATGAGCCCCTCACTCACCCAGCTGCTGGCCTCAGGCCCGGAGCGCCCTCCCTGCCTCCGCGCAGGCCCCCTTTACCGCTCACACCCATCGCCAGGGCTTGCCTTCTGCCTCTAATGGCTCTTTTCTGGATCCTGCACCTGGTCTGAACCACCCTCCCCTCGCCCCGCTGCCGCCGCTTGAGGACCTCAGTACGGACCGCTGTCCCCTCCCCGCACACAGTCGGGACAGAGGAAGGGACGCCCGACCCTCCGCCCCGCTCTTACTCCCACCAACCTCGGGTCCAGCACAAGGCGCGCTTGACCTAAATGGCTCGCCCTCCGCCGGCTTCGGGAACACTTTATCCCCCTGCCCGTCCCTTCGCCCGCTGATGGCACTGACCCTTCCCGCTCCTGGCAGGCATCTCGACCTCCGCTCCCCGCCTCGCGCCGCACAGCGGTCCCCGTGAGCCGGCCGGCCCCCCGCCCCGCGCGCAGCGGCAGGTCCCCCGGCGCGCCCCGGCCCACCTGCCGCCGCCGCTCCGCCGAGAGCCGAGAGCCGAGACCCGAGCCGCGCGCAGACGCGACGCGGCAGGTCCCTGCGGCGGCCCACCCAGCGGCACTTCCCGGAGCCCGGGGGCGGGCCCGAGGGGACCGGGGCGGGGCCGCGCCGTCGACCCAGACCCTCGCCCCGCCCGGCTGGAACCCGCAGACCCCGGACGGACGCGGGGACAATGGGGACATGGGGGCGGGGGGGAGGGGGCTGAAAAGGAAAGGGGTTCACAGTGACAGCGCGCTGTCAAGTGAAGTCGAGTGAAGAAGTGAGGCGGGGGCGCCTGCAGAGGGGGCGAGGAGGCCCCGGACCGCTGGTCTCCTCCACTTGCAGCAGACACAGCGGTGCGGAGACAGACACCTGTTGCAGGTGTGTGCACAGCAGAGTGACCCAGGCACACATATGTATGCATTTTTTTTCTGACATTATCTTCCATCACGTTGGGGCACTAGCTCTCGTGTCAGCCTCTGCTCATCTTTTTCTCAGCAGCCGTGGCAGATGCCACGCGGACCCCATAAAGGACCCCATAAAGGAAGCGTCTTCTGCGGCCAGGAGGGGAGGCGGGGAAGTCGGCGGGCCCGTCTCAGCGTCCCGCACAGGCAGGACCCGGCTCCTGCCCCTTTCCTGCAGTGAGCCACGGTCCCTTCTTCAATGTCAGAGGGTTCTGCAAGCCAGATGTTGAACACTGGGTCACTGAGGTCGGCCGCGGTGACAGCACGTGCACCAGGGAACAGCGGCCTCGGACCAGGGCTTCTGCCCGCCCCAGGCCCGCCACACCTCCGAGTTTGCTGGGTCAGTCTGGCACGGAGCCCCCGCCTCCCCCGGCAAGTCTGCTCTCTTGGGCCTCAACTCTGCGTCTCTCCTCTCGTGGGAAGAGGCCCCTCTCCTCTAATACAGATTCCGGCAGCCTCCGCGTCCCGAGGTCTGGAGGCACCCTCCCTCCCAGCCAGGTAACCCCCGCAGGGACGGGAGACTGATTCAGCACAGATGAGAGAACAGAACTCTCGGAGTTCCTGTTGTGGCTCAGCAGTAACAAACCTGACCAGTATCCATGAGGATGCAGGTTCGATCCCTGGCCTCGTTCAGTGGGTTAAGGATCCCGCGTTGCTGTGGCTGTTTTGTAGGCCGGCAGCTGCAGCTCCGATTCAACCCCTAGTCTGGGAACCTCCATATGCTACGGGTTCTCCCCTAGAAAGATAAAAAAAATCCTGCTGTATAGCACTGGGAACTGTACGTAGTCACTTATGATGGAGCTTGATAACGTGAGAAAAAGGAATGTTTATGTGTATGTGTGACTAGGTCACCTTGCTGTGCAGTAGAAAACTGACTGAACACTGCGAACCAGCTATAATGAACAAAATAAAAATCATTTAAAAAAAAAAAAGAACTCGGAGTACCTGTCATGGCTCAGCTGAAAGGAATTCAACTAGGAAACATGAGGTTTGGGGTTCGATCCCTGGCGTCACTCAGTGGATTAAGGATCTAGCGTTTCCTTGAGTTGTGGTATAGGTTGCAGACTCGACTCAGATCTGATGTTGCTGTGGCTGTGGTGTAGGCCGGCGGCTACAGCTCCGATTCGACCCCTTGTCTGGGAACTTCCATATGCTGCGGGTGTGCCCTGGAAAAAAAAAAAAAAAGGAACTCTCAATATGAAGGTGGTCTTTGTATTTTTCTTCCCTCTTCTCCCAATAAAAGACACACCAGGATGAGAAATCCTTTCAGCAACAGATTAAGAATGAAGATATTCTGAAACGTTATTTATTTTTCCCATCAACATCTTCCCCAGCTTATTGTTTTCAAAAAGCAGCAACGTATCTGAAAAGTAGTTCCGGGAGTTCCCTTCGTGGCTCAGTGGTTAACGAATCCGACTAAGAACCATGAGGTGGCGGGTTCGATCCCTGGCCTTGCTCAGTGGGTTAAGGATCTGGCGTTGCCGTGAGCTGTGGTATAGGTTGCAGACGCGGCTCGGATCCTGCGTTGCTGTGGCTGTGGTGTAGGCCGGCGGCTACAGCTCCTGTTAGACCCCTAGCCTGGGTACCTCCATATGCCGCGGGTGCGGCTCTACATAAAGGCAAAAAGACAAAAAAAAAAAGTAGTTCCGCGTCTGGTTGATGTCTAAGGGTCCTGCCAGATAAAAGAAAAACAAGGCCTCAACAAGGAAGCATTTTGGGGGCATTTTCCAACACAGTCCAGAGGCCGGAGGCCAAGTGCTTTGCAGAGTCCCTGTTTCATGAGCAGACGGGCCTGGGAGGAATAACAGAATTGTGTGGCTGGCCTGAAAATCTGGCGCGTGCACGCGGACAGGCCTGTGTAAATAGGACACAGCGCCGGCCCCCAGAAACCAGGCCCGGCCAAGGTCAGTCCCTCCTTTCCTCCCAACTCCACGCCTGCGGAAGCCAATGCTGCGCCGCCAGCCTTGCCCGAGCCTGTCATTTACAGGTATTACCAGCTTGTGCCACTGCCCGCGGGCGCTCAGACATGTCGGCTGGCGGCCCACAAAGAGCGAAGTCTGAGTTTGACCCTATTCTGCAGAGGTTTTCATAACCTTGAATCATTGTTTTTCGCCTTGTAACCTGTTCCTTCCGTTAATGCCGCACGAGCCAGGCCGCGAACTGTCCTAACGCAAGACTCGGTCAACACGGAGGTGCCGCCCCCCCAGGGGCCCAGCCCGGGCTGGGCGCTGGGCCCCAAGCCAAGGAAGCGACCTTTGACCCGAGGTGGCTCCCAGTCCGATGAGAGACACTGAAAGTGCTCAGAGGTACTTTCTGGACGTTGTGAGCAATGGGTGGTGGCAGCCACACCCAAGCACCCCAGAATGTCCCCATCAGACCCTGAACTCTGGGTGGACGTTCTGGAGCATCTTCTGTCTGCCCGACCAGACGGCAAGCCTCGGGGCGGCCTAAGCTTCTTCGACTCAAGTGCATCAGCCAGAGTGCATGGAAACAACTCGGTAAATGGCTGAGGCCCTTGGTGGGGGGTGTGATTATGAGGAAGTGTCCCAGCCCGCCAGCCGGACAGAGAGGGAATGGCAGCTGAGATCTGGACCCGGGTAACTCGGGACGGGGAGCAGGGGGGCCCCTGGGAGGCCTGGACGGGGAGGGTCTCGGGGCTGGGGGACACAGTCAGGGAGGAGCCTTGAAGTCCAACTTGGGTCCGCGTCCAAACACTAAACCCAGAGACGAGCCCCCCGAGACTCCTCGGCTGTTGGTCCCTTCCTCGGCTCATCTCCAGGTCTCAAATATTTTAGCTTCAGCAGAAGAAAGAGGAGGAAGACGGAGGGGTCCAGGGACCGAGAAGAGGGGTCCCCGTGTCCCTCATCTTCTCCCACATCAAACGGTCCCGCGCATGCTCAAAAATGAGCATCCATCAACCGGGAGGTTCCGGAAACGCCAGTGCTTCTGCGGGAAGAGCCAGCCAGCGCCGGGCCCCGAATCCCTCCAGTGAGGTCAAGCCCGGAGCAGCTCCAGGCGGCGGCCCAGGGACCGTGATGACAGCATGGGTCTGAGTCTCACGGAAGGGCTGTTGTCTCAGCGGACCGCTCAGGGGCCAGCGTCACTCCATCACTTTACTAATCTCGTAACAACACCACTTTGGGTATCACGTGGCAAATATTTTTTGACCTCAAGGGCTCCTTACAGAGGGGTTTTTCCGGAGGAGGGGATTTTATAGAAGCTACCCAGATTTAAAGCTTCAGTTTCAAGAAGAGGTTTTGGTTTAGAAAGACTCTTCTCTCGGTGTGCGGGTTTATAACGCAGAGGAAAGGACCAGGCTGGACTTGGAGAGACAGGTTGAGAAGCAGTGACAGGGATAGCGGCGAAGACACGTGAAACTCTGAACCCAGAAGAGGAGACAAATTGAAGAGCTCTCGGGTGGGAGGGACTGCCCAACACTGGGAGGTGCGCCTGGGGAGGGCCCAGAGCGGGTGCTTCCACAGGGGTCCGCGGTGGGGAGCAGGGCTGCGGGAGACTCGGGCACATCGGGAGCCACAGCAGGCGCAGAGGGGTCAGAAACAAAAAAGACGCGATCCAGAAGCCGTACCGAAATCCAGAGTCGTGGCTCGAGCCACGCATCTCTAAGCACACGGTTAGGGCGGTGCAGTGTCACTTCTCTCTTCCGCAGTTCCTCTTCTTCTCGTCCGTGTGTGAGCCCCACCTGCCGATGGCAATTACACGCTTTTGCTGCACGGAGTAGGTCGCACTTCTGAGCAAGTCCTGCGTGCCGAGTTTGTCAGCTTCACTGAGAAGGGACTGGGCGCCTTGGTAAACGTCTCCACCTCTGTTAACGGAAAATACCAGCCTTGAACATGGCCCGCTGACCCCCCGAACAGCAGCCTCCAAACCGTCGTCCATCCTGACCATTCGGTGGGCTCCTGCCCAAAGTGGGGGTTCACTAAATTGTCCAGCACGGAGGTTCTCAACAGCTGCGCTCCTGACGGGGGGCCGCCCTGGGCCCTGGGGGTTGTCCGGCAGCATCTCTGCCTCCCCCTCCACTAGACGCCTTGGGCCCTCCCTCCGTTATGACAACCGAAAGTGTCACACGAGACGGCCAAACGTCTTCCAGGGGTGGGGGCGTGGCCCCCGGCTGAGAGGCAGTGGAGACCCATTCACCCCAGGAATGCGGGCTAACAGAGGCAGAGAGACAGACAAAGCGTCTCTGGGACTGACTGTAACATGGCCCCAGGGAGCACAGGAGAGAGCATAACTGAATCAGCAGCGTCTCGCAACTCTCCAGACCCCGCTGTGAGTACGCGTCAAGTCAGGAGGGGAATTTCAGTTCTTCCTCTATTTTCCCCAGCTGCCCCCCCAGCCCAGAGGTCACCTCTTCCGGGAGCCTGGAAAGGGGAGACCAGGGGAACCCCAACTGGGATCCACGCTCACACCCCTGACGTTGCTTTTGCCACTGTTGATTCTAGTCTACATATTGTATTAGCCTGTGTTAATTATACTCATGTTGGGTGGATGGCAATATTCCGGACACTTTCACCAGATTGTCAAAGAAAACGCGAACAGAAAGAAGCTACGGGCCACTTCCCTAAAGTATGACACACTTCTTCTTGGTGCATAAGGTCTCATAACCTTCCAGAGCAGCGACCTATAGTCCCCCTAAATAATTCCAGAAAATGTAAGGTCTCGTTTGTGCAGTATTCTCCCTTCACTCTGCAGAATCACAGCACACTAAAAACCACTCATTTTTCAAGAAGTTCATTTAGATAGGTGCATTCCGGTCCTAAGCATGCTTTCAGTCAAGGTTTAAAATCACACAATGCTGAAATCCTTGGCCTTTTTGTGAAAGCAGATTGTAGTTGCACCTACTCGTCAGAGATGCAATTTTGCTGTAATACCTCGAGGCTTTCGTTCAGAGAAAAGACCGCGGTCGTTTGATTTCTCCCTCGACGCTGAGGGACATGCCCTGTCCTTCACGGCTGGGGACGGCTCTGCCTTCGTCCACCGCCACGGCGCCCCTGCCCCTGCCTGTGGCCCCGCCGGCGCGCGTGACCTGGCGTGAAGGTGCGAGAGGAGCCGCCCGTGGAATCAGAGGGAGAGGGTGCCCGGCTCGGGGGCAGAAAAACAAGTTTCCTGAGTATCCTCTTCACCCAACATTCTTCAGAAACTGATGACAAAAGTGGCCCTCGCCGCACAGCCAGTCGGTGACGCCAAGGGCCGGCAGGGCGGTCTGGAGCCAAACCTCCCCGCCAGTGGACACTGGGTGTGGTCAGCAGGATAAAGGCCCCAAGAGATGTCCACGTCCTGATCCCCCAAACCTGGGACTGTGTCACCTTATGTGGCAAAAGGGACTTTGCAGATGTGATCAAGTTATGGATCTCAAGAGCAGTAGACCGTCCTGTGAGGTCCCGGTGGCTTGACGTAATCAGGGGTTCGTATGAGAGAGAAGCGGGAGTGTCAGAGGCAGAGAAGGACGCGTGGGGACAGAAGGGACGGTCACAGGGACTGGGCCACAAGCCAAGAAAGGCAAGTGGCTCTGAAAGCTGCAAAAGGCACGGAAATGGGCTCTGCCCTGGAGCCTCCAGAAGGAAGCAGCCCTGCTCGGGATCTCTGAGCTCCAGAACTGTGAGGAAGTAGTCTCTGGCGGCGTTCAGCCTGCGGTGACTTGTTATAGCAGCAACGGGAGTCTAATGCACCTGTCTGTTCATCAGCAGCCGGTCCTGGCTGCCTGCCTAGGACGACACCGCCTGCAGGCTGGAGGCGCCTGCACGGCGGCGGCCAAGGCTTCTCTGTGGTTCTCCTCGGGGCGCTGCGCCTGCACCGGCTCGCCCACCCTCACGGCCGCACGCTGGGGGCTGTGCAGCTCTGACCCACTTTAGCCGCAGGGGCGTCACTGACGAGGTCGGGCCTGGAACCAGCCCTGTTGGTCATTACAGAAAGCCCCCTCTGTGCTGGCCCTCCTCCGGTTCGGTGTCTGGAATATAATCCTTAACAGACGAAGTATATGTGGTTCTCTGGACATGAAAACGCCCCCTGCCATGCGGAAGCAGCTGGGGAGATTCCACCAAAACTGGAGGGTCGGTTTGAGGCCATCCAACCTAAGATGGGGCCATCAGGCTGTGCTTTGAATCGGGGGGCTCCACAGAGACACCTGTTTTCCTCCCAAGTGGCTGAGACTAGGCTGGGCTGCCTGGCCCCCGAGACCCCTGGCAGGCGGGGCACTTCCTCTACGGGTGCTGAGCTCTCCTGGCGGCCCTGAGTCGCGCTCCAGGGGACGAGCGGCAGGACTCGCACAGCAGGGCAGAGGAAAATGTGCCCCCAGGAAGCTCTGCACTAAACCAAACGTTGTTACAGTTTACTCTTGGTTATTATAAGCTCAGCAAATACTGAGTCCAGTGCTAATGTTTATTTCTGTTAAACCTCACGTAATAAGAGCGGGGCTGGGTTGTTTTGACTGGGCTACAACTCAATGAAATATTAAATTTTATCAGGGCATGTCTGTTTTCCTGAGTCAGTTATCCCTGCTGGCACAGCTGAGGACATTTTGGGAAATGAGACGAATCACCCATAACCACATAATCCCCTGCAAGTCCTTTTTTTCTATTATGTTATCCACCCCCCCCCCTTTTCAGCCACACCTGCAGCATATGGAAGTTCCTGGGCCAGGGGTGGAATCCAAGCTGCAGCTGGGACCTGCACCACCACTGCAGCATTGCTGGATCCTTAACCCACTGTGCCACTTGGGGAACTCCTACCCTTTTTTTTTTAATGCCTGTATATTTTTACCTCAGTAGTTTTAAAGCCGTGTAAGAAGTTTACGGTCCAGGCTCAGAAATGAAGCTACCTGAAACACCCCTAGAGCTGAGGATCATCCCACACAGATTCCTTTTTTTTTCTTTTTAATTTTTAAAAATCGAGAGAAAGAGCACGTAACAATTTACCATCTTGGAGTTCCTGTCACGGCTCAGTGGTAACAAATCCAACTAGTGTCCATGAGGACTTGGGTTCGAGTGGGTTGGGGATCCGACCTTGCTGTGAACTGTGGTGTAGCTCGCAGACGCAGCTCGGATCCCACGTGGCTTTGGCTGTGGCGTAGGCCAGCAGCTACAACTTCGATTCGACCCCTAACCTGGGAGCTTCCATATGCTGCGGGTGTGGCCCTAAAAGGACAAAATAATTTTCCACCTTTTTTTTTTGTCTTTTTTTTTTTGCCTTTTCTAGGGCCGCACTCACGGCATATGGAGGTTCCCAGGCTAGGGGTCTAATTGGAGTTGTAGCTGCCAGCTTACGCCACAGCCACAGCCACAGCAACGCCAGATCTGAGCTACTTCTGTGACCTACACCACCGCTCACGGCAACACCGGATCCTTAACCCACTGAGTGAGGCCAGGGATCGAACCTGCAACTTCATGGTTCCTAGTTGGGTTCGTTAACCACTGAGCCATGACAGGAACTCCCAATTTTCCATCTTAACTGTTTTAAGTATACAGTTGGAGATAATGTAACATTAAGTATATTCCCATGGTCATGCAACCACCACTTCCATCCATCTCTCAAACGCTTCTCTTGCAAAACTTAAAACCTGTCCCGATTAAACACTGACGCCTTTCCCTCCGCCCCGGCCCCTGGGCACCACTTCTCCTCTCTGGTCTGGGTTGGACGGCTGTAGGCAGCGGACTCATGCAGTATTTGTCATGTCTCCGAACGACCCGGAGTCTCCTGTCCGTCTCGACTCCACATTCTAACGGCCTTCAGTTCCTTAGCATCCGCCTCTGGTCTCCGTGCCCCCCTCGTCCTCCGCCCCGCGCCCCCACCCTCCTCAGTGCGCAGGTGCCGGTCAGTACTGGGGTGTCTCCCACCATCGTCCGCTCCACAGGGACCAGTGGCGCGTGCACACACACAGGCGCACGCCGTGTGCCTCCGGGGCGCACAGCAACGCGGGGGGGGGGGGGACACATAACAGAGCGTCTCCTCCGTGTCCCGCTGTCCAGTAAAGCCTCTGAGACGGCGGGAGCTTGGATCAACATGGAGCTGCCCCGGTAAGTCCAAAAGAGGATTCATTTCAAGACAATACGAAACAGGACTCGTGGGTGGCGGGCCACAGCGCCGCTGTGTCACAAAGAGACTGTGCCGTGGGAGTCACGAAGAAGATTACCGTCAGACTGATTTTCCTCTTCCTGGTGAACAAATACGGTGTGCCCAGTTCACTTACGGAGCGTCCTCAGAGGCAGAGGGACAGATCTCGAAAGCAAGGGGTTTCCTGGAGGCGGAGTGGGTCAAGCGTTGTCACTGCTGCGGTCAGAGGCAAGCCTTCTGCTTTGCAGCGCCTGGGGACCCCGGCAGCCCTGCGTGGCTGTGAGTTCCCCCTTCAGACGCTGACATCAAAGGGTTTCTTCAAAGAGCGCACACATTAGAACTCTGCTGCTTGGGGGAAAAAATGAAAATGAAACCTGACTGCCATAGGTCCTGACCTGGCACTCAGACCCCAGGGAAGGCCGCGGGCCAGCCACCAGCTGTGTCTTCAGGAAGAATGCGTGCGCGGGCGGAAGGGAGGGTGTCTGTGTGGCTTCCTGTGACATATGTGCTGGGATAGGCCCCTTGATCTGGGGTCTGGAAGGCCACGCACAGTTTTTGGTTTCTTTTTAGGGCTGCACCAGCAGCATATGGAGGTTCCCAGGCTAGGGGTCTAATCGGAGCAACAGCTGCTGGCCTACACCACAGCCACAGCAACGCCAGATCCTTAACCCACTGAGTGAGGCCAGGGATCGAACCCATGTCCTCATGGATACTAGTCAGGTTCCTTAACCGCTGAGTCATGTGGCCATGCAGAGTTTTAAAACAAGTTGGATACGAGCCCTTTGGAGTTTTAGGAACAGCAGCTGGAGGCTGCCTGCAGAGGGGCGCTGGGGTCTAGGGCCTGTGGGCTGCAGGGGACGCACCTCGGTGGAGAAGGGCGCAGGTGAAACCAGAAAGCTGGCTCAGCACCGCTTCTGTGAGGATTAAGCCATCAGACACTGCAATCGCCGACACACAGTGCAGTCGGAGGGGGATTCAGGAGGGAAGGCGCGGGCTCGCTGTGTTTGGAGAAACAGCCCCTGGAGACTGAAACGTGTACCTCGGCAAGAAGTTCAATAACCCAGACTTCTGCGTCTTCCTGCACGTCGAAAACACCAAAATCACTAACGTGAGATGTCTGTTCTTTGTGACCAGCAGAGATGTCACAAAGATGTAAAAAGATGTGTGTCTGACTGCACTCATCCCCTGTACCCCAAAATCATCTATAAACGGTCTCCCCCCCACCTCTTAGGAAGAGTTACGTCAGAGCTGCCAAGAAGCCGTCTCCCAGGCTACAGTCCTCAGTCAGATCCCCTAATAAAACCAAACTCACAACTCCCTTACGTTGTGCATTTTTACTCAAGTGGACAAGTGGGAGATGGAGTTGCAGGCCAGGTGATCTATGCAAAGGGTCAGGCACCGGGAGAATGGAGGATTATTGAGTTTGCAGCTAAACTTATACACAGGGCGAGCACAGGGCCATAGGGACAACTACACGAGGAAGCCGGCTCAGGGCAAGGAAGGGGATCCACCCCTTTCCAGGCTTGTGGGACATTGCAGCTGAACCTGTAACCACTGACGGCCAGAGGATGTTGCAAACACAGGCCTGTAGCTCCAGGGTGAGACATTAGAAGCCATCAGGTCCTCCCTTCCAGAAGGTTCTAAGAGTGATGGAATTACTAGGACGGTGTACTGGAAGCACCGAAGAGGACCTATTCTGGGGGATTTCCGAGATTCCAAGGTAGTGAGAAGAAGGGAGGGAGACCCAGCAAGAGTGCTGCTGCCGCTTGAGTTCAAAGGCATCCGGCATCCGAACTTCCTCCTCCTTGGAGCATCTCAGTCAGCGCCTCTTAAAGCCTTCAGCTGGCTGGACGAGGCCAGCCGCTTAGGTGGGCAGGCTGCCTGATTCAAAGTCCACTGATTTAAACGTTAATCTCCTGTAAAACCAAACTGAACGGAAAGAAAAAAAAAACAAAAACCTTCCCAGCAACATCCAGACTGGTATTTGTCCAAACATCTGGGTCCTATGTCCTGGCTAAGGTGACACACAAAATTAACCGTCAGGCTGGGCTTCCTCTGATGGGGAAGTCATCAGCGGACCGTGGGGAAACCATCAAAAGGCTTTCAGGGGGCAGCAGCACAGTGATGTCTGAGTTTGGGGTGCTGCTCGGGCTCCGGACTTTGAGACCCCAGGGAAGATGCCTCTGAGGACCCCTCCCTGGACTCGTGCTTGTCCCCGCACGAGCGGGGTGGACTCAGGCACGGCGGAGTGCCTGCGGGGGGAGATCCTGGTACCCTGTTGTTGGATGTGGAATTTCTCCATGTCGAAGAGTCCACGTGGGACCCACGGCGAGGGGGCCTCCTCAGCCCGCCCGGCTTCCACACGGCTCGGCCCAGCGCCGGCCACCTTCCCCCGCCACGCGGCCCGGAGCTCCGCCTACCTCACCGCCCACTCGCCCCAACATTCCCGAAGGCTTTCCTGGTTTTGAGAAGTCATTTGCATCCAGGAATTCATCCCAGGAGGGCCGAGAGGGAGGAGCGTGCGCAGAGGAGCCGACGGCCGGCCGGGAGGAAGGGGAGGAGGCGGGATGGGGGGCACCGGGGTCCACAGGGCCTGTTTCCGGGAGCAGGCTTCCCCTGCCGCCCTGTGGTAGTGAGACTGTCACAGACGGATTAAAGAGTGACCCACATGTTCTGAGAGGGGGGAGGAGTTTAATTACCAACAACGGCCAACGAGGATTAAGGCGTGGTTGCTGAGAGCCCTCAGCCCTCAGGCGAGGCTCCACAGAATGTCTGTTCTCGTGATCTGGGTGCTGCTTTCCTGTAACCAAACCGTCCTTTAACCTGGTTCTCTGCTTTTCCGCTGAATCTGTTGCATGTGGTGTGAATAGTGCATGTATTCCCCTTGCCGGAGTCTTGTCTCTCTTCAGCTCTCCCACCTCTTCTCTCTATTCAAAGGGGCACAGACCCTCCCAGATGCCCTGGGGCCAGTCCACGCAGCTCATGAACCAGTTCTGCAAGATCCACTTCTGTCCTTTCCGCTACCTGCCACAACTAAATTAGTCCCGCTCAGTAGGAACAGGATCCGAAATCCAGAGTATCAGCTAGAAAGTGGTCCTGCAGGACTCCCTGGCTTGGCTCAGCAGAAAGGAACCTGACTGGTATCCATGAGGAGGTAGGTTCCATCCCTGGCCTCGCTCAGTGGGTTAAGGATCCAGCGTGGCGGCGAGCTGTGATGTAGGTCGCAGATGTGGCTCGGATCTGACGAGCCTGTGGCTGTGGTGTAGGCTAGCAGCTGCAGCTCCAATTTGACCCCTCGCCTGGGAACTTCCATATGCGGCAGGTCCGGCCCTGAAAAGCAAACAAACAAAAGAGTGGTCATGCAGATAACCCAAAACATGCTTGTATCAACATCTTTAGAATTTAGATACCAAAAGCATCACATTAATTAGTTTGCCGGATTTTGATTTCAGGGAACTTGTGAGCTTTCTGACTTGACACCACCTGGTAGCTGCCCTTAGTGCCTCATGGGTGCGTTGCCATCCTCTCGTTACTTTCAGGGGCGTTGCCTAGAACTAGGTGTTAAATCATTAGGGACTGGGTGGCAACTGGTGTCACTGATTCTTTCCAGTCGGTCCCCAGCAAAGGTGCACCTGCCGGGTTTGGTTCAGAACAAAGGAAAGCATTACTCTCCGACCCTCGGATGGGGAGGCGCGACCTCGCTCCAGAGCACACGTCCTCCCGCCTGGCCGGGCACAGACCTGGTTTGTAGGGATCCAGGCCTGGGGGTGGGGGCGGGGTCCTCGGTGCGGGCACAGGCTCAGCGGCCAGACCGCAGCGCCAGGGGCAGTGCCTCCGCCATCTGGGCCTGAGGAGGGTGTGAACTTCTGCACACGCCCTGCCGCTGCCATCTCAGATTGCGTGTAGTGGGCCGTGCCTCTGCACACACCCCCTCTCCGTCTCAGACTGAGGGGTGGTGGGCGGCCACACACACCCACACCCACCCACGAACCACCCTCGCCAACTTACACGGAGGGGTGGTGGGCGGGGCTTCTGCCCAAGACACACACCCCCCGCCCGCCATCTTGGACTGAGGGGCGCTGGGCGGGGCTTCTGCCCACGGCCCCTCCCTCTTCCATAGTGGACCGAGGAGTGGTGGACACACACACAACCGCCATCTTGGACTGAGGGGTGGTGGGCGGGGCTTCTGCCCAAGACACACACACAACCGCCATCTTGGACTGAGGGGTGGTGGGCGGGGCTTCTGCCCAAGACACACACACAACCGCCATCTTGGACTGAGGGGCGCTGGGCGGGGCTTCCGCGCGTGCCCCGAGCTGAGGGCTCCCGGCAGCCATTTTGCAGCAGGAGCTGGTTTTGAGGCTTTTCCGCGGCGCCTGTGACCCGGTGAAGCTACACCGAACACAGAGGAGGTGGGAAAAAAGGTTAGACTTTATCTTATTACTGATTCTGTGGTTATTCCCCCGGAGCTGTTGGGCCTTCGCGGTGACGAGCCCTCCTCCGCCGTCTGTTCCGCTCGGCTGTGGAGGCCGCGGAGGGCGCGGGTCTCTGGCCGCAGACGGCCGCCTGCCGAGCGCCTGCCGAGCGCTGCGCGACAGGTCCGGGTGTGGCCAGGCGCGAGGGCTGCAGGCGCCGGGGTTCCTCGCGGGCTCACCCATCCCCGGCAGCTGGTACCTGAGCCCCGAGGAGAGCCGGGCACCCTCCCGCGGTGAAGCACCAGGCCCGCAGCGCCCGGCCTCCCGGGTACTGGGGTTGCGGCCTTGTGGGCCCGTCTCTGAGGCGATCGGGCGGCGGAGTGTTCCAGCCCCGGGACCCCCACCCCCCGCATCCTCCCGCGTCTTCCCGGACTGAGCCGCAGGGCCTCCTCCTGTCTGGTCGGGCGGCCTCCCTGCTTGGGGCTCACCTCTCGGCTTGCGGGGCTGGCCGCCGCCCTTGACCGCACAGAAGCGACCCTGAAGGATGCTACCGTTGACCCCTGGAGGTCGGGGAGGGCAGGAAGCCCTGGGACCGCCCGCTGCCTTGTCCAGGGGCCACTCGGTTGAGCTGTGCTTTGTGCTGTGGCTGGCGACGCCCCGGTTTGGCAGGGTTAGTTAGAAACGTGGAAAAGTATAAATTAGGCAAGTGTAAACTGTGTACAGAGAAGGAGATGCAGACCAGTCCAGTGATGGAGCACGGCAGAAAATTCAGTTACGGAGGATCGTAGGAAAGTAGTCTAAGCTCTCCGGGAACAGAAGAAATGCCCTTCATGTTGGTTATGATGTATACACAATTCATATTGTATTAATCAAGTCTTAGTATTCTTCCAATAAGATAGAATCTGTAATTATCCAAATTTACAAATATTCTTTATATAACTACTACACAATTATTTGTGATGAATTTGCCAAAGCATATAAAAAAGATGTCAGTATGGTTGTACATGCTCCATGGAATAAAGTTATGTGTGCTCTTTTGAGGAATGATTTTAAATCAGCCTGACTATCCCTTAGTGATATGAGCTTTCTTTGAATTGAGTGCTCTAACTTCCGGGTGCATTTTGTTCAAAATTGGAAACATTTAATCAAAATATTCAAAGAATAGGGTATCAAATATTAATTTTGGTGATTTTCAAATTATCAAAAACAAAATTTGTGAATAGGAAGATAGAGTTATATCTACTAAAACAAGAGAATAAATAATGTGAGCTAAGTGGTATATAGAACTTGACTGTGAAATTCTGAATTTGGGAATATCTTGACGTATGGGAAGAATCTTTAGAGTTCTTTTTTTTTTTTTGGCCGCACCCACAGCATGTGTAAGTTCCCGGGCTGAAATCGCACAGCAGCATCCTGAGACACAGCAGTGGCAGTGCTGGATCCTTAACCTGCTAAGCCACCAGGGAACTCCAGAGTTCCCTTTTTTCTTCTTTTTTTGCCTTTAGTCATTTTAGGGCCCCACCTGCGGCATGTGGAGGTTCCCAGGCTAGGGGTTGGATAGGATCTGCAGGTGCAGGCCTACGCTGCAACCACAGCAACGCGGGATCCGAGCCGCGTCTGCGACCTACACAACTCACGGCAACACCGGATCCTTAACCCACTGAGCAAGGATAGGGATCGAACCCGCAACCTCATGATTCCTAGTCAGATTCGTTAACCACTGCGCCACGATGGGAACTCCCAGAGTTCCCATTTTCAGTTGGACAGATTTATACTCTATATTAGAATGCAACGAAACTGAGTGAGGTTAGAGATTTTGTAGCATATAAATTTGGTGTAAAGTTCAAAAGAATTATGTCAATTATTTGGTAAGTGTTTCCAGTAGAAGTATTTGGAAAATAAACTCATGGAAACAAAACAGCTAATTATGGAAATACTTTGAAATATTTGCATATTTTAATATGAAAAAATGGAATCAAGAAGATCTCTCAGGGAGTACCTGTCGTGGCTCAGTGGTTAACAAATCCGAGTAGGAACCATGAGGTTGCGGGTTCAATCCCTGGCCTTGCTCAGTGGGTTAAGGATCCAGCGTTGCCGTGAGCTGTGGTGTAGGTTGCAGACGCGGCTCGGATCCCGCGTTGCTGTGGCTGTGGCATAGGCCGGCGGCTACAGCTCCTGTTAGACCCTTAGCCCGGGAACATCCATATGCTGCAAGTGCGGCAATAAAAAAAAGACAAAAAGACAAAACAAAAAAAAAAGAACACTGCAGAACATTGTGAAAACGTCTTCTGGTAGAACTTCATAAAAGCTGTGGGAGCATTTGTTCAGGTGGCTGTACCTTTTAGTAAAGTCGCATGTTGGGGGTGACTCTTGAAAGGCAACTCGACAGACAGCAGAAGTGAAATAGCTCAGTGAGTCCCAAGAGCTCCTTCAGGCACATCATGTGGTCTATTCCGTGCACATTAGGACTTTATCTGGCAGAGGTCTGCCCGTATTATGGGTCTGGAACAGACGGAACCACTGTGTTTTCCTGACTTCCTGCTGCCGGGCCTGAGACTCTCATCTGGCAGGGGAGGACAGACGTCTCACAGCCTGGGCGGTCGGACTGTTGCACCACACGCTGCAGGTACAAGCAGAGCTGTGCGGGCTGGTGGTGACGAGGCTGTCCTTCCCTTTGTCTCTGGCTCATAATGGCACTATTTCCTCAGTCCCAGTCTCTCCCCGTGGCTGAGCTGGCTTGGGCACAACAGGGAAAGCCAGTCAGAAACAGGCGGAAATTACGAATCACATCATGAGGTTCGCGGGAGCCCAGCTCCTGCTGACTGCAGACAGAAGTGGAGAGGTCCGGTGGCCAGCCTGGCACGCGGCGCCGCTCTGCTCCCTGAGCCTCAGCCTCAGCTGAGCGGGGGATCACGTTTCCAGCAGGTAACACAAGGGGCTGCGGAAACCTTAGCCACCTCTTTTTTTCTGGTACATGTGGTAGAATAGAGTCACCTGGTGTGTACTCCTAGATTTGTCTTAAACTCCATTACTAAGAACAGGACCTGTGTGCTCACTCTGGCTCCTGGTGGAAATGAAACCTTTTCAGGGGCAGTGGATGGTTGTGCCCACATACCCCCCTAAAGGCAAACACAGTGGGAAACGGAACTGACTTCTCCCAGGTCTGAGTTAATGGCTCTCCCTGTCCCCGTACTGTTTTCTGGAGAGTTCACGACATGTTTCGGAATAGAACTCCTGCTGTGGGTCTCTGAGCCTTGCTCCCCACGGCTGCCTGTAGCCTCCCTTCTGCGTTTGCTCACAGACGAGGCCACTGGGCAGAGGAGGGAGACGAGTGCTGCTGACCGTCTCATGCCTGGGGCCTGTGAGGGCAGGGGGTGGCCTTGGAGCGGGGACTGCTGAGCAGCCGGTGCCGCCACGGACCCCCCAGGAATGGCTGTGTCGGGTCCTGGAAAGCGGGAGACATGCGAGCACACCTTCTCCACGTGGGGTTTCACCATCAAGCCCTTTATTTTTGGACTGTTGCCAAAGGTGACTTTGGGTTATAGACACACCACGGAGTAGCAAGGAAAGGGGTCGGTAGGAGAGGGGGTGGCCGGCAGAGCCAGCACTTCCTTACGGGGAGCAGAACCGGCCACAGAACAGAACCCCGCCGGTTCTGCTGTGCTGGATAAAGAAAAGGAAAGGGTGGTCGGCACAGAATCTGGGGGTGATTCTGATACAGCGCATCATCATGATGGCAGCAGTGGCAGCCGCCGCCTCCGTGCCCTCCTCGTTGACCTCCACGAAGGACTTGTGCACGACCTTGGACAGGTGCAGGTCTCTCCGGGACGTCATCCCAGAGAAGTCCGCCCTGGCCTCCTCGAAGGCGTCGGTCATGCCAAGAGTGCGCAGGACACCCTCCAGGTCGTAGTCCTCCTCCAGCTTAAACCTGGGGAGGTGCACCTCCACCTCCTCCTCGTCCATCATGTCCGGCCGCGTCCACTCTGCGAACCTCTCGTAAGTAAGTTCCTTTTCCACCTGGAAGAGGAGAGTAGATCTTTTGAACCAGAACAGTCGCTGCCCAGCGGGGCCGTCTGCTCTGGTGTCCGTGCTCTGCCCTGTGTGGCTCGAGGGCAGCGAGGGGAGCGTGCCAGCCTCAGCAAGAGCTTGCGGGGAGAGTCCAGCATGACTCCCTTGTCCCCACGGCACGGTTCCTGCTTAGTTACCGTTTCCAAGTCGGTGTTTTCGTCAGGCAGCATGATGATCATATTCAGCTCTTTGCCGACATAGGGAAGCACCAGAATTTGGGTGAATATTTCTCCTATGTAGGTCACTTTAAACGTAGATTTCTTAAACATCATTTGCACGGGTTTCGTCACATTCTATAAAGGAAATGGAAAAACATTAAGTTGAAACTAGATCCAGCTGACACACTAGACGAATCCACAGAGCCAGCCAGCCTGAACCTCCAGGAATACTTTCTTGGTTTCCACATAGCACCCCAGCCTCCTGTTTTGCCAGCTCATCATCATTCCTTCAGCCTTCAAACTCTGGGGTACCCAGGATTCAGGCCCTATGCTGCTTTTCTCTCTGTGACCTCATTCAGTCTTGTGACTTTAAATAGAATTCCCAAATTTACATTCCTGGCCAGGACCTCTCCCCTGTACTCCAGATGCCTATATTTTCTGCCTATTGGACATTGCATTTGGACATAAACCTCCAGTGTCCCCTGTCACACTGGCCCCTTATGTTCCCCTCCACATCTGCTCCATCGACAAGTTTCCCCATCTCAATTGATGGCAACCCCATTCATCGCAGGGTCAGAAAACTTGGGAGTATCCTTGATCCCCGTCCTTCACACCCCACATCTGACTCATGACAAACCGTGTTGGCTCTACCTTTAAAATGTAACTTGTGCTTCCCGCCTTCACTTCATTAGCCCAGCCCCGGTCATCGTGACAACTCCTAAGTGACCTCCCTGCTCCTGCGTGGGGCCAGGGGCCCTGGGGATAACTGCTACTGCGAGGAGGACGGGGGCGCTGTGACAGCTTAGAGGAGGAGTCAGAAACCAGGCTGGGGGCTCTGCTAAGCCTCCCCGATCTGCTGGAGAAAAAGGAGGATACAAGTACAGGCAGAACAGAGCTGGAGACATGAGAAGAAGCAAGTGGGATCCAGGCCCACAAAGAGCTTCCTTTGCCATCATTCAGTTTGAATTTGAGCTCAGAAGTTCTGGGAAGCTAAGAAGGGCCCTGAGCTGACAGCTGCACCCTGGGATTTGTAATACAGACGGAACGCCCACCAGCGGTGTGGACCAGAAGCCCAGAGTACCCAGCCCTCTCTGATGACACAGCAGGGGAGGGGCTGAGCAGGACGAAGGCCCCAGACTTGCTGGGGAGTCCAGGTGCTGGGCCATCCAAGGCTACAAGAAGCACCAGTGGCGTAGAGAACCGTCTAGGAGCCGCCTTTGGTACTGCAGAATATTCACGTTCACCTTGCTGACTTTGAACGGCCTTTCCTTGGTGTGCTCTTTGTTAAACTGACTGTCCCAGTTTCCCTTGAAGTAGATGGCGTTCACGAGAACCAGACGAGTCAGGGGGCCGACTGAATCTGGAGACAGCAAGTCTGTAATTTTACCTGAAAAGAAGAATTAAAGGACCACTTAGCTAAAAGGGTTTCCTGATGGGTGCAATGGGGACAGTGCTCACTGGGCCATAGCCTTCAGGAGTCAAGTGTGCTGGTGAAGGAATTCAGTGTCCCTGACAACCAGGCACAGGGAGACTAGTCCCTGAAACAAAGGCAGCAGACTAATTTTAAAAGCTCTTGGAGTTCCCGTCGTGGCACAGTGGTTAACGAATCCAACTAGGAACCATGAGGTTGCGGGTTCGATCCCTGGCCTTGCTCAGTGGGTTAAGGATCCAGTGTTGCTGTGAGCTATGGTGTAGGTTACAGACGTGGCTGGGGTCCTGCGTTGCTGTCGCTGTGGTGTAGGCCGGCGGCTAGAGCTCCGATTAGACCCCTAGCCTGGGAACCTCCATACGCCACGTGTATGGTCCTAAAGAAAAAAAAAGCAAAAAAAAGAAAAATTAAAAAAAAACTCTAGTCGGGGAGTTCCGCCTTGTGGCTCAGCAGTAATGAACCCAACTAGTATCCATGAAGATGTGGGTTCGATTCCCTAACCCCACTCAGTGGGTTAAGGATCCAGCACTGCCATGAGCTGCGGTGTAGGTCGCAGATGTGGCTCGGATCCCAAGTTGCTGTGGCTGTGGTGTAGGCTGGCAGCTGTGTCTCCGATTAGACCCCTGACCTGGAAGCCTCCACATGTCACACACAGACTTTCACGTGCACTGGGTCCCAGGGCAAAGCAGTCTGCATAGGAATCCGGGTGGAACCTGACTGCAATTCTTGGAGGACCTCCTGGGAAAACAGGGGTGACTGTGGCTTGTTGTGGGGGAAGGACATTGGAGGTGAAGCTCTCGGGAACATTCATCAGCCTGCATTTTTCTGGAAGGGGCCATTTCTGGGAAAATCTGGTCCCTCCCATCAATGCTGAGAAGCCCCAGGCCAAACAATAATCCAGGTGGGATCACAGCCCCACCCATCAGTAAACAGGCTGCCTAAAGACCCCACAGGCACACAGCCAGCCTCTAATCTCATCCAGAGACAAAACCCCACCCATCAGAGGGATAGGAATCAACCCCACCTACCAGTGGGCGGGCGACACTCCCTCCCATCAGGAAGCCTAAAGCAAGCCCCGCCCATACCAGCTTTAGTCACAGGGGAGGCAAACGCCAGAACTAAGAGAGGCTACCACTCTATTGTTGGCAAAAAGGTCACCACACCAAAAACCTATAAAAATGAAAAGACAGAAAACTCTAACCCAGATAAGGGAGAAAGAGAAAAGCCCAGAAAAACAGCTCAGTGATGAGGAGATTACTAGCCTCTCAGAAAGAGACTTTAGACTGTTGATGCTGAAGATGATGCAAGGCATTGGAAATAGACTGGAGGCAAAGATTGATCATTTACAGGAAACACTGAGCAGAGAAATACAAGCTGTAAAAATTAAACAAGAAGAGATGCAAAATACAATAACTGAAATAAAAAATTCATTAGAAGCAGCCAACAATAGAATACAGG
>PVHT021183522.1:174050-196438 GCA_004024745.2 Catagonus wagneri | reverse complement strand
ACATGTGGAAACTAAAGAGACACAGTGAACTTCTTTGAAGAACAGACAATGACTCACAGATTTTGGAAAACCATGGTTTTTCAAATAAGACAATCTGGGGGGTGGGGGGATGCACTGTGGGTTTGGGACACAAAATCTATCGTATTGACTTATGATCTTTGTACACCTGTAACTGAAATAAAATTCATTGTTAATATGGGGAAAAAAAAAAAAAGAACCGCAAGTGGAAGAGGGCCTAACCAAGTGTCCTGCAGTGGTGCCTGGTAACCCAGAGAGCACAAGCAGTGCTGGGCAGGCAGCTCGAGACCTGTACCCAAACTGCTCTCTACACCGTTTGTGAAAAGAAGGCTGTATTAATATTAACAACAAGAAAAAGCTAGAGAAAATAATCGTACAATGACAGTATTTCAGAAGCAGATTTTAAAAGTTTACTTTTCTTTTTTTTTTTCATTTTTGGCCACCCTATGGCATATGGAGCTCCTGGACCAGGGATCAGATCTGAGCCACAGTCGTGACCTAAGCTGCAGCTGCAGCAACACCGGATCCTTAACCCACTGTCCAGGCCAGGGATCGAATGGGTGGCCCAGCGCTCGCAAGATTCCTCCAGTCCCGTTATTTAGAGAAGAAGAAAACTCATTCATGTTTACATGTGATGGTCTTGTGAAGGAACAGACCGTAAGTTTGATGAAAATACTACTAAAACAGAATAACAACGTATTTTCACCTTCAGTCTTCTGGGCTACCCAGGTGTTTATGTGTTTCCGGGACTCGTCTGTAGTGTTGATAAAGTCCAGCTCTTCCATCTCTGCTTGGTAGAATTTGCAGCAGGAATCTTTGAAAGACTAGGATAGACAGAACAACGTGATGGCACAGCTACAAGAACCATAGCTTGCTTCACCTCACCAAATCAGAACGTCGATAATTTTACGGTTTGCATATGTAATGTACACATGAAATTAACCTAAAATCCAGTTTCTCCATTTGCAGCTACTTATAATCTTATAAACTGAGTAAAACTGAGTCTGGATGTCAAATAGACACCATGAACTGCTTGATCCCCCATGAGAGTTGCTGCAGCAGCAAGGTCAGGCAGGGGCACTGAGACGCAGCCACTGCAGAGCCCCAGCTGTGCCTGGGCCAGCTCCCACTGCACTGCAGGACCAGGGCCTGTTGTGCCACGTGATGCAGGGAAACTCGAACTCCACACCGCTGCTCCGTGGCTTCCCTGGTGATGGCCGCGCCCTGACTCTGCACTGTCCAGAATGGTGCCTTGAGCACCTCAACTGCTGCCACTGAGGACCTGAATTCTTCGTCTGCGTTTACTGAATGACACTGGAGTGTAAGTAGCTGTGCGTGTTAGTGGCTGCTGTCATGGATGGTTCAGTTTCAGAGTGCGAACAACTCAGAAAAAGCTTCAGCACCCTTTTGTTGACGTAATCTACAAGATAATGATGCTAGCGAACACCTGTGTTAGGCCACGTAAAACCAGAACACTTGATGGAAGATAAACGGACTGAAATAACTAGTTGGCAGTTCACCGTGGGATGGTGTTCTAGTCTTTCTTTTGAATGGCTTACTGCTAAATATTTAATCTGTTTTTCGGAACTGTTCTAAAATTACAGGGCTGTCCAGTTCTCCACTGCAGCAGAAGAGAAGCAATGTGGCACCACAGCTGTGAGCACAAGTCCTGTGACTTATCAGCTGTGTGGCCTTGGAAAGGTCACTTGGTCTCTCTGAGCTTCCTTGTTCTCCCTGTGAGGACACGGCAGTAGCTACCTCTCTGAGGGTACTTTGAGGCCAAGGAAAGCTATTATCATCAGCACGTCTGGTGTGACGTTACTGAAGTCTCCACAGGTTGGGCGTGCTGTTCCAGGTGGTCCAGGTGCATCATTTCATTTAACCCTCTCATAATTCACGCTTTGCCAGCTTCACTGCTAGGCTTGTTGACTGGTGCTTTTGAAAAAATCTTAAGTCTCTCAATCTAAAAAGATATACTAGAAGTGGAGTAGTCACTCACATGGTGATGGGTGATTGCTACAGCTTTTAAACATTGTTAAACAACTGCTATTTAGATGACTGTTTGATAAGCCATGACTAATGATATTCCTAAACTAAAGGAATATCATTATACATTGTGATTGGAACTGGATTTTTGGAAAACTAAATCACCATGAAATAACTGGCAAGTATTTCTAATCTCTTTATGTTCCAGCATCAAAATAACATTTTAAATATCAATGCCTTTTTTAAAAGATCCACAAAAAAAGAAATTAAGGAAAATTAGCCAATTCTTTGTGTGTATTGGAAGTTTTGTTTTTCTTTATATGAGGCTTTTTAAAAGATGACAATAACCAAGGATGTAGCTAAGACTGATAAAAGAACTAAACCACATCGTTAAAAATAATCACACTGTGGTATGCAAATCTTACCAGTATTTGACCTCATCTTGACTACATTCACTTTACACCATTAGTTTTAAAAGTTGATTTAGAATCCAAAACAAATGTGAAAATAGTGGAAAAAAATCATAAAACTGAATAAGGTTAATAGTTGATACCCCCAAAATATAAAGAACTTATAAATTTTAAAAAAGGGCATATTGGGAGTTCCCGTCGTGGCTCAGTGGTTAACGAATCCGACTAGGAACCATGAGGTTGCGGGTTCGATCCCTGGCCTTGCTCAGTGGGTTAAGGATCCGGCGTTGCCGTGAGCTGTGGTGTAGGTTGCAGACGCGGCTCGGATCCCGCATTGCTGTGGCCGTGGCGAAGGCTGGCGGCTACAGCTCCTGTTAGACCCCTAGCCTGGGAACCTCCACATGCCGCAGGTGCAGCCCTAGATAAGGCAAAAAGACAAAAAAAAAAAAAAAAGCATAAAGCCCAAAAGAAAAATTGTGTACAGGATATATAAATAGGCAATTCTCAGGAAAGATACAAAAGCTCAGTAAACACGAGGAAAGTTGCTCAGTCTCATGAATAATCAAACTTTCAAAGAGTAACCACTCGCAGTAGTGACCCCGGTGAGTGGAAATGCGCACTCTGCTAATAAGCCCTGAGGAGACTGTGAAGGGCCACAGTGTTCCAGTAGGACTTGGCAGCATTCGCCAAAGCTTGAGAGCCTCCCTCCCCGCCCCTTGTGCAGCCCCACGCGGAGCAGCACGCGTGCAAAGGCGGCAGATCATGTGCACGCCGTCCCTGTCTGCGCGGCCAGGTTGGGTACGACCTCAGTGCCCGTCATGGCACATGCACACCCAGGAATACCAACTGCAATGAAAAGAGTGGGCAGACGCCTGTGTACTGAGGTATAAAGAATTTAAGGCACAGTGTCAGGTGACAAGGTGCAAACCAGTGTGTGCGGCAGGATGAGATGTAGGGAACATCTGAGAACACATTTCTCTTTGGACCGGGGCAGATGTCAGATCTATGAAAGCCCTTCTCCCAGGGAGTGGAGGGTGGCTGGGAAGAGAGCTCGGGGGGATTCTCCCTCTGCCCACTTTATGTGCATCTTTATAGAACAGGAATATACCAGAGACTACTTGAGTAGTTTTTGAAAAATAGAAGAATTGTGAAAGCATTATAAATAAGTAGAACCAGTATAATTAGACACAAGTTTCTTAAAATTTTTGCATTGGAAAAAAACAGAATATTTACACACATAAAAAAAGTTGAGCCTCACGATGCATAAAAACTACCAAGATGTGAAAAACAATGATCAGAAATATTCATTTTGATCACTTGTTTGGCCAGCTCATCTCGAGCTGTGCTGTACTCCGTTTTAGTTCTTTTATAATTATCGCATCTAAGCCTCACAGATAGCTGGCCAGTATGGTAACAGCACTCTCTTTACAGGGGGTAGAATTGAAAAGGTTCCAGGAAGTGCATGAGGTCAGCAAATGAGATCCTGTGTCACCCCACCAAATGAGCTTCGGCCCACAGGCCTTTTGCTCCCCACGTGGTCTCCGCTCCCCACCTCCTGCCTTGTTTTCCGCCCACTCGGTAAAAACAGTAGGTGTGACAGACTTACGGGGAGGAAGCCGTAAGACTTCTCTCCAAAGAGCCTGTTGGCAGTTCTGAGCAAGTACTGTGTGCCAGTCGCATTGACTTCAGTGAGAAGGTTCTGGAAACCCTGGTGGACATCTCCACCGCTTCTGCTTTTGTTTAGAGAAAGTGCCTGAAATAAAAAACAGATAAAAATGACAACTTCAGTATGCCCGAGTATGGGAAACGGATGCAACCCTGAGCTTAGCCTCAGATTCTCACTGCAGCTTGAAAGAGTCAGCCAGTTAAAGACTAAGCCCCCAGGAGCCACCCAGCCTCCCTCCCCAGGGGGCAGGAGCAGTGTGGGCAGGAGCGGAAATGCCACCCGAACCCAGTTCCGTGTGCCCATTCCTTGTGCACAGGCCAAGCTGCCGACTAGGCCTCCTGTCTCTGCAAACCCAGGCCACGTCCTTGGGTCTGAGCTGGCCCTGGGATGTACTCTGAGCAGTGGAATGCTCGAGACTTAGGCCTGAAAGGGCCTGGTAGTGCACATGCCCTGTTTTGTCCCCCGGCTCTCGTGCTGTAAGGAAGTCCAAGGCTCTGGGGCCGTGGCGGCACAGGGAGGAGGCTCCTTGGTGGAGGGGGGCCTCAGCCAGCAGGCAGAACCAAAGCCCTTCCTGGGTCACGAGTGGACCCAGTGGGCACCACGGGGCCAGGCCCCAGAGTCTGAGATTACCATTGTCGTCTCCAGCCACAGAAGGCCCAGGCGGCCACCCAGGGGTGTTCCTGCCATAACACAAAGCTAAAACGTAGGCAGTGGCTTTGGGCCCAGCAGTGGCCAAGGCTGGCAGGACAGGGAGTAAGCAGACTGCGGAGGCTGGAACGTCAGTGGAGGAACTCCTGCTGGTGCGCAGAGGAAAGGAGCTCGCGGCAGGAGAGCTGGAGGGACCACACCTGCGCGGCAGGACGGCCGGCTCTCTCCCCCAGGAATCGTGTGTCTGCCTAAGGAGATGCCCGGACAGAATGTGGCATCTTCAGCCGCCTGGGAGAGAGTATAGGATGAGAAAGAAGCGCTAAAGCGGGAGCTGTTTCACTTCAGGCAGAACTTAAAGGCAGTATTTCCAGTCTAGGACCTAACGGGGAAGAACATGCAAATGTTCTCACTCCCGGCCTCTCCGGGCGGAGATCGTGCAAGTAAGAGATGGTCTCGGGGCAGAGGTCAGACTTGGGGCGCAGGCCTCAAGGGCAGGATCAGGATCCGCTTGGTTAAACCTCGGAGATGAAGACTGCCCCACAGATCCTCTGGGCTGGGTCATCGTCCCCTAGCCCAGCAGAGGCTGCCTCACATGTTCCCGTGCACATGTTCCCGTCCAGTGAAGGAGAATTAAAATCGGTGCGTAGAAAACCCACAGGGTTTAGAAGAAGCAAACTTGATCTTGGACATCTGCCTCCGGAACGGTGAGGAAATAAACTGCTGCTGTTCAGGCCGCTGGGTGCTGGGACTTAGCCAGCTGGAGCACACTACAACAACCCCCCATTGGGGATCCCTCCCTCTCCGTGGTGTGCTGGGCCGCGGCAGGAGATAAGCCGTCTCTGTAGTTCACACAGCTCTGCACCAAGGAGCCTCAAGCCCTGTTCCTCCTGGACCTGGAGTCAGATCTCAGCCCCACAACCCGGATGAGACCCTGGTCCTTGGGGGAGGGGGATGGAAGTAGGTGGGCCACCTTGGGGGGCCTCTGAATCCTTCGGGACTACAGGCAGACTGGCCGCCGTCATGGTCCAGTGAGCTGGGCCTTGGTGCCCTGTGCAGCCCCTCATGGGCCAGCTCTGGGCTTGGCTGCAGTGGGCCGGCCTTAGCTGGGACGACAGAGCAGAGGCCGGACAAGCACTTGGTCATTCAGCCTGGTCCTCCTGGAAGCTGGCTACTGAGCTGCCAGGAAGTCCAGGCCACCCTGCCACAGAGACACCATGTGGGAGGCCCAGGGAACTGGGCAGCAGAGAGGGAGTTAGTTACCTGTCGGGAGCAAGGCCTGTGGGGTCTGACCCATGGAGGACCAGCTCAGCTGACCAACTACTAGCATGAACTGTTGTCCAGAAATGGCTTCGGGCACTTACCTGGGACATCTGGGTTGCAGTGTTGCCCTTTGCCCCCATGAAGACCATGGCCAGGGCAGAGGAGAGGCTCAAGGGTGAGAAAAACACATTTTTGGAGCTGTCTTCACCCAGCTTTTTCAAAAGGGTTAAGGCAAAGGTGCCGTTGGCCTCCGACAGAGTATCCATAGCGGCAAGTCTGAAAAATGGATTTAAAATGGATGACACATAAATTTAGGCTCCATGACAACCGCATCTCACTCTACTATTAAGTTACCAGTGACGCTTCGATTCAGTGGGTAAATAGGTACACACACGAAACTCGATTTCTTTTGGGAGCCCTCAGAATTATTTTGTGGGTTCCTGATATTAAATGAACAAAATTGAACAGTAATGCTGGTGACAGTGGCACCAGGATGGCCAGTCCCCTGGAAAGGCTGCTGCCCCCAGGCACTCTGTGAACTGAGGAAGGACAGGGGTATAGGACCAGGTGTGTGTGTTTGCTGCAAGGTCACCACCAGCTGAGAGGTCCCGCGTGCTCCCCCCCCAGCCCCAGAGTGATCCCAATCTCTGTCTTACCATCTGCACACATTTCTCCTCAAAGGCTGGAGTGTTAATTCAAATGGAAACGCCAGCCTGAGAGGCCCCTAAGAAAGCACTGTCTTAGGTAACGTCCAACAGATTTGCTTCAGCTGCTGACCTTTCTGTCACTGATGTCAAAAGGCACATCCGCCCTCCTCACCCACCAGGGAAGCACAAGCTCGGCCAGCCCACAGTATCAATTGGAAAATTCGGTGCACTTCTGCATGTTGTGTCAAGGGAATTAAAGCCGAAAGAGAACAGTTTCTCTCAAATACTGAAGTGAGAAAAACAGCAGGACACCCAGCAAAAAAGGCTCGAGTCAGGAGGGAGACCAAGATCCCAGCCCCAGTGCTGGAACTCTGAGTCGGTTACTTGATTTCTGCTCCCCGCAAGAGAAGGGCGTTTAGCAGCTCATCGTGCTCCTGTGGGGTTCGGGGCGGCCATCCCCAAATACAGCACTTTAGCACGCTGAGTACTGTGAATTAGTTACTGAAACAGCTGGTGCACGAGCGACACTGACTCTCTCCCCTGAACGTGGAGCATAAATCCCGACGTGAAGATACCGCCTGTCCCAGGAGGCGGAGAGCCATTCTTATGGCTGAAGACGGGAAATTCAAGGCCAGAACGGCTGTACAGACAAACCCGGTTGCTTTGTCAAATCTTCAGAAACAGTTGCTTCTTTGTCTACAAGGCATAAAACTGTCTGCTCTGTCATTTCTTTGAGCCTCCCACACGTAAGAAATTACAATGTGATGGTTTTTCTTCTATTACCTGTCTATGTCAACTTAATACTAGACTAGCCAGAAAGAACCTAGAAGAGAAAAAACATCCTCCTCCGCCACATTCTCTTCCTATTTAATATCCAATAACTTATTAATGCAGGAAAAAGCAAAAATTCACCTGTCTCCAAAGGCCAGTAGTACAGCCTTTTCTCAGCTGACAACAACTGCTGCTGACTGTTAAAGGTAAAATCATATCCGCACTCTACAAAGTCACTAAACCAAAGGGAAGCCCAGATCAGCAATGCCCCAGAGGTTTGTCTGAGTCCTTCAGGATCGTCTTATGATAGCAAATACATTAATCATGAGATAACTGAACAGCCCACTCTTGGGTCCCCCAAGTCAAATCGGAAGTGACGCTTCCCACACTTGCTCATCTGCGTCACTGAGGATAGAGCTTTAGAGGCAGTGATCTTGTTCCCCAAACAGGACATGATGAGGAAACCTGGTGCTGGTGTGAACTGCCCTGAGAGCTCAGGCCAAGGCAATTACAACTCAGGAAACATCATCAGGATGAAAGTTATCACAAGTAACATAAAATAAGCATAATTAGCAAGCTGTGTGATGACCTACCTGCAGAGCTGCCAGAAATGATGAAATGTTCTCAAAGCTGAGAAGACAGTGGAGTAAAACAGATTCCAGAAAGAGTTGCTGTTAAAGGAAAAAGACCCCAATGGAAATACATGCAGAGCTGCAAACAGAAAAGCGACAGCTAGAAAACAGGTGTGTGGCTCTGGACTCACCCTCTCCATCACAGCCCCCCACCAAAAAGAGAGCTGGGTGGAGAGCATAGTAAAGACACTCTTTAAAAATGTGAACTTTTAAAAGTTCAAAACTGGAGTTCCATTGTGGCTCAGCAGTAAAGAACCCGACTAGGATCCCTGAGGATGCGGGTTAAATCCCTGGTCTCACTCAGTGGGTTAAGGATCCGGTGTTCTTGCTGTGAGCTATGGTGTAGGTCGCAGATGTGGCTCAGATCCCGCATTGCTGTGGCTGTGGTGTAGGCCAGTGGCTACAGCTCCAATTCAACCTCTAGCCTAGGAACTTACATATGCTGCAGGTGCAGCCCTAAAAAAGCAAAAATAAGTAACGTTCAAAATCATTAATTTATAATACAAAGTAAGATATGTATTATACTATGCAAGTGATGCTATAATCCAGTATTTCCAGTGTAATTTAGTGATGTAAAAAATTTTAAAAAGGAAGAAAAGAAAATGCCATGAAAACATTCACATTATTTGAACCAGAAATTTCACTTCTAGGAATTTCATTGGCAGTAAAATTCACAGGTGCTGATAAAAATATCATGTACAAAATTAACAGGTGCCTCATATGCTACCGAAAAAGATCTTAAAATGCCCAGATGAAAAGATGCTTAATGTCACCAAGTATTAGAGAAATGCAAATCAAAGCTACAATGAGGTACCACCTCATGCCAATCAGAATGGCCATCATTAAAAAGTGTACAAATAACAAATGCTAGAGAGGGTGTGGAGAAAAGGCAACTCTCCTATACTGTTGGCGGGAATGTAAATTGGTGCGGCCACTATAGAAAACAGTATGGAGATTCCTTTTAAAACTAAAAGTAGAGTTAGTATATGACCCTGCAATCCCACTCCTGGGCATTATCTGGAGAAATTCTAATTTGAAAAGATACATGCACCCCTATGTTCACAATAGCACTGTTCACAGTAGCCAAGACATGGGAACAGCCTAAATGTCCATCAGCAGATGAATGGATTAAAATGTGGTACATATGTGCAGTGGAATACTACTCAGCCATAAAAAATGAAATACCATTTGCAGCAACATGGATGCAACTAGAGATTCTCATACTAAGTGAAGTAAGTTAGAGACAAATATCATACGATACCACTTACATGTGGAATCTAAAAAATAATACAAATGAACTTTTTTGCGAAACGAACAGAGCCCCTGACATAGAAAACAAACGTTATTATTACCACAGGGGACGGGGGTGGGGAGGAGATACATCAGGAATTTGAGATTAGCAGCTATAAAGTACTGTATGTAGGGGTTCCCATCTGGGTGCAGCAGAAACGAATCTGACTAGCATTCTTGAGGACACGGGTTCCATCCCTGCCCTCACTCAGTGGGTCAGGGATCTGCGGTTGCTGTGGGCTGTGGTGTAGATCACAGATGCATCTTGGATCCCGAATTGCTGTGGCTGTGGTGTAGGCCAGCAGCTGTAGCTCAGATTGGACCCCTAGCCTGGGAACCTCCATATGCTGCGGGTGTGGACCTGAAAAGCAAAAAAAAAAAAAAAACAACGAACAAACCCCAAATACTATATTGTAGAACAGGTAACCAGCAAAGGTCTCTACTGGAGGGCACGGGAACTCTACTCAGTACCGTGTAATAAACCGTAACGGCAAAGGACATGCATGACTGGACTCACTTCTGCCGCCTGCACCAGAAGCTAACAGTGTTGTAAATCAGCTACACTTCAGTTTTAAAATACTGTTTTTTTAAAAAAGCCCTTTAAAATGCCCAGCAAGAACCACATTCATGTCACATTCGTGATTGGATATTAATGGAGGTAACCGGTTTTTTTAATATTCATCTCAATGTCTCAGGAATATATAAAAGTAAGTGACAAAAGACATAAAGCTATAAATACAATTTAAAAATCTTGTATATGTAAATTAGGAAGAAAAGCACTTGTAACCAAATTTATAGACACAGAATGGAAGGAAATGCTGTAACCATATTTTTTTTCTGTATTTTCATTTTTTACAACATGACTATGTTATTTCTAGGGGGACTGGTTCATTTCTCTTTTTATGAAATTAACATGCACACACCTAGTTTAAAGTCAGATATTGCTGATAGAGACACCTCAAATGACCACAGGGCCTCTTGACCACAGGGCCTTTTACCCCGTTGTCCCACATCCGTTCCACCCACAACCCACAGAGTGCTCTGTAACGAGCAGTGATCAGTGCTAAACCAAGCCGTGTACTAGGAATTAATTTCCTTCCCTTCACTCAGCACTGCTTTTCCTTCCATTAACACTGCCTACCCGCCCGCCTAAATTCTTTGTTTTCTATGTATCTCTGGCAGCTTTTCCCCAAACGTTCTACACATCAGTCAGATCCTTCCAGTAATTTTTTTCAGATGCTCAGGTACAAGTTATAATCTCCCAGCTCCCTTTTCCACAGTCTCGCCCCCTGCTGGTGGGCGCAGAGATTTTCATTTCACAGACGGAACATTTCCTACTAAAATACTCTAGTCAGTTATTTGTCAGTCTGGTAAAAAACGTTTTTTCTCAAACAAAGCACACTGTCTTCATAGCAAATAAATTATTTTTTCTCAAGTTCCAGCTATGGTGCAGCAGGTTAAGGATCTGGCATTGCTTTAGCTGTGGTGTAGCTCAAAGCTGCAGCTCAGATCCAGTCTCTGGTATGGGAACTTGCATATACTGCAGGTGCGGCCAAACCAAAATAAAATAAAAAATACTTTTTCCTTAAATATTTATGCATTGGTTACATATTTTAACATATCAGATTAATGGAGTTCCGTCATGGTGTAGCAGTTAACGAATCCGACTAGGAACCATGAGGTTGCGGGTTTGATCCCTGGCCTCACTCAGTGGGTTAAGGATCCAGCATTGCCGTGAGCTGTGGTGTAGGTTGCAGATGAGTCTTGGATCCCGCGTAGCTGTGGCTATGGTGTAGGCCGGCAACTATAGCTCTGATTTGACCCCTAGCTTGGGAACTTACATATGCCGCAGGTTCTGCCCTAAAGGAAAGCAAAAAAAAAAAAATAAAGGGACTTACAAGTCTAGTAAGCTAGTATCACCTAAAATGTTGATGCATGTTTAAAAGTGCACAAAACACTACAGTGGTTACAGAACTTGTTTCTACACCTGCACTTAAGTCAAGCACAAAGGTATCAATTCCAGAGGTCTGTTTATCTTTGTTCAGTCTTTTTATACCTTTTCTAAGGTGCTGGTAATGTTTAAAGGTTCTCTGGGGTTCAGATAATCTTAAGGGACCACCCCCTCTACACATAAGCTGTCTAGTTCCTGGCCATCGGCCCATCGGAGCTGCTTCTCTGACCGGCAGGCACAGCGGAGAAGGTAGGGACGTTCGAGCTTCTTTTTCTCCTTTGCTGGGGTTTTGCAAGGCCTCGCCAAACACCAGACTTTAGTTTCTTGAAAACTAGTGTCTTTCCTCTTGTAGTGAGTATTTTAGTTTTCTTCTATATGGGTTGTACAGCCCAGAGTTCAATCGTATAACTTGGCTATTGGTCTTTTAGTTTAATTTTTAGGCCTTTAGGTTGGTTTATGTAACTACCTTGTTTATTAGCCTCAGAACATGAATAGCCACTTTCTACACAGCTATCCCAGATGGGTGGTCAGAGCATTTCCTGAAACGTGACTGAAATTCTCTCGTGCCTTTTTAGAGCTTCACTTGAACTATTAGTGGACTCAGGACTTTTTAAAAATGTATTTCAGTTAGCTGATGTTTTCTTCTTGGTCACACCTGGGCTAGTGGGTCCTCTTTGAAGTGGTTACTTTATCCTGAGATGTTTTTTTGTTTTGTTTTCTAAATTTTTTTGGCTGCACCCGCAGCACGTGGATCAAAACCATGGCGCAGCAGAGACCCAAGCCACTGCAGTGACAGTGATGGATCCTGAACCTGCTGTGCCACAAGAGGACCCCCGATTTTAAGACGCTGATCTCCAGCGTCCTCCCTGGAGAGCAACGACAGGTCTTACATCCACTTTGATTTTTTTTCCAGTACGGAGAGACCAAGTATCATCCCGCTCTTGGATTCTCTTAATGAAGAGTTGTAAAGCACAAAACTGCATCCTCAGGCGCGTGAGTCTCGGTGCTCCTGCGGCAAAGCCGAAGGGGTACGCGCTCCCGGGCCCTCGCGCGCCATGCTGTGAAGGAGATGCCGCCTGCAGTCTGGGCCCCCAGCCGCCTCAGATACAGCTGCACTCGGAGGCCCCGTCCGGGCTCCGCCGTCCCGTCCTCTGTCATCACACGTGTGTGTCTACCCCACTGCCTCTCAGCCACACTGCCCATCTGCACGACTCCGTCTTGGACGCGCTGCTCTCAGCACACGGCACCGCTGTCCCCCCAGACATCCCTTTGCCAGTAATCTCCTTTGCGTTGGGCCCAGTGTCTTCCTGCTGCGTGATTCACTCCTTTGCTTCGATGAAGCAAATGTTCCCGTAGCTTTCTAGGACAGAATGTACACATTTTGATTTCTTGCATGTCTGAAAATGTCTTTATTCTGCTATTCCATATGATGGGCAGTTTGATAGCGTCTGGAATGGGCGCCCGTCAGTTTACCCCTGAATTTTCTAGACACCACCTCATTGCTTCCCTGCCTTCAGCTCTGGAAACATTCTGGAAACATTCTGAGCCCAGTTCCTCCCCTCCCTCTCCCTGCTCTTTGCAGCTTATGAAATCTGATCCTTGTCCCCGATATCCTGAATGTCACAAGGATGTGTCTGCCTTCAGAGGGGCCACACTCATTCATTTTGCTGTGCACTTGGCGGGCCCTTTCAGTCTAGCAAATTATCTGGGGGTTTTTAAGGCCCTTGTTAGTCCCCTCCAGACGGCCTGCTCTCTCTTCCTGTGCCTCCTGTTCGCACGGGGGGCGCACACGGAAGCTGTGTCTGCGGGCCCTTTGGGAAGCGCACACCGCTGTCTGCGGGGTAGAGAGCTCTGCACTCCTCCTCTCCTCTGGCGTTTTCCATCATAATGGCGTCTTGTTCCATTTTCTGGAAGACACTTATCACTGTGTCTTTCTACTGATTTTTTCCAGCCACAGCCGTTATATCTTTAATTTACAAAGACTCCTTGTTCTCTTGTGTTCCTTCTTTACTGTCTTCCACTCCAGTCCCTTGGAGAAGGTCAGTGGCAGTCTGTTGCGCGGTCTTCTGCTCCCTGCATTGTCTCCCTTCTCCTGGGTTTGTGTTGTTACTGTGGTTGGGGTTTGCTTTACTTTGTTTGGGTCTTTCCTACACGGGCTTTCCACAAATGCCGGGCGATCCTGGGATGGCAGCACTGTTTAAGCAGTGTGAGAAACTCTACGTGGGGAGGGTGTGTGTGACCAAGGGGTGCGGAGGCACCAGCAAACAGAAGAGTCTGGCTGCAAGAAAGCGAGGGGTTCTCACCAGATCCATAATCAGTCCCCTTGTTTTCAGCCCCGTGATTGGGGTCCCGGAGTTTGGGCATCAGATCCTGCAGGAGTGAGACCTCATTTCCTACAGGATGTTTGGGTTAGGCAGGGAGGGTGCTTTTCTGCTGCAGGCTCGGGATGGCCTGTGCGGGCCAAGTCAGTCTGTGGACGCGCTTCCTACCCACTTCCCACTCTGCACCCTTGCACTTTACTGCAGTGTCGAGTAGCCCCGTCTGGACTGTCCCCCCACAGGCACCCAGCCCTCACTTCCCTCCTCCAAAATCCTCTGACATCTTGTGCCCACTCTTTATCTCCTCTCTTGTTTCTCTCTCCTGGTGTTTTTAATGCTTCATGGCGTTACTGTGATTTGAGCAGGGTTTTATGAGAGAAGAAGCGAGACGTGATCACGAATCCACAGACGGTTTTTGTGAGCAGAGTAAAATGATATTTTCATATTGAAAAGCCATTTCTTTGCCTCTTACCCAGTTTCTCTGTTAACTGTGAAATGAATGTCCACATATTGACTACCAATTATGAAAATCCTTCTTGTTTGTCCTGAGATATGAATCTGAAAATAACGTGTCACTATTACATAATCATAAACTGACTTCCATTATCACTTTGCAATACTATATAAATCCTTAATAATAATCGTAAAAAGATTAAAGAGATCTTAATCCTAAAAAGAAAGCAAAATAGGACCAAATTTAAACAGTTTACTTCTAAGATATTCCAGATATCAAAGAAAATGCTACACAATCTAGCAAGACTTTTATATTGCGGGATCTCTCTTCTCCACTCAGTGCACATACCAGTAATAAGGACGCTCATTTCCAGGATCCCACTGCAAACTCAACACCCATCGTCAGCTATCCACACCCTCACTTTTTCAGCTTCCATAAATAAGACAGCCCAAAGTGTCCTTCATACACAAACACACACGTGCAAAATCCATTATGTATTTTTAAATGATTTACTGCTTCCACACAGGTGTACCTTTTAAAAATATTTAATCATGAACATAAAAACTGGTATCATGCTTTCACTGATGAACAATGTCACACACCTGTGTGTGTGTACACAAAGCAAGTCGAACAATCTTTGGTACCATTTTTTTCCTTGTAGCACCACCAGTAACTTTCAGCAGTTCATGTTCATAAATGATTTTATCCATCTGATCGAGTCAAAAGTTTTGAGGTGTCCCTATTGTGCATTTTCTTGCTTTATTAGATTAAGGACGCTCTAACTTCCTATAGGTTTTAACTGTTAAAGATTGGTTTACTGGAGTCTTGGGCTCCTGCTTTGTCCCCACCTAGTTTCTGGGACTGTGTGCGTCTGTGTGCTATCTAATATGTAAACGGGGTGATTACTCCTACTTTATGTTTACTGGAAACTTAGATAACTAATGCCTAGCATGCAGTGGGGACTCAAAAAACAGCAGGTAGCGTTATGTATTATTTTCATTATGCTTATGTCCAGGTCCCATCTGAGGTCTAGAAAGCTTGGAAATGTCAGGCATGTGGCCTTCCCTGGGGTCTAAGGACAGACACTTGGTGCGCTGGAGGTGCCCTTAGCATAAACAGCAAAGAACGGTGATTCTGTTCACTGATTGACAGCAAAAAGAGGAAAGTAAGAAAATGTCCTAGGTTGGAATTGGCCTCATGTAATCTTAAATACTTTGTTTACATGGCCAAGAATGACTAAAACTGTGAGCTTTCTCTGGTGGCACGAAGCCCGCGGTGAGATCACTTGGGAGTTGGGAGCAGTGGGACGCGCCCGGAATACCGAGAACCGCTGCCCTTCCTGTTACTCAGGCTGCCGGGCAACACGCACAGCCACACAGGCCGCAGGGACCTTCATCCAAACGTTAGCCTTCACACGCCCCTGCGCACGCGCGTCCCGAGCACGGACCCAGCTCCCCAGCAGCTGAGGATTCATTTTCCATACTTTTTTTTTTTAACCCAAACGAAACTGTAGGGGGAGGGGATTTAAGCGCCAATTTCATCTATCAGGCAAACCCCAAGTATGATTAAGACTTCCCCCACGTTCTCTCAGCCCTGAGGACATCAAATCTTGTCATCTTTTGCCTGCAGCGAGTTTAATTTATAAACAGACTTAACAAGATCCGAAACGGTCCTCACGATTGTCTTCGCAGGCCTGAGTGGCCTCGGAAGCGCCAGAGCGCAGGCCCCACCGCAGGGCAGGACGCGGCTGGGCAGCGACGTCCGCCGGGACACCGACCCGGCCCGCGGCTTCTCTCCCGCCTCCAGCTGGTCCCCAACGTCCGGCCCCTGCGACGCGCCCGCTGGCTCTCCCGGGGCCGCGGCGGGGGCCAGCTGTGCGCGCGGGGCCTGCGCAGCCCCCATGCGGGTGCGGGCGGGTCCAAGGGTCCTCGCGCCCCGTGCGGCGACGGCCGCGACACTCACCGCGCGCTTGTGTCCGCCGCGGCCGCCGGATCCGAAAGGGAACCCCAGCGCGACGCGCGCCCCCGCCGGCGGCAGCAGCCCGGCCGCCGCTCCGCCCGCCTCCCCGCCCCGTCCGCAGGCGCGGCGCGACCCGGATGCCCCAGACACGTACCCGAGCGCGACCGGAGCGGGCGGGGCGGCGGTGAGGCGAGCCCAGCGCCAGGGGCCTCAAATACTGCGGCCGGGAGGGGCGGGCCGGGGCGGGGCCGCGTGGAGTTGGCCACAGGTGCGCCGCTGCGTCCTTTCCGTCCCCAGTGCGGTGTCGCCTCCTTGGGGCGGACAGGGGCGCGGATGGAGCAAAGCCTTACCTTCCTAGAAATGGAATCGCTAAGGTCGGAAAGTAAATAACACAGATTTTTGTGAGATGTCAAATTCCTCTCCTTAGGGATTATCGTTTGGTCCTCTGGAAGTAACAGTTTTAGCTAAGGGACACACACCCTCCTTGGCTCAGGAGGCAGTAGCGTGCCTTTTCAGCTATGCTCGCCTCACACCATCCTTCTTATAATTATGTAGCAGCAACGTGCCCTATGTCCAAGCTGCAGCCCTGCTAATGGAGCTCCAAGCATTGCTTATCAGTTTCGCTGATGTAACCTTGCTTGGCTCGGTTTCTTAGGCAGGAACACTGCTGGGGGAAGGGAGAGGTCTGGGCTGCTTACCTGGGAAAAATAAGGCCCTGTATTGTATAAAAGTTTCTGAGAACAAAGACCTGGTGCTCAGCCTCTGGAGGTGACTCCTCTGAGCCCGCACCGGTTCTGAATAAACCTTGCTTCGCGGCATCTCCGAGTGCCGTTTGTCCACTTCTGCTGCCTCGGTTACTGCAGTTTCTGCAGCACTCACCAGCTATGTCCACGTGCGTCTTCACACTCTTGCTAACAGCCGTGCCTGGAAACCTTTGGATTTTTACCCATCTGATAGTGAGAAATACTGCTTCAGGTAGCTAGTTAACATTTCCTTTCTCCTAAGTGAGGCTGAAAGTCTTTTCATATGTAAAGCCATTATCTCTGTTTTACCCCCCAACTGTTCATGACTTTTCATTTTTAAAATTTGTTTGTTTGCTTTTTAGGGCCGCACCTGCAGTAAATGAAGTTCCCAGGCTGGGGGTCAAATCGGAGCTACAGCTGCTGGCCTACCCCACAGCCAGAGCCACAGCAACACAGGATCCGAGCCGCCTCTGCAACCTACGCCACAGCTCAGGGCAGTGCCGCCAGATCCCCCACCCACTGAGCAAGGCCATCGGACCGCATCCTCATGCATGCTAGTCGGATTCATTTTCACTGCGCCACAATAGGAACTCCCTTCTTAAGTGTTTTTTATGTATTTGCATGATTAGTCTTTGTAACTTAAGTTACAAATATTTTCACCCAGTCTCTCAGCTGTCTTCTGATATTCCTTCTGATGATTTTGGCATATATTTCTTTTTTTTTTTTTTTTGTCTTTTTGCCTTTATCTAGAGCCGCACCCGTGGCATATGGAGGTTCCCAGGCTAGGGGTCTAACAGGAGCTGTAGCCGCCAGCCCTCGCCACAGCCACAGCAACGCGGGATCCGAGCCGCGTCTGCAACCTACACCACAGCTCACGGCAACGCCGGATCCTTAACCCACTGAGCAAGGCCAGAGATCGAACCCGCAACCTCACGGTTCCTAGTCGGATTCATTAACCACTGAGCCACGAAGGGAACTCCGGCATATATTTCTTAATGTAGTCTAATTTGATTATTTTTCCTTTATGGCTTATAGATTTTTGGACCGTAATTTGGAAATCTTTCTCCCAATTGTGCAGTTCACCAGGATTTTCTTCCAATAGTTATGTGGTTTTTTGGATTTGGGTTTTGTTTTGGTTTTGTTTTTTTTTTACATTTAGACAGCTGACCCATTTAGGGTTTGTCCAGGTGTATGGGAAATGTAGATTCAATTTTAATTCTTTCAAATGACTTTCCAGTTGTTCCAACTCCATTTATTTAAAAATCTGTATTTTTACTGATAATTTGACAGGCTGCTTTACCATATACCAAATAGCCATAGGCACTCCGATCTGCATCAACTCCATCAGTCACTGAAGTACAGAGCTTTCCTAATTCCGGTGGCTACCTGGTACAGCACACACGCTTCACTGCTCCTTGTTTCAGGGTTTTCCTGACTGTCCTCGATACTCTATTTTCCCATATGAACTGAAGAGTCAACCTGTCTAACTCTAAAAAAAAGGTACTCACATATTCGTTAGAACCATACTGAATGTAGCTTGTGTCGCGTTCATGTTGTACTGATCTCGTTGTGCTGTCTGAAGAAGAGCAGAATGTGCCCCTCTGGCCTGTGGATTGTTTTGAGCAGCGGCAATCAAGACCCAGTAGACTCGGGAAGACTTTGACCTCTCCCTTATTTGCCGAAAAGAACTTGACTAAAAGATGCGGGGACCTGGCTCAGAACCTGAACCTGAAAGACTTACGGGCAGGGCAGGGCAGGGCAGGGCAGGGCAGGGCAGGGCAGGGCAGGGCAAACCGAAATGCTGCTTTCTTATTTTCCTCGGAATGGCCCTCCTCCCCTGAGAAGCCCAGTGCGCCCCATTCCTCAGCTCTGGGTGACATAGGAGCTGCAAGGGCCTGATTCATTTCCACTGAGCCATGACGGGAACTCCTTAGGTGTTAACTTTTAACCTAGTGCCTTAACAATTTTCTTACTATTTGTATTAGCTTTTTTTTCCTTTTTTTAGGGCTAAACCTGCAGAGGTTCCCAGACTGGGGGTCAACTGGAGAGACAGCCGCGGCCTACACCACAGCCACAGCAAGGCAGAATCTGAGCCACGTCTGCAGCGGATTCGTTTCTGCTGTGCCCGGCTGGGAACTACTATATTAGGTTTTTTTTTTCCCCATTGATTCTTTTGAGTCCTTAAGTCCTATGTTTTATCACCTGCAAATAGAGATTGTTGTGTTTCTTCCTCCAGTTTTCATGTCTATGATCATTTTCTTTTGTTTACTCCAACAGAGTAAATTTTTTAACCTACCTACCTTTTTAGTATTTTAATATCTACAAAATAAAAAGGTGAGCACTGGAGTTCCCGTCGTGGCACAGTGGAAACAAACCCAACTGGAAACCATGAGGTTGCAGGTTTGATCCCTGGCCTTGCTCAGTGGGTTAAGGATCCGGCGTTGCTGTGAGCTGTGGTGTAGGTCGCAGACGTGGCTCGGATCCTGCATTGCTGTGGCTGTGGTGTAGGCCGGCAGCTGTATCTCTGATTCGACCCCTAGCCTGGGAACCTCTGTATGCCACGGGTGCAGCCCTAAAAAGCAAAAAATATTAATAATAAATAAAAATTTTAAAAATATATAAATAAAAATAAAAAGGTGAGCACAGGAAACCAGCCTGGCTTCCCAAAAGAGCAAGTCATTCCTAACCTCCTTTGCTTTTTCTCAGGCTAGGGTTACTTGGCAGGGGAGACCCAGGCAGGGGTTCTCTAGGCCATGTTGCCCGGATTCAAATTAGGTTGGAGAACTGTTTTCCAAATTATGTAGGCTAATAAATAAGTCTAGGCTTGTCACCCTCCTTTCCAGAAAGATTTCTCTTTGCACAAAGTTGTTGAGTGCATGTTTTATCAATCACATTTTCATAACTTAGTACCCCAACAGTCTTATAATGAAAACAGAACCAAATCCCGAATCAGACCCCAAATCAGATGTAAATGGTATGAGTACACAATCGAAGCTACTCTGACCACAGTTCATGTGCAAAGGCCTGGGTTTCAGTTGCCTCTAACTAGCATGAAATAAATGCCTGTGTGACGCGGTATCAGTGGAGATGCTTGCAGGAGCCCCACTGTGGAGCCGCTGATTTACTGATGAAAGAGGCTACCTGCCTTGTCCAGTGATGACCCCGGCAACCCGCCTCCAGAGCCTGCAGGCTGAAGATCTAAATGTTAGCATTTCACCGTTGCTCAGAGCTCTTCTGTATTTTTTCATCTGCTCTTCCTCATTCCTGTTGTTCAGCCATCAGAGGTACTGCCTTAACTTCCTGTTGGACAGTGTCACTCTCTCCAGACCGCAGACCGCAGCGAGGATGGAAAGGCAGGCAAGGTGAATCAGTGAAGTCCTGTGTCTCCCCTGCACCTGTTTTCCCCGAGGCTTTGCAGCGTTGGGCCTTTCATCACAGAATGACCTAGGGCAGCTGTACTGGAAGCTGACTTGTGGGGGGGTCATTGGTGAGTAAAGAGTGGAAGCAAGGTGCCTCCGCCCATTTGCAGAAGGACACATACAGCTGTTGCTCAGTAATACTGGGTGATTCATTGGTGTTTGATGTTTAGAAAACTCACTTCAAATACCGCAATGATGTCGACAAAAGTGACTCCAGAGAATGCCTTTTCTTTCTGATCCCTGCTGACTGGTCCCTGATGCTAACCCTGACAGAACGTCTGCCCTCACTCAGCGAGAAAATGGCATTTTCTTGCCCCAGATGTGCCCAGATAAGGGGACTGGTTCCTTTGATTTCAGTTTCAAAGGAACTCAGCCCTCCATGTAAAATAAACATGAACAGAGCCTTTTAAGTGTTGATGAAGGAGTCTGATTCTACAGTAGGTAACTTGGGAATTGAGATGAACAAAGGATCTTGACCATGGGTTCTAAACACAGCTCATCTTATTTATGAATTTGAGATTGTTACAAGTAGGTGTTCTCTTTCATTGTACTTTATATTTGAAAATAGTCCTTTCAAATGTTGGAAATAATGTATTGGCAGAAATACACTCAAAAAGCACATTGCTAGAGTTTCCGTCGTGGCTCATCAGAAACGAATCCGACTAGGAACCATGAGGTTGCGGGTCCGATCCCTGGCCTCGCTCAGTGGGTTAAGGATCCGGTGTTGCTGTGAGTGTGGTGTAGGCTGCAGATGTGGCTTGGATCCCGCATTGCTGTGGCTGTGGCGTAGGCCGGCATATACAGCTTCTCTTAGATCCCTAACCTGGGTACCTTCACATGCCGCAGGTGCGTCGCTAAAATGGCAAAAATAAAAGAAAACAAAAAACATTGCGATTAAGATGGCGGAATAGAAGGACTGGAGCTCAACTTCTCTCCCAAATAACAGCAAAAATACAACCAAATGCCGAGCAACCTTCAACCAAATGGACTGTAAACTTCCAAAAAAGATACTCTGCTCCAGAAGACACGGCGGAGACCACATCAAGAGGTAGGAGGGGCGATTACGCGATAGAAGCAACCCCATACCTCCTGGGTGGGAAGCCCCACAGACTGGAAAGTAACTGCAGCACAGAGACTCAGCTACAGGACTGAGAGTTCTGAGCCTCACGTCAAAACCCCTCGCCTGAGGATCGGGCACAGGCAGAAAGAGCCCCCGGAGCATCTGGCATTGAAGGCCAGCGGGGCTTGTGTGCAGGAGCTCCACAGGACTGGGGGAAACTGAGACCCCACTCTTGAAAGGCACACACAGATTTTCACGTGCACTGGGTCCCAGGGCAAAGCAGTCTCCAGAGGATTCTGGGTGGAACCTGACTGCAATTCCTGGAGGATCTCCTGGGAAAACAGGGGTGACTGTGCCTTGTTGTGGGGGAAGGGCATTGGAGGTGAAGCTCTAGGGAACATTCAGCAGCCTGCATTTCTCTGGAGGGGGCCATTTCTGAGAAAATCTGGACCCTCCCATCAGCGCTGAGAAGCCCCAGGCCAAACAACAATTCAGGTGGGATCTCAGCCCCACCCATCAGTAAACAGGCTGCCTAAAGACCCCTCAGGCACACAGCCAGCCTCTAATCTCATCCAGAGACAAAGCCCCAGCCATCAGAGGGAGAGGAATCAACCCCACCTACCAGTGAGCAGGTATCACTCCCTCCCAGCAGGAAGCCTACAGCAAGCCCCCTCCATACCAACTTTAGCCACAGGAGAGGCAAACACCTGAACTAAGAGAGGCTACAACTCTATTGTCGACATAAAGGTCACCACACCAAAAAACTACAAAAATGAAAAGACAGAAAACTCTAACTCAGATAAGGGAGAAAGAGAAAAGCCCAGAAAAACAGCTCAGTGATGAGGACATTATCAGCCTCCCAGAAAGAGACTTTAGACTGTTGATGCTGAAGATGATGCAAGGCATTGGAAATAGACTGGAGGCAAAGATTGATAATCTACAGGAAACACTGAGCAAAGAAATACAAGCTGTAAAAATTAAACAAGAAGAGATGCAAAATACAATCACTGAAATAAAAAACTCCTTAGAAGCAGCCAACAGTAGAATACAGGAGGCAGAAGAACGAATCAGTGAGGTGGAGGACAGATTAGTGGAAATCACTAATGCAGAAGAGAAAAGAGATAAAAGATTGAAAGGAAATGAGCAGAGTCTCAGA
>PVHT021183522.1:106140-173050 GCA_004024745.2 Catagonus wagneri | reverse complement strand
ACTAAAAAGACACAATGAACCTTCTTACAGAATAGACAATGACTCACAGACTTTGGAAAACCTTGGTTTTTCAAATAAGACAATCTGGGGGGGTGGGGGGATGCACTGGGGGTTTGGGATACAAAATCTGTAAAATTGACTTGTGATGATTTATGCACACCTATAATTGAAATAAAATCCATTAAGAGAAAAAAAAAAAAAACATTGCAACCCGTATCCAACCCATGTGACGCAGGTCAGTTTTGACGTTGGAGCACACGCCAGCACGTCACCCATTGAACCCGAGTGAAGAGCACAGCCACACAACTCACCGAGGACGTGTCTTCTGTCCTGCTGCCATTTCAGCTCCAACACAAAAGGAGGGGAGGCTGCTCTCCTGCCAGCCTCTCCCTGTGGCTTTTGGCCGCGAACACAGTCGCACTCTGTGCATTTTCCAGCCTGGCTCGGCTGCTCACAAAGTGCAAAGGGCATTTTTACCTTGTGCCCACGGCGGCGATGGCTGTGGATTGGTTTAACCACGTTTGCTTTTTAAAAACGAGATCACAGCGAATGAGCCACAGAAGACTACCTCTGAATCGTCAGCCAGGAAATTAGATGAGTAACAGAAGCTCACCCCGCTGGGATAAACTGTCCACGATTAAGTCAGTTGCTTACTAACTCGAGCTAATTAAGCGAATGTTCATCACATGTCTGTAGTGTGAGGCTGTGATACTGGTGCTGGGCTTGGATGGAGGACCTGAAATGAGTTCCCGGGCAGCTGTCTGCATCCGGTTGGTTTCCTTAGGGACAGCGACGGCAGCAGTGTTTCCCGCAAACAGCAGGAGTCGTCCCGGTGACGCGGAGGCTCCCTGCGAGCACCGCGGACTCGGCAGTTCCTACCGGGTGACCCAGCGGTTCTTCCAAAGAAACCGCAGCCGCCGGTCCCAGGGATTCACTTGAGAGGCACGTCCGGGCCATGGGTCCCTCGGAAGGGGCACCAGGCGGCAGCAGCCGGCAGGTTACAGGTCCAGGGACACAGAGTTGGACCCTGCTGAGGCCAAAATGCACGTCGCCTTGCCTGGGACCAGCGACAGTCATCAAAGAAGCCAGTTTAAAATAAGACTCTGCCGGTCCTGGGCAGAGCGATGAGCCTGCGGGCTGCGGGGGCGCGGGACCACACTCCCTCCCTCGGGAGGCACGTGCCCTCTCTTCACGCCCAGGAGAGAAGTTTGGGAAACTGAGCTCTGGATTATTTCTACTCCAGAAAAGTTGAGAAGCTGCTGACAGTTCCTCTTTGCGTCTCCTCGGCCACATGTGCACAGCTGGTGGGTGGACCCCAGGCTTCTCCATGTCTTCTCTAGGGACCCTGAGCTCCACCCAGCTTGTGAGGGCAGGACAGCCCTGCACCCATGGACCTTCAGGACAGACCTGACGCCGATCTTCCACTCTCTTCCAGGAATTTTTGGGAGACTCTAGCATGGATTTGCTGCTTCTGTGGCCTCGATGAAGATAGTTCCCGAGGTGGGTAAAGGACGGAGACACAGCCAGGCAGAGCTCCCGCTCTGCTTGACGGTTTCCTATCTCTCTGGTTTTTAAAATGAGAAAATAGACTTTTTTTTTTTTTTTGGCTTTTTAGGGCCGCACCTGCAGCATATGGAGGTTCCCAGGCTAGGGGTCTAATTGGAACTACAGCTGCTGGCCTCCGCCACAGCCACAGCAATGCAGGATCCGAGCCACATCTGCGACCTGCAGTCACGGCTCACGGCAACGCTGGATCCTTAATCCACTGAGCGAGGCCAGGGATTGAACCCATGTCTTCATGGATCCTAGTCGGGCTCTTTACTGCTGAGCCACAACAGGAACTTCCAACTTCCTTTTTGTTTTAGACCAGAAACCACCTTTCATGTTTGGATGCTTGGACTCTGTAACATCTCTCATACCTTTGAAACCCCACTGGACAGTAGAGCTGGAAAACCCGACTCCGTGTATTGGACATCTATTGTCCTGAGTACTGTGACAGGTCACAAAGTCGTGAGAAAATGGAATAAACACGGTCCTTCCTCTTCTGGCCTTTCGGATGGATGAGAAAGCGACTGGGCCTCACTGCGGGGCGTGGTGGTTCTGATGGGCACACACGTGGCGAGTTGGGCGCAGGTGGACGGAGCGGGCACCGCGGGGCCTGGGGTAGATTCGGGGACTGTCCCTTGAGGGGTCGTGAGGGAGGAGTGGTGGCCCAGGAAGAGCAGACCGGGCAGAGGCGCAGCATGAGAGGGCTCGGCAGCGCTCTGAGGGCGGGGAGGGCGTGGGCTGGAAAAGGCCCTCGGGCGGTTCTGGGAAACTTGTGTTCTGTCCGTTAGGCCATGGAGGGGGAGCCATTCTGAGTGGAGAAGTACCGTGATTCATTCTTTCAGTCACGTCCTTCCCTCTTTCCCGCTTTCCCTTCTGACCATGGCGCTGGCCCTCAGAACGCACTGGATGCAGAAGAGGGGCAGAATTAGACTGAGGTGTGGGGTGTAGTGCTGGAAGCTGTACGTGGAGCAGCAGCCTGGCCACACCTGTTTGAGGACAGACCTAAGGCCACACCAACAACCAGCTTTTTTTTTTTTTTGGTCTTTTTTTGCCTTTTCTAGGGCTGCACTCACGGCATATGAAGGTTCCCAGGCTAGGGGTCTAATTGGAGCTATAGCACCGGCCTATACCACAGCCACAGCAACGCCAGATCCAAGCCGCGTCTGCAACCTACACCACAGCTCACAGCAACGCCGGATTTTTGACCCACTGAGCAAGGCCAGGGATCAAACCCGCAACCTCATGGTTCCTAGTCGGATTCCTTAACCACTGAGCCACAACAGGAACTCCAACAACCAGCATTTTAAACAAAGGAAGAGTAAAAGGCACATAGCCAGGAAGAGAGAGAAGAGGAAGAAGCTGGGCAGTGGGCATTGAGGTGTGGGCCTCAGCTGCTGGGGCTGGAGGAAGTGGGGAGCTGGAACTGGAAGAGGCCACTCGTCATTCTAGATCAAGTTAGCTCAGTGACAGTGGGACAGACACCGAAGTGAACAGGATTCAGGCATAAAAGGCCAGGAGGAGGCAGCTGTCTAGGACGAGTGGAGAAACTGCTGGATGCGCGAGAGCTCACCGGCTAGAGCTGCAGGGAAGCTGCAGGGAAGCTGCAGGAAGGTTGTGTTTTAAGGTCAGAACAACAGCTGCTGAGCGTGTCATTTGCCTTCTGAATAGTAACAATCAGGCACAACCAGTAAAATGCAAGAAATTAGGAAGTTTCCTCACTTAAGGGAAAATCTAAACTGAAGAATGATTGTCTTGTCAAGAGCACAGTAGGAAAGCAAAGCGATCCTGCTCATTCTAGCTCGATAAGTGCATGTTGTTACTTTGGTCTTGAATCCAATGGCTAAAGTAAAATTTGCACCTTCCAGGAAGTCCCGTTGTGGCACAGTGGAAAAGAATCCAACGAGCATTCATGAGGACGCAGGTTCAATCCCTGGCCTTTCTCAGTGGGTTAAGGATCCGGCGTTACCACAAGCTGTTGTGTAGGTCGCAGACACAGCTCGGATCCAGTGTTGCTGTGACTGTGGTATAGGCCTGCAGGTGCAGCTCCAATTCAGCCCCTAGCCTGGGAACTTCCATATGCCGCAGGTGCAGTCCTAAAAAGCAAAAAAAAAATGCACTTTCCAGCCCGATATGTTAACTTGGCATCTGAAAGATAGGTACCCACAGGTAAAGCCGCTGTGAAGCTTAGAGGTGGTTCATCTAAGCTGTGAATGACCTGAAACCCGGAAGGTTTCTTCAGAATCTGGGTTTCAGTTATTTTACTTTATTTGGCTGTTTATTTTGCAATTATGTTCTCACTAAAATCTGAATTAAGTTAAGAGAATCTTGTTACTCTGAATATTTTTATTTATTTATTTTTTGGTCTTTTGTCATTTTAGGGCTGCACCTGTGGCATATGTAAGTTCCCAGGCTAGGGGTCAAATCAGAGCTATAGCTGCCGGCCTACACCACAACCACAGTAACGCGGGATCCGAGCCGCGTCTGCAACCTACACCACTGCTCACAGCAATGCCGGATCCTTAACTCACTGAGCGAGGCCAGGGATCAGACCCGCGACCTCATGGTTCCTAGTAGGATTCGTTAACCACTGAGCCACGACGGGAACTCCTGGATATTTTTAAATATTCCTGATCATAAGATTTTAAGAATGGAATTTTCAATTTCTTTCCCTTTTTTTTTTTCTTTCTCTCATCTGGAGAAGCTCACTTTCTCATCTGGTCTGGAATCATTTGGGTTTCAATTGCACAAACGCAATGAAGAGAGCAAGGTGAAGCTGCGCCTGATGGCTGGGGCGGGCCTGCAGCTGGCTCTGGAAGCCTTGCCCTGAGGCCGCAGGTTATTGCTGAAGGGAGCTGGATGAATCTGCATGAGAATTGCCCCCTCAAATGCCAAGGTAGACCTGGTGGTTTGACTGAAGCAGTCCTGATGGGCCGGTGGCGACAGAGCTTCAAACACTAGCAAACAGGCAGAAAGTGTGTCCGGCGGGGCTCAGCCGTCTGGAGGCCAGTTTCAGCCGGTCTCTGCTGTGCAGGGAGCACCAAGACCCTCCAGACGCTGCGCCCTGCCTTCCGGGTGCCTTGGGGACGGGAGAGGGTGCTGGAGCGGGACTAGCTTTACAGAGCGGTGGCCTTGGAGATGCAGGAGGGGGACTTCTCGGCCAGGCTGAGGACTCAGTGAATGGGACGCCCTTGAAGACACACGATTTCCCACAAAGGGCAGGTTTAGTTGAAGAATGCAAGGCCTGGCTGTGCTGGCCTGAGGCGGACACAGCTAGACACTCTCCAGCAAAGATGAGTTTGTTCCCTTCAGCTGAGAACTGCAGTTCAGGGTCTGCACGGTGGCCCCCTGCGAGTTCCCGCGTGGTGAGGGAAGGAGAGGAAGGGAGTGGACTGTCGGCGGGCTCTGGAATCAGAGCTGGTGGCTTTTCTCACGGGCAAGGAAGGGGGTCTTTCTCTCACGGCGCGGCTGTGGACGCAGGCGTGAGCGCGCCCCCTGCTGGTCTCCCGACTCCATGTAACCGAGGCTTCTGTTCATTGATGTTTAAACAGGTGTCACAGGACAAAGGCAAAAAGGGACGTGAGCTGTATATTCTCATTACTCCTGCTGGGGGAAGGGGGTCAGCACATTTTCCTTCTCTAAACAGGCAAGCAGTCCCAGCACGTCCTAGGCGCCCGTGCCCCCCGAGCTGCCGCAGTCAGTCCCGTGAGGGCGGGGGTCGCGGCGGGGCTCTCTCCGGGTCACCCCACCGCCTTCCCCTCCCCCTCCCCGCACCTGCCTCCTCTCTCTCCCCAGGACTGTCCTCGCTCCCAAGGCAGTGTAGGGCCTGGGGACCGCTCATCCCGCGAGCTGGGCGATGTAAGGGGAGGGGCCTTAGCCCATCGCAGTGTGAGTCTTGGCCACCTTGACGTTTGTGCATCGGCTTTCGTGACTTTGTGGCCTGAACCGGCCAGCAGTCATGACGTGGCAGCCGGGACGTGCGGACTGCTGCTATAGGACTAATTATTTCATTCACTCCACACTTTACTGAGCACCTACGTGGGCCGGGAGCTACACTGAGGTCTGGCGATGTGAGGGTAGGGGACACGGGCCCTGGCCTCAAGGTACCAGATAGATATTGTGAGATAATAGGAAAAAATGTGTCTTGGGGTCTGCTGCTGGCTCCTGGCACAGCGTTCCTGGGACCCGGGTCGTTTCCTGAGTGATAAGAACACTACGAGCACCTTTTGTTATGATATTTGGTCTTTGACCCCAGTTCCTGATGCAGAATCATGAAACCCTTAACATTTCCTGGGTGAAAGGAGTGTCATATTCTAAAGAAGTGACACTGGGTGGCTCCAGGATGAGGGCTGGCCACCGGAAAGAGCAAAGCCTGATTAGAACTTGGATTCTTCAGCCTCACCCCCATTATCTTGAGAAGGGAGAAGGGCTGAAAGTGGAATTGATGACTGACACCTGCATGAGCAAGCCTCCCGAGAGTCTGGGGTTCTGAGAGCTTTCAGGGGCTGAACACGACGCGGGCGACGCACCCCAGCTCCTCAGGGACATTAGCTCCTGTGCCAGGACCCCCCGACCTCGTCCTCTGTGTCTTTTCATCTGTATCCTTTAGTGTATGGGTAAATGTGTTTCCTTGAGTTTTGTGAGCTGCTCTAGTGTTGCCAAACTCAGCCTCCATTCACCGATGCCAGAGAGAAACACAGAGACAGAGTTTTGGGTGAAGGAGAAAAAAACGTAGCCTTACTGCTTTGCTCGGCAAAGCGGGCCACAGCAGGCGAGGGCCCTGGGAACTGTGCCCTCCCTTAGGCACACACAGGGCCATGGGTAACAATGTAAGTCTTCATGCTTTACTTAGGGAGACTTTTCAGAATCATCACAGTTGGTATCAGACGGCCTCGGACTGACCTCGGTGGTCCTCAGGGTTACTGCCCCGTGTCCCTCTTTCTGGAATGAAAATGCTCGCGAAGGAAGGGGGTGTTAGGGGGTGCGTCCTTGGAGCGGTGAACACCAGGTGGCTTGTACAGCTCTAACCGGAAGGTGATCATTTCTAACTGCAGTTACGCAAGAGAGAAAAGAGGGAAAAAATCTGCGAGAGAGTGACTGAATGGATTAAAACAAAGTTTAACGTGATGGAGGTAACCTCAACTAGTTTCTGCTGCAACGGCAGCAAATTCATCAACCCCAATGGGGGGGGGGTCATGGGAACCTCTTATTTGTAATCAAATGAGACAGAAGTTGTGGGTCAGTTAGGAACTTGGGATTGTCATCTTTGGGACAAAGGTGCAGCCTTGTGGGACCGAGCCCTTAAGCTGTGGGATCATACACTATCTCCAGGAACAACATGTTAGAATTGGGTTGACTTGTAGGACACCCCACTGGTGAGAGAAGACCTCGCACCCATTTGGTGACCAGAAGTGTCAGAAGTGAGATGGTTTGTGTGAGGAGTTGCTGAGACGCACAGGGGAGAAGCACAGGAGGGAAGGACTGGTTCTGCCCCTGAACAGGTGAAAACTTAACTGAGGTTTTTTCCTTAGACAGACATGCGAACAAATGAGATTGGACGTGAAAGGTGTTGTATGATGCTAAACCTAAGGGGCAAGGAAAAGCAGAAGCAGCAGGAAGTCTGGTTGGGGAATTAAGAAAGGCCCCGCATCTGTAACACTTGGCTGAGAACTGAAGAATGAGGGTGAGCCCAGGCGACACCGGGCAGGAGGGCGTCCCTCACCGGGAGCGGTGTGGTGACGGAGGAGACGGCTCGCTGCCGCTGGACCGCTGACTGTGAGGAGGTTCAGGGTGAGCATCCGTGAAGGGCCGGGACGTGTGTACGTTGGCTCGCAGGCCGTGGAGGGCCCCTGGAGAGGCTGAGCCGCGCGGTCACCTGAGCGGCCATGGCTGGGGAAGCCTGCCCTGAAGCGGCACAGAGCGGCCGCGGGGGGGACGCGGCAGGTGGTGAGCAGGCCGTGGCCGGGGCGGAAGGCCTGAAAGGAAGGGCTGCCGAGGAAGAGCCCGGCCAGGTCCTGGCCGTTGCTGGCTGCGCGGGTGAGAGGGGGGGTACAACGGGACTTTCAGATTGCTGACTCGGGCCGGCGGCTGAATGGCTGTGACCCCGCTTTGGAACTGTTTTACTTCTTCCTGGAAACAAATGAGGTCAGCAGAGCAGGATTATCATCGACTGTTCCTAAGGCCTGGGAAAAACGCAGGCAGCTAACGTTTGCACCGAGGGAGAACATACAACGTCAGCAAAAGTCTCCACTTACAGCCTCTTTCTTCAAAAAGCCTGACCTGAATTAAAATGCACCTACACGTGTCTTCCAGATGCTTGCTCAGTATCACAGTTTACAATTAATTGGTGGGGCTTTTCTCCAAACATTTCCCTATTTAGGTTTAACCAAAAGGAAGTAGGGTGGAGATAAGAGTGAATAAACCAGTTTCCCAGGAACATAGTTCTCATAAGGGCAGGAGAAGTGGTTTATTTAGAGCTTAGGTGAGAAGTGTCAAAGAGAAGATTGAGTGGAATACTGAAATTTTTAAAATTCATTCTGCAAACAACAGAAAGACATTCAAGCTTTTTAGTATTGTGGACAGAGAAAAAAGCAATGATTTATAAGACATAATTATCCATGATATTTGGAATGGCCAGGAAATGGGAAAGCCCACTGTGGGGAAATAAATTAAACTTTGAATATGTCACTTATGAGGTGATCTAGGCCTGAATTAAATTATACATAATTCATAATTTCTCAAATAGCTCTCGCCAATTCCCCAAACCAGATATTTCAGTTTAATGTTAATTATTCCAAAAAAAAAGGAAAACCTCTCAACCAAGAAAAGTCCAGAACCAGGTAGACCACTGGTAAATTCTGACACCAATCCTTCTCACATTCTTCCAAAAATTGAAGAGGAGGGAGGACTTCTGAACTGATGCCCCAACAGCAGAGCAAGATAAAGACAGTGCAGGAAAAAAAAATTATGTAACAATATTCTTTATGGATATTGATGCAAGAATTCTCAAAAATACTAGCAAACTGTACACAACAGCATATTAAAAGGATTCTACATCATGACCAGGTGGGGTTTAGTCCAGGAATGCAAAGGTGTTTCAATGTAAGAAAAATTATCAGTGTCATACATCATATGAATGGTATAAAGAGAAAAAAAAAGCACATGATCATTTTGTGAAAATGAATAAAAGAAACCTCATTTAAAGTGGAGTCAAGATGCCCTGAAGGGGGCGCTAGCACATGCTACCACCTGCTGCCCTTTGCAGACCCCGGCAGGAGAAAGGTTTTCTCCTTGCCCAGCAGCAGCCCAGCCAATGAGAAGCTACCATGACCCTGCACTTTCACGCTCCTCCAATGGACTTTGCTCAAAATCCCGCCCCTCTCGGTTCCCCCCTTTACTCTGCAAAAGGATGTGCTTCTTTTTTTTTTCTCTGAAATCGCCTGTCCTGCACCATAGTTCGCATATCCCAATTTTCAAGTCCTCTGCTTTTCCTGAATAAACTCATTTTCCTGGTAAAATAACAGGCTCTTTTAAGGTTGGCAACTCCAAGAAAGGCATTTGACAAAATCTAACACTTTTCCATAGCAGTAACAATTCTAAGACACCTGGAAAACTAGAAATAGAAGGAACTGCCTCAAAGTGATAAAGGACATTTATGAAAAACCTACAATAAACATCATCCTCAGTAATGAAAGACTAAAAGCTTTCCTCCAAAATTAGAAACAAGAAAAGATGCCCATTTTCACCACTGTTATTTAACGAAATACTGGAATTTCTAGATAGAGCAATTAGAAAAGGAGAAGAAAGAAACGTGATCAAAGTTTAGGAAGGAAGTAAAACTGCCTTTATTCCAGATGACATAATCCTATATCTAGAAAATCCTAAGGAATCCATTAAAAAGCTATAGATCTAATAACTACCAAAATCAGCAAAGTGTACCATCAACATGCAAAAGCCAGCTGTTTTTCTTATACGTGTGTAGTGAACAATCTGAAAAGGAAATTAAGAAAGAAATTTTATTTATAATAGAATTTGAAATAATAAAATACCAAGGAGTAAAATTAACCAAGGAGGTGAAAGATTTGTGCACTGAAGACTACAAAACACTTTGGAAAGAAATTAAAGACGATCTAAATAAATGGAAAGATAGCTATGTTAATAGATAAGACTTAATGGTCACGAAATCAATACCACCCAAAGCAACCTGCAGATTCAGTACAGTTCCTATCAAAACTCCAGCAGTGTTTTCTTCCAGAAATGGGAAAGGTAGCCCTGGGATTCATATAGAATCATAAGGGGCTTTCAAACAATCTTGAAAACGGAGAGCAGATTCAGAGAACTCACACTTTCCAATTTCAAAACTTACTGTGAAGCTGCAGAAGTTCAAAGTGTGGTACTGGCATAAGGACAGACGTACAGATTAACAGGATTGAGAGTCCAGAAATAAACCTATGTATCTATGGTCCATTGATGTTGATGGCCAAGTTCATTCAATGAGGGGAAGAATATTCTCTTCCGTAGGTGATGCTGGGACAACTGGATTTCCACACGCAAGGGTGAAGTTTACTTCCTTCATATCACGTACAAAGTAACTCAGCACGTATTGATAACCTAAATACCAGAGCTAGAACTATAAAATTGTTAGAAGAAAGCATAGGAGTAAATATTCATGACCTTGAATTTGGCAATGACCTCTTAGATGTGCCACCAGAAAAAGCTCAAGGCAAAAACAACAAAAAGCACATAAATTAGATTACATCAAAATTACATTTTTTCGTGTATCAAATGACATTATCAAAAAGTAAAAGACATTGGGAAGCCAAGTTTGAATTGGCCAAAATTAATTTTCATGTGAAAAATAAACGGGAAGTTGGGGGAAATAGGAAATATGTAACTGACTTAACCGCCTCCTTGCCTGGAATGCCTCAGCCTGTTCATGCATTTCTTCACAGTAGGGGATGAACTGAAAACTCTGGGAACCTCTAGAGGTGATGTTTACTGTTGCCGCTAACTCATTTATTTTAGTAGCGCCATCTCCTCCTTAGACTCAGGATACAAATACGGTTCCTTCTTACTGGTTTGCAGTAAATGCTCCACCCCCACTGCCAGAGAAGCTGGGGGTTCTGTTATTTTCCTTTTTCCCGTGAGCTCCTGCTGCACCAACCACTGGCGCAGACACCAGCGGAAAGGCCAAGGGAAGGAGGGCAGCCCCGCCGCCTCCGGCTGGGAGTCCTTGGCTTGGTGCACCTCGCTTATTCCTCCTCGCGGCCACCAGATGGTGCTGTCGCGTCGCGGAGACCTGGATCCAGGCGCGGCCCCAAGTCCTGCCTGCACCTGCTGGTTTTCAGCGGTGAAGGTGCATCCTGGTCTCTCAGAGCTCAGCGTTTTCATTCCCACGCCAAGGACTAAGCGGCTCCCAGGCTGGTCCCAGCACCTGCTCGTCCGCAGTTACCGGGTCCTTCCGGGGATCCACACCACCGGGAGGTCTGGCTGTTTCTCTTGTTAGTCCTCACCAAGCGCAAAGGACGCGAATACACCGACCGCCCCCCTGACACCCGCACACGAGCGTGGCTCGCCCTCCTTGTAAGGAAGTCTGCCCTCAGCGATTCCCGAGGGCCTGCTCCTACCGTTCTCAGCTGGTCTCGTTCCGTTTCTGTGACACAAAGATCGCTGGAAGACATCGTCTCAGTGAGGCTCACAAGAAAGGGGGAAAAGCAAAACCACATTTCATCTTCGAGGCATTCTAGTGCATTCGGAAATGCCCGCAGCACTCCCTCCGTAAAGGTCTTCCAGGACCTCCCGGGCTCACAAGCACGGTGGCCTGTTCCCTGCTGCACGAGGGCATGTCAGAGAGAGCCGTGTCCGCCCTTCAGAACCCAAGGAAAACAGCAGCAGCAGGCAGACCGACCCCCAGTCTGGTGCGCAGACAGCGGCTGCAGTTCTTTTCATTAGGGACGTTATGATGGCCAGGGACACCTGCCTTCTGCTCTTGAGGGCCATCCCAGCACACCGGACATAAGGTGTTGAGTTTGGGGGGGGGCTCCTTGGGTGTGTGGCATGGTAGATGGGCTACTAAATGAGGTGGCACAAGCCAGAAAGCGCTGGAAACAAAAAAGACAATTAGCCCAAACTGCACTCCAGTCGCCCTCCCCGACACACCCACGGTTCAGTACCTCTGCTTTCCAGAGGATCTCTTTGGACTTGGACTGTCACCCCGTGTGCCCGTTATCCAGCTTCCCCAAAGAAAACATCTGGCCAGGCCACAGTGCGTCGCCACCACGACCCGGTCACCGACGGACACCCGCTATTCCTATCTCCACAGGGTCCCACTTGATGCCCTGTCTCAGCCATAACCCCCAACCCCTGGTGACAACTAATCTGTTCTCCGTTTCTAGGAGTCTCGTCTCAAGAGTGTTACATAAGCGCAATGGTACACTGTGGCCCTTTAGGAATTGCTGTTTTTCATTCAGCATAATTCTCGGGAGATGGGCACTGGCCGTTGGGCCTATCAGTGCTTTGTCTTTTTTATTGCTGAGGATTAAGCCGCCGACCTTAACCTTTTATCCTGGACATGCGCCTGCGGATGGAGGAGGTAGGAGGCGCAGGCAGGAGGGTGCCCCTCTTCCCAGCGCGGGGTTCCCACCAGCGGTCTCCCACAGCCACGGGATCCTGCTGGGACTTGGGGGGGGGGTGCGAGGGGCAGGGCCCGGGGGCGGGGACAAGGGCGGGACGAGGAGCGCGCAAGGCGGGGCTTAGGGACGGGGCAGGGCGCCGAGAGTGGGAAGAAATCCAGACTGGTCTGGTCGGAACAGGGCGAGGACAGGACGAAGAGCGCGTGGGGTGGGGCTTAGGGGCGAGGCGGGCACGGGGCGGGCACGGGGGCGGAGACGGGCTGGGGCCGGGGCTTTGGGCCTGGGCTGCGCTGGAAGGAAGGGCGGGCGGTGGGCGTTGACGCGGCGGCGGAATCCCCGTGCCAAACCCTGCGGAGCGTCCCCGCTGCGCCCGCCCGCGCGCGTAGGCTAATGCGCTGCCCGCGCTGCTAGAGCGTGGCTTGGGTGCCGGCCGTTCTCGCGGAGGGAATCCACGACTTGCCCCTTGTCCCAGGCGTGCGCTGGCCGAGGTGAGTGTCCGCGCCCGCCCGAGGCCGGCAGGGGGACCCTTCACAGGGCAAGGGTTTTCGCGATTTCCCGCCCCCAAGGCCCCTCAGTAGTACGTGCGAGGCGGGGCGCGGGTGTGAGCAGGCCCTTCGCCGGGCGCGGCCGCTGCCCTGCCTTCTGTACGTCGGGCGGCGCTGACCCCAGCTGCGGGCCGGAAGCGGGCGGCCTCGGGTAGCGAGTGGGCAGCGCGGTGCCCTGGCCTGGGCCTGCGGACTGACGGCTTCGGGCCCTGCCCCTGCCTCGGCCGCCGCGCACTCAGCTTCGTTAACCTTAGTCTCTCGGAGACTCTCAGCCAAAGAAACTCAAGAATAGGAACGTGTGTGACTTATATGCCCACTGCACAGCTATTTGTAGTTCCGGGGGAATGGGAAAAACCCGGGGAAGTGCAGGAAGAGAGAGACGGACTCGGGTGGGCGTGCAGACACTGGTGTAGCCACTAGGGAGTGGTAACTAGCTGTTAGAATGGGACGCGCTGGGCTGACCTGGGGGAAAGAGGCGTAGGAAATAGAGTTAGAAGGGCGTGAAATAGCTTCTGGGTGCTGATTAGAATGAAATAATATGCATCAGGAATATTAGCCCGGAGTTCCCAAAGTGGCGCAGCAGAAACAAATCTGACTAGGAATCATGAGGTTGCGGGTTCGATCCCTGGCCTCGCTCAGTGGATTAAGGGTCCGATGTTGCCCTGAGTGTGGTGTAGGTCACAGACGCGGCCCGGATCTGCTGTGGCTGTGGCGTAGGCCGGAGGCTACAGCTACGATTAGATCCCTAGCCTGGGAATCTCCATGCACTGCTGGGTGCGGCCTTAAAAAAAAGGAAAAAGAAAATTATATCGTTTGATGTGCTGTAAGATATAAGGGTGTGATATTTTCTCCCGTTGACCTGGTAAGTGCATCATTTCCAGGAGAGGAGAAAGCTGTCCCTCTGTGGAAGGAGGAAGGAAGAGGGGGAGGCCAGTGAGGTGGTGACAGCTGCGGGCGGCCGGGAGCTGGTTTGAGGCATTGTTCAGAAAAAGCAGCCTGCTTGTTGGGCCTCAGTTTTTTATTCTGTACAACGAAGAGAATCCGATCAGGTGGGGACCAGAAGCTCCAAGGCGTCCCGTGGCCTGGCAGGGGGGTAAATGGGTGAGCCGGGCCAAGCGCAGTGGGAACGGGTGCGGCCTGGGGCTGCAGAGGAAGCCATGCCTGCTGTGGGCATCACAGTGAAAGCTGAACCCATAATGCGTCTGGGCCCTCAGCCTAGGAAGCTCAGGGTGAGGTGGCCCTGAGTCTGGAGGGACACAGATGACCTGTCCCGGTCACTCCTGCAGAGCATGCTCCAGGGCACCTCCCCCGTCCTCTCAGGCCAAATCACCCAGCACCCAGCTCTGTTTCACCCATGGGCGCGCGCATCAGGCGGGCTTTCTTGAACTCCCGCCAGTCCCTGCCTCCTGCCTCGCACCTGCCCTTCCCTCTGCGCGAACCTGCGCCTGGTGGGGCCTCCCCCCCCCCCCGCCTGCCCACCTCCCTCAGTGTTCCTTTGCTTTCCTAGGTTGTTGGGGTCCCTGAGGAGGGGAGTGCACCTGACAGCCCGGGGCCCAGCCCCTGAGATCCTTCTGTGCAGACCCTCCTCCTGGCAGGACTCAGGGGAAAACGTCCATCTTCCAGGAACATGGCAGGTGACTATTACCTATGGGGGCCTGAAACTTCCTTCAGTGCACATTTTAATTGGAAATTGAATATATAGCATTGCTGTAAAAACTCCAGGTAATCCTGCAGCGGATAAAGCTTGCTTTCTTTGTAATGTGGACCGCTGTGTGGAATTACCTTGTTTTGTATTTTCCTCTTTGTTTTATTGTCCACTTCAACCCCACCAAGATGTCAGTTTCTGGAACGTGAGGGCCATGCTTATCCTGCCTCTGCTCAGCCTCCAGTCTCTGGGTTATAGCGGGTGCTGGGTAAGTAGACAGCGAGTGAACGAGAGCCCCAGGGTAACCACGGCTCACGGTTCAGCACAACTCTCTCTCTCACACAATCACACACACACTCACACAAATACAAACACACACCAATTCCGCAGTATTTTTTTTCTCTTAAGATAACATGAAAATCCTCTCTCTTCAGAACATAAAACTCCGCCTTAGTTTACACACGATATTGTTTGTAGGTTAGGCTTTCTCAACCTCGGCTCTCCTGACGCTTGGGGCCTAGTGACCCAGTGTTGAGGGGCCTGTCCTAGCTTTCTAGGATGTTCGCAGCTGCCTGGGGCTCTGGCTCCCACTTCCAGCAGCGCCCTTCCAGAGGACGGTGGCTCCAGGGGTTGTAAGATGCCCATTTGCCGACCTTTACCGGAGACACTTCACTTTGTCTCCTTTTTCCTCCTCTTAAGCCCCTAATAGACTTCGTTTATAATCAACGAGTCTGAGAAATTAAAATAACATTTTTGAGGGGGCCGCACCTGCGGCATATGGAAGGTCCCAGGCTAGGGATCAAATTGTAGCTACAGCTGCCGCCTACACCACAGCCACAGCAACACGGGATCCGAGCCGCATCTGTGACCTACACCGCAGCTCACGGCAACGCCGGATCCCTGACCCACTGAACGAAAGGGATTGAACCCACAACCTCATGGATACTAGTCGGATTCGTTTCTGCTGAGCCACAATGGGAACCCCCTAAAATAAAAATGTTAATCATTAATCTAACTTGCGAAATCAGCCTTTGCACTCAGCTGAATGCCACGAGGCTGTTTGCTTCAAACTAACATTTATGTTTTCTGCAAGGGCCTAAGTGGAACAATTTAAACCAAGAGTTTAAACGTTTTGGTGTTAAGATGTTCCCAAAGAAAATTTAAGCACCCCCGCCCCCGCAGCTGCCCCTGAGAAGAATCTCGTGAACGAGGCAGATGCCTCAGATGCTCTTGGTGGGTTGGTGGCACAGCCCTGACCTGTAAGGCCTGGTCTTCTTAGAGCCTCTGGTCGGCGGAGTCGCCACCCAAGCCGGGCTCCGTGCAGGCCGCACCCGCCCCGGGAGGCAGGACTGCAGTCTCTCACCAGTTTGTGTCAGACCTGCGGGAGCCTGGCTCTCGAGGGTCGGCATGGAGCAGTTCCCGTGGCTTCTTGTTGTGACATGGGCAGCACGGCTGGCACTCCTCAAAGCGGACGACCCGGACGGAGTGGGCTCTCCCGGAACTCGGATCTACTGCGCCCGTGGCACAGGCGCGCGTTAGCCTAACTCCAGGAACAACGAGCTGTGACACAGCTGCAGTTTGTAAATGCTCATTATTTTGCAAGTGTCCCCCATTTAAAAAGGCTGGTATCGCTCAGCTTCAGCCACTGGGATGCACCGGCGCAGCTCCCCGTCATCTTCGTCCTCGCTGGTCTTTTGACCAGGAGGATTGCGCTTCAGGGAGGTGGTTTCTTGTTCGGATTTAGGTAAGAAGGTGCTCATCGTCTACGCGCACCAGGAGCCCGGGTCTTTCAGCGGGTCCCTGAAGGATGTGGCCGTGGCTGAGCTGAGCCGGCAGGGCTGCAGGGTCACCGTTTCTGACCTCTATGCCATGGACTTTGAGCCAAGGGCCACGAGGAAAGATATCACTGGTGAGTTTTGTGTTTTTTAACTTTCTTTTGTGTTTCTTTTGATGAAGGTGTAATTTACGTAAGTGTGCTCATTTCCCGTGTCCAGCATGAGAGCTGGACGTTTGGCTGCATTCAGCATGACCCCACGTCCAGTTAATATTCGCACCAGCTGCAGTCTTTTTCTCCCCTGATGGGAACTGTCAAGATCCACTAGTCAGCAGTCTTAGCTCTAGTCGTCCCCCTGTGGGTGACATCCCTGTGACATTTTAGAACTGGAAGTCTGTCTTCTGACCCCTCACCAGTACTGCCCACCCCCCTGGCCTCTTCCCTCAGGCCACCACCCACCTGTTGTCTGTATTCAGGAGCCCGGTTACCTTTTATTTTGTTTGGGGAGGTCTGTTTGTTTCGTTTTTTAGGATGTCACCTCTCATACAGTTCTGCCTGACCCTTTCATTGCCCTTTTTTAGGGCCGCACCAAGGACCTATGGAGGTTCCCAGGGTAGGGGCTGAACCAGAGCTGTGGGGATCTGGCGTGGCTGTGGCTGTGGCTGTGGCGGGCAGCTGCAGCTCCGATCTGACCCCTGGCCTGGGAACTTCCGTATGCCGCAGTAGGGCCCTAAAAAGGCAAGTAAGTAGGTAAATAAGTAAATGAATTAATTAATTAAAAAAATTCCAGCTTTGTTGAGAGCTTATTGACAAATAAAGCTGGTATATATTTAAGGTGAACATGAAATTTTGAAGGCATTTTCTTCTTTTTTTGGCTGCAACCATGGCCTGTGGAAGTTCCCAGGCCGAGGACTGAATCCAGACCATGGTTGTGACCTGTGTTACAGCTGCGGCCGTGGGGGATCCTTAACCCACTGCACTTCCTCAGGGACTCCCGAAGGCATTTTTTAATATTCTTTCCTTTGAAAAGCTAAGTACTTTTGACTTTTTATTTATATTAATATTTTATATTTGTAATATGTATATTGCTATTTTAATCAAGTATCTCCTATGCATTATCTGAACACATTCCTTGCTCATTTTTCTATTAGGTCTTTTTCTTATTGATTTTAACCACTGAGCCACGACGAGAACTCTTTCTTACTGATTTTAAAGAGCTGTTTATGTATTTCAAAATCAGCCCAGAATGTGGGATGTTCACTGTAAATACACTTTTACCTAACTTTTTTTTAGTTTTGATTTTACTTTCGGGTGACTTTTTTCATGAAGAATTTTGTTTACTTTCGCTCACTTGGCTTTTGATCAGAGGTCCAAAAGTTTGACCTCCAGATTTCATGTCATATAATCTCTAAGCTTATTTTTTGAAGGCGGTATAGTTTGTTTTCCATGTTTTGGGCCACATCCGTGACATGCTGAAGTTCCTGGGCCAGGGATCGAACCTGCACCACAGTAGAGACCTGAGCACAGCCGTAGTTCCTTCTCATGTTTGACAGGTTCTGCTTTTTAAATTTAAACACTTTATTTACAGTTTTTATTTTATGAAAGTGTATTTGATTTATAATGTTGTGCCAGTTTCTATTCAGTATCAATTTGGTGCAACAGGTCAAGGACCCACCCAGATTTCACAACACCGTTACCTGATCCGGATGTTTGCCCGGATTTAAAATGTACCATCTCACCCTCTCACCTTTTTTTGTCTTTTTTTAGGGTCACCCCTGCAGCATATGGAGGTTCCTAGGCTAGGGATCAAATCGTAGCTGTAGCCCCTGGCCTGCATCACAGCCACAGCCTTGCCAGATCCAAGAATTATTTGTGACCTACACCACAGCTCACAGCAATGCCAGATCCTTAACCCACTGAGGGAGGCCAGGGATCGAACCTGCGTCCTCATGGATACTGGTCAGGCTCGTTAACCGCTGAGCCACGATGGGAACTCCCCAAGCACACTTTCCCATCTGCTTACCATTATCAGGTCTGCCCAGTGTCTGCTGTGGGCACCACGCGGCGGCTGGCGGCCTGCCTGAGACACAGGCGCCTGCTCAGGGTCTGTGGTCAGCACAGAACCTTCTGCACAGACGGGACCCAGGGGGCACTTTTGAATGAAAATGAGACAGGAGGAAGCAGGGCCCCAGGGGTTCTTGTCTGGGCCTGTGGAAGGGCTGGGCCCACTGCCGGAGGGGCCGCCCCTGGGCCTCTTCATCCCCTCTGCTGCCAGGAGGGCCCGATAGCCGAGCTGCGCTGGTGCCTCGGCCTCCTCTGTGCTCAGAGGGGGTCGCCCCTCGCCCCCGGGTGGCAGGAAGATGCGAAGGTGACGGGTGTGCACAGCGAGGGAGGGGGCCTCTGGAGCCCTGGTCGCCTGTCGTGAACTCTGATCAGTGCCTGGGGGGCCTTAGTGGGCACAGAACCCCGAGGGCAGAGGGCAGGCCATCTGCCTTGAGCTCGGGGCCGTGGGCTGAGCCGCAGGGTCCAGCAGACGCCCGACCCCCGCTGCGCCTGACCCTCCCCAGCAGGCCTGCTCCCGAGCCCCCGGGGCCGCAGCGAGCCTTTCCAGACCCCGGTCCGAGCGAGCATTAGGTCCCCCGGGGGTCCCCTGTGGGCAGGAGCAGCTTGGTCTCTTTGTCAGTCTCGCAAGACCTGGCCCATCCTGCGTCGCGTCGCCTGCGGCCTCCCGGCCTCTCGCCCCCGCTCCTCCGCTGTGGTCACAGCGGCCCTTTCCCGGGCTGACCAGGGTGTCCTCGGCGACTTCCGCTCGGAGGGACCCCTGCTCCTTTCCAGTTCTCCAGGCTCGCTGGCGAACTCCTGTCCCATCGTCAGAACCCCGTGCACAGAGTCGTCCCCAGGTTGCACTGGTGACCACTGCCACCTCCCCACCCGCTCTGTGCAGAGCTGGTCGCTGCCCCGGTTATGTGGGCAGAGGGACACCCCCTGGGACTGGGCTACAGGGTGTGAGGCCCCAGTGGCCGTGACGTGACCCCGAGCTCGCTGACGGTCCTGGCGTGTGCTGTCACTTTTCTCTGCATCTCCTGCTGACTTTGAGTCCCTTAAACTAAGGACGGTGGCTTCCCGTCTCTGTCCCCAGGCCGACCCCAGGGTCTCAGTGCATGTCCGGTGACCGCCTGGGGCCGTGGGGAGTCCAAGTAACGGTGACACTGGTGGGATTGGCCGGCGGGGCCACAGACAGCCCCGAGCGAGGGCCTCTGTCCTGTCCTGCAGGCGCCCTCTCCAACCCCGGGTTCTTCAGCTACGGGATGGAGGCCTACGAGGCCTACCGGAAGAAGGCTCTGAGCAGTGACATTGTCGAGGAGCAGAAGAAGCTTCAGGAGGCCGATCTGGTGATATTCCAGGTGGGTTTTCCCTCCAATTGTGTCCCGCTGGGTCGGTGCCTTCTCTGCAGCCTCTGTCCCCACACAGAGCTCCACCCACCTCGGGCAGGGGCCTTGCCGTCCCCATGTGCAGGGGTCAGGAGGGCCAGTACCGTCCGGAGCCTGAGCCCCAGGCAAGCAGCGAGGACGTCCCTGGGCCCCAGACGTCTGGTCGCACAGCCCGCTTGTGGGCTTCCTCCTGGGCCTGGCGAGCGGGCCCCACTCTGCCCACTCCCCCTTCACCAGCCCCCTGCCAGCCGCCTGGGCTCGGCGTGGTCACGAGGGGACTTTCCTCTGCCCTCCTCGGGGCCTGAGACCTGAGCGCCGTGCGGTGAACCCTTCTCGCGCTGGGAGGCGTGCACGAGCCTGGGCGGCACGCGGCCCTGGGCCGAGCAGACCCGCGCCCGCGGACCGTTTCTCCCCGCTCCCCTCCTGCACCGGCCGCAAACACAGGCAGGGCCCGTGCTTTCCCCGAGGGTCTCTCCCACCTCTTGTCCCCGCTCCTCCTGATGCCCTGCCCCGGGGGCCTGCCTGTCAGCTGGCTGTGTCCCCGACTCCCCGCCGCGGCGCCCTGAGCTGCCGTTCAGATCGGGAACGGGAGGCCGTGGGGCCGGTCTCGGGGCCTCCGCCCGAGCCACGTTTAGCGGGGAAGCACAGGAAACGCGGGCTTCCCTCCTCTCAGGAGCAGACTGTCGCCTGTGTTCCTGTCCTTTCCTTGACGACGGCGTGGGACGTGGCGTTAGGGCTTCTGGGGCCCAGACTGGGCTCGGGTCAGGCGTCTCAGGTCCTACCACAGCGCCTCCCGGGTGTCACACCGCGCCCGAGGTCGGGAGAGGGGCCAAGCTCATTCCCACAGCCTCCCGCGGGCCACCGCATTCGGGGTCTCGGGGCCCAGCAGAGCTTCAGGACCGGTGTTCAGGGACCGTCCCCGGGCTGCACGGTGACCGTCAGCCCTGCCCGCCCAGCCCTCGTCCCCGGGCAGCCTGCCCCTCTCGGAAAGGGAGCAGCGTTCCCGCGGCACTTCTCGGTGGCCCCGCCGGCCGGGCCTGGGGAGCAGCAGCAGCAGCGACCCCCCCCCCCGTGTCCCCCTTTCCCCCCGCAGTTCCCGCTCTACTGGTGCAGCGTGCCGGCCATCCTGAAGGGCTGGATGGACAGGGTGCTGTGCCAGGGCTTCGCCTTTGACCTCCCGGGATTCTTCGATGACGGCTTCCTCAAGGTAGCGCCGGGAGGGGTCGCTGTGGATGGGGGTCTCGGCAGGCCACTTCCGCTGCCCTTTTCTGACCCAGTACTGCTTGAGCGCCAGCTGTGCGCAGGCCCCGCTGCTCGGGGTCAGAGGGCATGTTCCCGAGGGGGGACGCCCCGCGGCTCCTGGCCTCCTTAGCGCAGAGGAGCTGAGAAGAGGCGGTGGGAACACTCAGGCAGGGCTCCGTCGGGGCCCCTGTGCAGGAGTGGGGAGCCAGGACCAGCCAGGTTCCCACCGCCGTTGACTGCCTGCGGCGGAGGCCGAGCTGGGTCCTTGGACAGGGTGAGGGTGGCGGCCGGGCCCAGGGCTTGGGTCACCCCTTTGGTGGGCTGCGGCCAGGTCCATGGGCGGTACCAGCTTTGGCTCTTGATTCTTCATCCAGGAAGATTGGTCGTTTAGGTTTTTTGTGTCCTGTTGTCCCTAATTTGCCCCCGCTGCACGTGCAGGCAGTTATTTTTAGTTCCTTGCAGTTTCTTCGCATTTTCTTGTTGAAAAGGACATTTTCTAGCTGTTCCCACAGCCTGTCTCAGGGCCACTGGCCTTTCCTCCAGGGAGGGTTGCAGAGTCCACAGCCAAGTGCGGGCACACGGGGGGGCCTGGGGGTGCGTGGGGGCAGTGACCTGGCCACTGGGGGTCAGCCAGCTTTGGAGGGGCACCTGCTCCACGGTGCAGCCTCGGGCCTGGCCGGGCACCAGCTCACCTTTGAGGGCCACGTACCTGCCTTGCAAACATGTAGACGTGACAGCCCCATTCAGGGTGGCGGTTGCCTGGGACCTAAGGGTGCAGAACACATGGGAGCCCTGGTCTTCCCATTAAAACATGACAGTGTACATTCTACATTCTAAAGGCCTCAGAAACAGGTGGCTTGTAAGATAACAGAGTCATGGGGTTCACACTGGGGCCATGAGCTGATGCTGACCGTTGCTGAGGGCCCAGCTCTGGCCTCAGCCCCCTCCCCCGCATCCCTGAGTCTGTCCCCCCAGCACCAGGGCCTGTCAGCTCTGTGTCCTTCTGGTCCCTTCCCTCTGTCCCCTTCTCCTCCCCGAGCGTGCAGCTGTCACCCGAAGCTGTCTGCGCGGACGGGCACGCGGGTCTGTTCCTCCCTGGGAGCCACCTCAGGTGTTCCCTCCCGGCCGTCAGAAACCCACGTGCTGGCGTCGCAGCACCTTCCCAGCCTGCTCCCGGGGGCTCCAGTGCATGCCGTCCCCTCTGCAGGGTAAACTGGCCATCCTGTCCTTGACCACGGGCGGCACCGCCGAGATGTACTCGGAAACTGGAGACAGGGGAGATTTTCGCTATTTCCTGTGGCCCCTCCAGGTACGTCCCACCTCGCTGCCCCTGCAGCTCTGCCAGGTGCAGAGTGACCTGTGACACGGGCCTGAAAGCTGGGCCGGGGATTGAGCCCGCGCCACAGCAGTGACAATGTCGGATCCTTAACCTGCTGAACTGCCAGGGAACTCCCCTACTGTCCTTTCTAACATTGCTCAGCAGCACCGAACAGGCCCACCGATGGGGAAGAGACGTGTTATGACAGCTTGTGAGACCGTTTGGGCAGAGCCCCTGGAACCCTGGCAAGAGGGGCCCCGGCCTGCACCCGACAGCCTCACGCCCACTGTAAGCGATGGGCCTGTGGAGCCCAGAGCTGGGCCCCTCCCCAGAGCCCACCCCCGACCCCAGGCTCTTCAGGAGGACGCGAGCTGCCTGGGTGTACCCTGGGCCTGGGGGCAGCGAGGCCTGCTGTCTGCAGAGGGAGGCAGGGGGCTGGCTGTCCCCAGGGAAGCACAGAGTCTCACCAGGGAGAGGGGACCCAGAAACCTCCGTGGAAACTGCACGTCCAGGTTGCCCGGGTATCCTGCAGGAAGCACATCTTACCGGGTTTGAGCCTGAAGAACGCAGGCAGTGGGCGGGTCCGCCCCCCCCCCCAGGCCAGGACTAAGCCGCCTCTTAGTGAATAACAAAGAAAACTGGTAGCGCTGGTGCAGGCCTCCAGGGCACAGTGCGGCTGCTTGGAGGATAGCCTGGTTTGTGCATAACTCCCTTATCTTGTCGTTGAAGGAGACCCTGTACTTTAGAACTGTGCCCCAGCAGATGTTTGCCTTCTGCAGAGTTCACCTGTTCAGTGGCCTCCAGCGGGGAAGGACAGGAAGAGGCAGGACAGTGATGTTTCTAGAAAAAATCTCTGAAAAGAAGCAGGGAAGTGACTGTGAAACTGACAGGAGTTTCAGACTGAACCTAGCCAGAAGACAGATTGGGACTTGAACCCAGGTGCCGGGACTCAAACCCAGACTGGGACTCAAACCCACGTGCTGGGACTCGAACCCGGCCTAAACCCAGAGTGGGACTCGAACCCACGGTTTTAAGTTGGAATCGCACACCCTGTGTCTGGACTCACTGCGGTTCAGGTTCTTCATGTCTCCACACAGAAGGAATCCGGCGAGAGACAGTGGTGGGCGGGGAACAGATTTGTTAGGATAGGACGCTGGTGAGAGATGCCAGCGGGCAGGCGCAGAAGCTCTGCCCCAGGACCCAGCGCCACAGTTTTACCCTCCAAGGTGAGTGGGGCTCGGAAAAACCGCCTCTTCCTTTCTGGGAGTAGCAGCTCCTCCTTTGTGTCTGCTAAGGTGTGTATTCAAGTCAGCAGAAGGGCCGTCCTCAGACGCCCCCCTGGGTCTGAACCTGGATGCGGGCCTCCCCCCACCCCACCCAGCGCCCCGAGGCCCCTCCACTGGTCAAGCAGGCCTGCCTGGTACTGCTGGCTTTTTTGAGCAGGTTATTTACAGTGATCTCCCAAAGTCCCCTAAATTTCTCCTGTTAATCTATAGCCCTTTATTAGGACTTCTATAACTACCTGTGTTTACGCCATCCCTATCAATTGCATCTAGTGACACTTGGCTGCAGAAAATGGTCACTCACAGCTCCGTCTGTAGGCGGGGGTGGGGGTGGGGTGCCAGGCTGCAGTCTTCGTGCTGAAAAATCCTCACCTTTTTTTTCAGTTTGCCAAAGTACTTATCATAGGAACTAATAAGACTCTAAATTATCAAAATAGAAATTCAGTTCTCCTAATCCCCCTTTAAAAATAATCACTTGCAATGATTTGCTGAGGGATTTCCCTTTGTGGCTCAGCAGAAATGAGTCTGACTAGTATCCATGAGGACACCGATTCAATCCCCGGCCTCGCTCAGTGGGTTAAAGATCCTGTGTTGCCGTGGCCCTGGTGCAGGCCGGCAGCTGCAGCTCCGATTCAGCCCCTAGCCTGGGAACCTCCACATGCTGTGGGTGCGGCCCTAAACAAAACAAAACAAAAGATTTGAGGGATTTCCTTATAGCACGTATATTTTCTTAAATATCTGCTTTTATGATTAGGTTTATCCTATTTATTTTTTTACATACACCACAAATACTGCTTTAGATTTCTTGTTATTATTTATACTCAACACACGTCTTGAACAGCTTTCCGCGGTCAACCTCATTCTAGAATATTCTATCGTAGGATGTGCCATAATTCGCTTATTCAACCGAAACCATGAAGTTAGTGTCTGACTCAGAGGCAGAGGTTACACATTCATCTCGGTCACCAGAGTAGAACTTGGACCTCGCGGCCACCCAGTGCTCTTTGCCTCCCGTGACCACTGGTTATGGGGCAGGACCGTTTTCTTGGTCACTCCGTAGTGGGAAAGGTGCTGTGTGGTTTCCTGGAGCTTCCCCTCTGACGGTTTAAGGGACGCGGTGTGCAGGGCGCCTCCTCACCAGCTGTCCTTTCCCCGTGGCTGTAGCACGGCACCCTGCACTTCTGTGGATTCAGAGTCCTGGCCCCGCAGATCAGTTTTGGTCCTGAATGTGCATCGGAAGAAGAGAGAAGGGGCATGGTGGCCGCCTGGGCACAGAGGCTGAACAGCATCTGGGAGGAGGAGCCCATTGACTGCTCGCCCCCCTGGTACTTCGGGCGGTGACGCCCGCGCCCGACAGGCGGGCCAGCCACGCTGGGCGGTGATGGAGCTGGATCGGGACGCGTGTTCAGAACGGTCCGGCGTCCAGCTGCTTTTACTGCGAGACCACCTCCTGGGGTGCCGGCTCCTCCGCGAAGCCTCGTCCTCCCCTTCAGTATCCAAGTCCTCGCTCCCCACTCTTCTTCTTCCAAAGCATTAAAGCAAAAGCCACACATTCCTCCTTCAAATGGCTGCAGAGCCTGTCGCCTCCGCCACCGCCTAGGCAGTCTGGCGGGCCAGGCCCGGCGAGAGAGGGAGGGAGAGAAGGGCCGAAGGCGCCCCCTGGTGTTTGCAGGCAGATCGGTCACATGTGCATTTGCATTTCTGTTCTCAACCTGGGGCCTTTCTCTTTTCCTGCCTTCATGGAGGTCAGTGGGTTTGGGGCTTTCTCTGCAGAGGTTGCTCGGCTCTGCTCTCAGCTTCCTGTGTATTTGCCGGGGAGCCAGACGCGCCGTCGCTGTCACTGAGATGCAGCATCACAGAGACGCAACACAGGCAAGGTGTCAGGAGTGTGGGGGCGTGGGAGAGGGAGCGGGGCGGCTTGGCGGGGGGCTGAGTCCAGAAATCAGCAGCACGAAGGAGCGGGAAAGACACGGCGTGTGAGCGGCTGCGGGCGTGCAGTGACGGCAGAGGAGGCAGGCGGCCCCCCACGCAGATGTGTGCTCGGGCTATTTTGTTTTGCCCTTAAGGTTCCCAGACAGGACCAGAGGCCGAGGTCAGTGGGTTGTCCCAGCACAGGCGCTTCGCCCGCAGCACTGAGCCGGCCCAGTGCTGCTGAGAGCAGCCTGGCCACGACCTCCAGGGCTGTAAACACAGGCGGGCTCTGCCCAGGCAGTCCCACCCGGGAGGGAAGTGCTACCGATCAAGTGAAAGAAGCGTTCTGAGTTAGTCTGCGTGTCCTTAGCGACTGGTCCTAGCGTACGGGTGCTGCCCGGCGGGACTGCTGCAGCCTCCCTGAGGGTGGTTTTGGCTGCTTTACCTTCACGGGAGCCCCGAGGGCAGGTCCTGTGGCCACCCCCACGTGACCGATGGGAACCAGGCAAAGCTCGGTTAAGACCCTTGCCCAAGGGTCACAGCCAGAGTCAGGCAGATACGGGATTGAGTCCAGAGCACCTGCTCCTTCTGTGCAAGCTACCTGCGCGCCTGGGGTCCTGGTGGCGACAAAATGCCGGGCCCACCCGCTGTCTTCACCCGCCCCACACCTACTCCCATTTCTTCTCATGTTGATGCTGGCTTCTCCTTCCGGAAACACGTCCTTTCAACAAGCCCTGTGGTTTCCTAGGGCTCCTGACCTCCAGTGCCCCCTGCCCCAGAAAGCGAGACTCAGTCCAAGAGGTGCCGAGAAGGAGGAGACTCCTCACTTCTGGACTGGGAGCCGTGACCTTGTGGGTTGTTCGGGGGCCATGGCGGAATGAGCGCTGGCCTGCAGCGGGAGCCACACTCAAGAGACCTCGACTGACAGGAGTTCCCGTCGTGGCTCAGTGGTTAACAAATCCGACTAGGAACCATGAGGTTGCGGGTTCGATCCCTGGCCTTGCTCAGTGGGTTAAGGATCCGGCGTTGCCGTGAGCTGTGGTGTAGGTTGCAGACGCGGCTCGGATCCCGCTTTGCTGTGGCTGTGGCGAAGGCCAGCAGCTACAGCTCCTGTTAGACCCCTAGCCTGGGAACCTCCATATGCCGCGGGTGCGGCTCTAGATAAGGCAAAAAGACAACAACAAAAAAAGACCTTGACTGAGCCGTGGAAAGAGGTGACATCCTCTGGCGTCCGCTGACACCTGCCCCTCCCTGCCTGAAGCCGGACTTTGCTCTTCAGTTCTCTAGGCTCGGGAGGCAGACGTTGCCTTTTTTCCAGAAGTGGCTGTGTAGCAATCGCGGCCGGCACAGCCCTGAGTAACTCAACAAGGGTGATTAGGATCTACGTGGAAATAGGAGGCACTCCAATGAAAACCAAAAACTTAATTTTACAGTATGCTTCTAATGGAGCAGAAGCATCCCCGGAGGGGTGGAACGTGGAACGCGCAGTCCTCTGTCACTTTATTTTTCTCCGATGGCTTAAGCACGTGGCGTTTACTGCACGGAGGAGAAGGTGGACAGGGTGAGTCGCCGCCGGGGGAAGCCAGAGGGCTCCGGCAGCTCTGCCCTCGCCCCCTGAGGGGCCTTCAGCCAGCCAACCCATCTCTCTGGGCCCCCGCTTCCCCATCTGTGGAGCGGGGGACCCCGTCCTCACAGCTCCCCACCGGTGGTGCGGGACTCCAGGAGCACCTCAGCCCTGCACGTTGTAACCTCTGCCCTGGGCCCGGGAGCTGTGGCTGAAATTCTGCCTGGGATCCCCTTGGTCCTGGCCCAGCCCGGCTCGGCCCGTGGGCTCTGCTGCGTCTGGTTCCTGTTGGCCTGTCGGCGCTTCTCTCTGTAAAGCCGGGGGGATGTGTCAGGGTGTAAGTTCACTCCGTCCTGGGTCTCACTGAAATGTGCTGAGGACAGAGTCTGTCGGGAATCAGCCACGTGTCACTTGGACTCCTGAATGTGATAGAAGGACCGTGTTTGTGCGGTTTCTCCAGGCCTGAGCTGGCAAGGACTTCGGATCGTCTCCATTTTGCAGATGAGAAAACCGAGGCCCACAGAGTGGCGGTAACTTGGCCAGGGTCCCACCACTACACGTGCAGAGCCGAGGCTCAAACCAAGGCAGCCTTCTCCAGGGTTCGCGTGGTGGGCACGGGGTGGGGGTCGGGGCTGCACAGAGCAGAGGCCATTTTTGAGAGAAGGCCCGCGGAGACCCCACGGGTGAGCAGGGGAGGTCATTGTAGGAAAAGAAGAAATCTGAGCAGAGCTCAGGACGGACCTAATGTTTGTGGGTCAAGGGAGCTTCTACAGAGTTTCTGCTTGAGGTTGAAAACCCTCCTGAGATGTTCGCTTCCTGCTGTGGGCAGACAAGCGGATGAGATTTCTCAAAAGCGCTCTTGCAGCAAAACTCCCAGAGACCAATTAACCACATGAAATGCATGGCCGAGGTCATGAGGAGCTTCGGGAGGTGAGCACATGTGTCCCCAGCTCTCCCCCCACCACCCACCAACCTTGCCCTGTAGCCACAAAACCCAACCAGGCGCTGAAGGCAGGATGGGAAGAAATGCAGAACTTGGGCTGCTTCAGGTCACATGTGGCTATCGATGCCCTCTGTGAGCGATACTCTGATATCAGGATTCCAGCCGAAGAAGCAAGAGGCCAGGCCCTGGGTCTGCGGTGCGGGCAGCTGAATGGAGAGGTATCTGAGGGCTGGTGAGGAGGTGGTGGAAAATTACACCTGTGCTACACCTTAAAGCAAAAAAAAAAAAAAAAAGGAAATGGATAAAACTCTCTCTAGAGAAAGCAACCGTGGAGAAGACAAATGACAGATATAGTTATAAAAGGGGATATCACTATGAACCTGCAGACGTTAAAAAAACCAATAAGCCAATAAAATAATATTGTAAGCACCTCGACATACGTAAACTTTAGATGAAACTGACCGATTGAAAACTACCAACTAAAAAATGTGCTCAAACTGAAGTAAGATGAATAGTCCTATGACTACAGCAGAAATTGAATTTACAGCCTTCCTCAAAAATCTCTCTGCTCATATGGTTTTACTGGTGAATTCCACCAACTATTTCAATGAGAAAAATATCATTTCCAATACCCGATCACTTCCAGAAAATAAAGGAGGGAATGCTTTCCAACTGGTTTTGTGAGGCTAAAACTACCACGATAGCAAGAAAGAAAAAGGCATAAAAAAGAAAATTCCACACTGGTAGACCATTATAACACATGGTTTTTTAACATAAATGCAAAAGCCCTCAACAAAAAGTTAGCAACTCAGACTGAGTGCTGTATAAAAAGCATGACAAAAATGGGATTTATTTGCGTGCACAGCACTTGTGTTTGCGTATTAATCAGTGTAACCCATAATACCTTAAGGGAGAGGGACTTCCCTAAAAAGACAAAAAACCAATGCCGCTTATGATAGATACAAGTATGAGATAACTTCAGAAATTATGTACACCACTTTTACGGTAAAAACTACAAAGAGCTGACCTTATTTTTTTGTCCTTTTTGCTTTTTAGGGCCACATCCACGGCATATGGAGGTTCGCAGGCTAGGGGTCGAATCGGAGCCGTAGTCATCAGCCTACACCACAGCCACAGCCACAGCCAGTGACGCCAGACCCGAGCCGCGTCTGCGACCTACACCACAGTTCACGACAACGCCGGATCCTTAACCCACTGAGCGAGGCCAGGGATCGAACCCGCAGCCTCATGGCTCCTAGTCAGATTCGCTTCTGCTGCGCCATGATGGGAACAACAACTCACTGGTTTTTTAACGAGTGTTTCACTGAGGTGCCCCCAGCCCCTCATGCTGTCTCCACACGGCCACCCCGCCTTGTCCCTTGAACTGACCCCTGACGCCCCAGCACCCAGCCCCGCCCGAGCGTCTCAGGCTGTGCTGTCCCGGGTGGTGGTGTCCCGGTCTGTGCCTGTGCGGCCCTCTCCCTGCTTTGCCCTCCTCGGTCCAGCTGCTGCGCTTTCCTCCCAGGCTTTGAGGCTCCCCTACCTCCCCGCTGAGGTAGTCCCGTCCGGATTCCTGTCTCTTTTTTCCCACCCACTATGTGGAGCACGTCTTGCCCTTTCGGGGGGTCCGAGGTCTTCGCCAGCATTCAGCAGATCTTCTGTGCGAATGGTTCTGCATGGAGTTGTGGGTTTGTGGGTGAAGGGGGGCGCCACGCCTGCTCCTCCACCCTCTTGATCCCACCTCCGGCTGCTGGATTTACGTCGTGGTGCTGGATCCAGAAAATCGTGTGCCCGGGGGACTAGGAGAGAGGAACGCCACCCCCTGGAAGGCCCCCGATTGCTGTAACCGAGAGGAGGAAGGAAGTCAGCTTTCGGGTTCCCAGGCCCACCGCAGCCCACAGGCTGGTTCAGCAGGCAGGAGGGATCTTTCGGGTCGTTGTTAGAGTCAGTGGCCACGAGAGGGCGACAGAGCCCACCTGGTGCTCCGTGTGGGCCCTTCCAGGCTCAGAGCTGGGAGTCCAGGGAGGGAAGGGGGGCGCAAAGGATGCGGCCAGAGAAGGGGCTGCTCGCAGGCCTCCTCTGCGCTCCCTTCCCACTGTTTTCCTTGACGGAGCGGACAGAACTCTGTGCTCGGGCCTGCGGGTCCCCTCAAGATTGCTAACGTTTCCCAGCGTCCAGACGACGGGACCGAGCGCCTGGGGTCTGACAGTCGCGATTTCACAGCCAGACCTCTGACTTAGAAACAGCCGGCCTGAGCCACGGGCGTGCGGTTTTCGCCAGTCGGGCTTGCAGGGGCTCTGGTACCTGGGAGGCCCGGCTGATGCTCCTGAATGCAGTTTGTGAAGAGGTTATAGTTTGGTGTCGGTCCCCACCCCTCCCTCTGAACTCTCTCCCTCAGAAACTTGCTAGAGCTCCTCATTCTTGTTCCTTCTGAGACTTTTCCTCCCGTCCTTGACCTCTGCGGGTCAAGGTCCGTGACTTCAGTGGGATGCTGATGAGCTTCGAGCGGTTATGTGACGAGGAGGGAGCGGGCTTGGCTGATAGATGCGGCGGGGTGGGGACGGGAGGCTCGGGCCTGGGTCACTTCCTCTCAGACCGCTGTTAGAAGGAAGTCGGCCTCCCAGGTGCTAAAGCAGCTCCTGCCTTTGTCCGGGAGGCCGGAGGAAGGGCTTGAGTGGGTGAGAGAAGGGCCGGAAGAGGGCGCTTGATCAGAGTCCACCTGGTGCCCGAGCTTGCGTGCTCAGAGTTGCGGTTGGAGCTGGGGATGGAGGGACGCCGAGGGTGCGACTCTGCAGGAGGGTAAGTGACCGTGTGCCGGATTCTGCGGCTTAACTTGCTGGCATGACACGGGGAACTTCATTGGCCACTCACGGCCAGGGTCCCTCCTCGACCGATAGACTGAACGTATCTTTCAAAAAAAACGGCTCCCTGGAGTTCCCGTCGTGGCTCAGTGGTTAACGAATCCGACTGGGAACCATGAGGTTGCGGGTTCGATCCCTGGCCTCGCTGAGTGGGTTAAGGATCCGGCGTTGCCGTGAGCTGTGGTGTAGGTTGCAGACGCGGCTGTGGCTGTGGCGAAGGCCGGCGGCTACAGCTCCTGTTAGACCCCTAGCCTGGGAACCTCCATATGCCGCGAGTGCGGCTGTAGATAAAGGCAAAAAGACCAAAAAAAAAAAAAAAAAAAAAAAAAACCGGCTCCCTGAATTAAGGGGAAGCTAATTCATTGGTTAACTTAAAGCAGGTTATGTGACTTGTAGTGTATTTGGCTGATCGATTTAAGGCGGTGGTGGTGTTGGATGAAAAGAATTGATGCTGTGGGAAAGGATGAGAGAGAAACACCGCCATCTGTAAGGCACTTTATTATTGTTAGAGGGAGAGGAGAAAGGAAATAGGACTTACAGGTGCCCCAGCCCCCAGCAGCCCCCCATGGGTAGGCAGGGGGAGGGCTCTGAGTTGTAGTTACCCGAGGTGGCCACCAGAGGGAGCCAGAGCGCCCCGGGTTCAACCTGTTGGAACTTCAGGCTCGGAGTTGCGTTTCCACATGGAGAAGGCAGAACCCAATGGATGTGACCAGAGACATAAGAGTTGGTTACAGGCCTCCACTGTCTTCTCTTCCAATGGCTTTGCTTGATAGAGGGGACCTAATTCCGTGTTCACACCTAGGTGTCTCTACCAGACTTGTAATATTTTCCAGTATCCAGGCAGTTTGACCAAATACCTGAGGTCTGATTATCATTTGATTTCCCAGAGTTAAACCTCTGAAATTAGAAATACCTGGCTTGGGGTTCCCATCGTGGCTCAGCGGTAACGAGCACATTTCACTTACACATTTCTCTACTGATGGGCACTTGAGTTGCTTTGGGTTCTCTAAGTAAAAGTTTAAAGGAACAGAAGCTACACAAGTAGCTTTTTGAGTTGATGTTTTCAGTTCTTTTGAGTGCACCCCTGGGAAAGGAACTGCTGAGTCGTGTGGCGATTCTGTTTTTAGCTTTTTGAGGAAATGCCACACTGTTTTCTATAATGGCTGCACTATTTCACATTCCCATCGGCAAGGTCAGAAGTTCCAGTTTTGGAGTTCCCACCGTGGCTCAGCAGTAATGAACCTGACCAGTATCCATGAGGACACAAGTTTGATCCCTGGCCTTGGTCGGTGCGTTAAGGATCCAGCGTTGTTGTGAGCTGTGGTATAGGTCGCAGATGCAGCTTGGATTGGATCTCACATTGCTGTGGCTGTGGTGTAGGCCGGCAGCTGCAGCTCCAATCGACCCCTAGTCTGGGAATTTCCTTATGCCGCATGTGTGGCCTTAAAGGAAAAAAAAAAGACAAAAAAAAAATCCAGTTTCTTCTCATCCTTGTCAACACTTGTTATTTTCCATTTATTTAACTATAGCCATCTAAGTAGGTGTGAAGTGGTACCTCTTTGTGGTTCTGATTTGCATTGTTCTAAGGACCAAGAACGTGGAGCATCTTTCTGTATGCTTATTGGCCATTTGTATATCCTCTTTGGAGAAATGTCTATTGAAGTCCTTTGTCCTTTTAAAAATTGGGTTGTCTTTTTGCTGTTGAGTTGTGGGAGTGACATAAATTCTGGTATTAAATCCTTATTAGATATATGATTTGCAAATATCTCTTTCTCTGTAGGTTGTCTTTTCACTTTCTTGACAATGTCCTTAGGGTTTTTTTTCCTTTTTATGGGGTACCTCTGGCATATGAAAGTTCCCAGGCTAAGGGCGGAATCGGAACTGCATCTGAAGACCTGCACCACAGCAACGCCAGATCCAGATCTGAACCATGTCTGCGACCTACACCACAGCTCACGGCGACACTGGGTCCTTAACCCACTGAGAGAGGCCAGGGATCAAACCTGCATCCCCATGGATACTAGTTGGGATCGTTAACCGCTGAGCCACGAAGGGAACTTCGGACAAATATTATTTTACTCTAGAGAAAAGCCTGCGAAAAATAGGATCCCAGTTATCTAAGTATTTTGAGGGTGCCCCCTTTAGAAGGACTCTGGCTGATTTTGTTTAAATCCACGATCCATAGTCACGTGCATTTATAACTAAATGGAATGACCTGACAAAAGGCAATTTAGAATATCAGTAGTCATTATGGGGAAATTTTAAATCCCCAAGCTTAATTTCCTTAAATTCAAATCGGACTACAATAGCTCAAAAATTTCTAAAACTGAACGGAATGCCTATTTCAGTTGGTATTTTTAGACTTCCAGACATTACTAGGAGCCTAAAATTGCCTCTCTGCAAAATAAGATTTTAACTTTAAGGTAAACAAAGATAAAATGGTTCCCGAAGCCTCAGGCTCTTCTTCCTTGGCTGGTCTCAGACGCCGCCCCCGGCACCAGGCTTCCTCTCACTGCGCTCAAGCCCAGAGCCCAGGCCTGCCTCCTGCCCTTCCATGCTGCCTGCACCTCCTCTGCCGGCTTCCCCACAATTCTCTCACCAAACTTCCCCTTTTCTTCTGTTCCTTTAAAATTAAGCCTCTGAGGAGTTCCCGTCGTGGCGCAGTGGTTAACGAATCCGACTAGGAACCATGAGGTTGCGGGTTCGATCCCTGCCCTTGCTCAGTGGGTTAACGATCCGGCGTTGCCGTGAGCTGTGGTGTAGGTCACAGACGCGGCTCGGATCCTGCGTTGCTGTGGCTGCGGCGCAGGCCAGTGGCCACAGCTCCGATTAGACCCCTAGCCTGGGAACCTCCACATGCCGCGGGTGCGGCCATAAACCCGCGGCCATAAAAAAAATGACAAAAAGGCAAAAAAATAAAATTAAGCCTCTGAGAATTCAGAGGCCAAACTCTTAATTTTTATTTTTTAAATTTAAATGTAGTTTATCAGAGCTAGACTCTATTTCTCTTTCCTTTTCTTTTTTCAATGGTTGCACCTGTGACATACGGAGGTTCCCGAGCTAGGGATTAAACCTGCATCCTCCCAGAGACGACACTGGGTCCTTAACCCACTGAGCCACAACTGGAAGTCTTAATTTCTTACATTTCCTGGAGTAAAGCTGAACAGCTATGAGCCATAGTCAAAGATTTTACTAAAGTAACCAAAGGTTGGCACACATTTGCTGTGGAATTTAACAGTCATTCAGACCTGTCAGCCTAGCTTCTCTTGCTCAGGCCAGTTTGTGTGCTTGTCAGTGAAGCCAGGCCCAGCACTGGGTTTGCTACTAATTGGTAAAACCCTGAAATGTCTCTAGAATTACAGCTGGGAGACCTGGTCACTAACATACGACTCAGCGACTTCATCAGGCACGTCCTGGGCTTTTCCAAAGCCTGTTGATTAGAACAGAATTCAGGTTTATCCCAGAATCCAGTGATCCTGTTCCTGACCGTCATGATCAACTCCAGGAGTCCCCTGGTGGCTCAGGGGGTTAAAGATCTGGCATTGCCACTACTGTGGCCGGCTCACTGCAGTGGTCCAGGGACTTCCACACGCCACAAAACAGCAAAAAACAGAAAGGGGAGGGGGAGGAATCGGTGTCAGATTGTTTTTGAAGAAAACTCTGGTCTTCTTCAGATGTTGGTTCTAAAGGGGCAGCTTTTAACTGTATACCCTTTTTTTTTTTTTGCTTTTTTAGGGCCACACCCACAGCATGTGGAAGTCCCCAGGCTAGGGATCGAATCCAAGCTACAGCTGCCAGCCTACACCACAGCCACAGCAAGGTGGGATCCAAGCCGTGTCTGCAACCTACACCACAGCTCATGGCAACGCTGGATCCTTAACCCACTGAGTGAGGCCAGGGATCAAACCTGCGTCTTTATTGTTCCTAGTTGGGCTCTTTAACGACTGAGCCACGAAGGGAACTGCCTTACTTTATACTTATTAATGGACAGAAATGGAACCTCTCTTTTCTAGCAAAAAGGACCAGAATAGACTAGAAAACTGTATCCACTCTAGATTTCATTTATCTAGCAAACCAGCTGTCTAGATGTGTCTCCTTAAAGGAAGACCACCAAAATTCTTAAATCTTCAGCCCCAGTAATTGACGGCTTCTAAATAAAACCACAGTCCTCCCAGTTTTCTGCGATTATGCAAGGAGCCCAGACACTGGAAGAGACTGTTTCCAGTGCAAGCGCTTTAGGGACCTCAGCCCTCGAGCCAGCCTCGCCAGCGCTCTCCCTGTCTTCAGTGACATTTTAAATAGCCTTAGGAACCACTCCAGGCCTGGCAAACAAATGTCTTCGTTTCCTCCACGTCGTGGCTACTTTGGTCATGGTCTGTGTGTTTTCCCACCGGACCGAAGTCCATTGTCGTTGGGCTGCTGCATCTTGTGGTGGATTTCCTTTTGGGAAAGATTACCCCTGGCTGGGAAACTCTTCTTGAAGTTCACAGTGATCAAGGACCCCATTTTACTGGTGAAGTACCTCAGCAAGTGTGCTCTGTACGGCCAGTTTTTCAGCATTTTAACTGCAGTTACCACCCTCAGTCCTCTGTTGTACCTGTCTGTGTTAACGGTGCCGTTACAGCTCAAATGGCAAAATTTGCAGAGGCTCTGTAAATACTTTGGCCAAAAGCATTGCCATTGGACCTTCTGAATCCTAGATCCACCTTTTTATATTCATAAACTCTCAGGGTCTGAGACAGTCACAGGATACGTATTCTGCTGCCTCTTGTGACCCACAAGTGCTAAGCATTATTCCACTATCCTAAAGGTCTCATTACTTCAACTAAAAATAACCACAGGGCAGTCTTTCCAGTGTCTCTGGGGAAATGAAGACCTTAAGCATCACACCTCGCAACCTGGAGATTTCATCTACGGGACTAAGACACCTCCAGAAAGACTCTCTTCAACTCAGTTGGAAAGGCCCCTATCAAGTACTGCTAACCAACCCTTGTGCCACCAAACTCCAAGGAACTGACTCCCGGACTCACATGACACTTGGAGAAAGCGCCAAAGCCTGACTGGACCTGTACACCATCCGGTGACCTCAAAGTAAAGATTTCCCAGGATTGAAGCAGATGGCATCTGATGAGTCAGCTTTCCCAAGATATCTGGACCAGGCCTGTTGGGAGTCTGTCCCAAAACCTTTGATGATAACATAACACTTGAGATGATCCCCAGTGTCTTTGATCCTGGTAACGTATGAAAGTGCTCGACAGCTCTCATACTCTTCCTTCTTACTCAGATATAACCTCGACAGGTTTGCAGTCTGTGTACTTTCCCACTGATGGGCAGGAAAGGGCTTTCCTGACATTGGCTACAAAAAAAGCCACTGACACCAAAAACATCTCATGCTTGAACAGAGATGCTTTCAGAGACAGATCTTGATTAAAAGGGGGAAATGTACAAATTAAACAAAAAACTAAAAGAATAAAAACCTTAATTAAGGAGTTCCCATCGTGGCTCATTAGTTAACGAATCTGACTAGGAGCCACGAGGTTGCGGGTTTGATTCCTGGCCTCGCTCAGCGGGTTAAGGATCCGGCGTTGCCGTGAGCTGTGGTGTAGGTTGCAGACACAGCTCGAATCCCGCGTTGCTGTGGCTGTGGTGTAGGCCGGCGGCTACAGCTCTGATTATTAGACCCCCTAGCCTGGGAACCTCCATATGCCGCGGGTGTGGCCCTAGATAAGGCAAAAAGACACACACACAAAAAAACAAAACACCTTAGTTACATATAGTGAGGAGGCCAGAAGGGGGAGTTCTCATCATACCCTGCAACAATAGCAGAGGCCATGAGGAAGAAAAAACACCTTCTCTTTGATGGCAACTCAACCAACGAAAACCTATGGACTCTTTTTTGGATTTTTAGGGCGACACCCGCGGCATATGGAGGTTCCCAGGCTAGGGGTCTAATCGGAGCTGTTGCTGCCAGCCTACACCACAGCCACAGCAACGTCAGATCCAAGCTGTGTCTGCAACCTACACCACAGCTCACGGCAACACCGGATTGTTAACCCACTGAGCGAGGCCAGGGATTGAACCCGCAACCTCATGGTTCCTAGTCGGATTCATTTCTGCTGAGCCACAACGGCAACTCCTCCCTCTCTCTCTCCTTTTTTTTTTTTTTTAACTATATCTCTCCTAACTTCCTTTCTCCCCACTAAACTGTCCTCTTAAAAAAGTATATACATACACATATATATATAATAAAAAAATAAAAAACTATATTCCTCCTAACTTCCTTTGTCCCCATGGAAGTGTCCTCCTCTCCATTTTTGCTGGGGATTTGCACACAGCGTCCCACCGTTGTGGACCCTGAAATGCAATCCTTTGTGGATCCTGAATAAGCCTGTTTTTTTTGAGAAGTAGTTGGCAGTCTATTTTAAGTCAATAGGATGTCATGGTATCCCATTGCTGTTTAAAATTCAATTTCTTTTTTTTTGGTGTGTGTGTCTTTTTGCCTTTTCTAGGGCTGCAATCACAGCATATGGAGGTTCCCAGGCTAGGGGTTGAATAGGAGCTGTAGCCGCAGGTCTACGCCACAACCACAGCAATAGGGGATCCGAGCCACATCTGCAACCTACACCACAGCTTACGGCAACGCTGGATCCTTCACCCGCTGAGCAAGGCCAGGGATCGAACCCGCAACCTCATGGCTCCCAGTCGGATTCGTTAACTACTGAGCCACGACGGGAACTCCCAAAATTCACAATTTCTGGAGTTCCCTTGTGGCACAGCAGGTTAAGGGTCCAGCATTGTAACTGCAGTGGCTCAGGTTGCTGCTATGACATGGGTTCTGGCCCTGGTCCTGGAACTTCCACATGCTTCCTGAGTGCAGCCAAAATAAATAAATGAATAAGATGAAATTCATAATTTCCTAGTGACTTATAATGTTGACTGTCTTTTCATACGTCATCTGTATGGTAAAGTGACTGTTGAGATCTTTTGCCATTTTCTTATTGCGTCATTCCTTTTATGTTTTTAGTTCATTTTGGATTAACACTGTTTTAACTGCTGTGCCTTTTCTTAGTTTGTGGCATCTCCTTCTCTTGATGTATCACTTTACAGTATGTATCATTTTACGCTGTGTATACAGCTTTTTAGTATAACACTATAGTATTTCCCATTTTGCTTGAGACTTCCCAATTATCACTGCAAAGGGCTGCAAAAGAAATACCCTGTTCTTCTACTCTAAAATCCACAGAGTAGATGTTATTATCCCCACTGTACAGGTAAAGATGAGAGCATGATAACTGCCTATAGTTCCAGCGCTGCTGACCCGCGGAGCTGAGAACTCCCCCCGGGCTGCGTGCCTCGCCTGGGAGGTTTCTAAGAATGGTTTCTAGGACTCGGCGCACTTCCTCCCTTTTGGCCTCCGGACTCGCTCCGAAACGCAGCGAATCCGCAACACCTGGCTGAGCGAGCTCGGCGATTCGAAAGCCTTCCAGGAGGCCCAGGCGGCCGCGGGGCGGGCGCTCGGCTCGTCCTCCTCCAGGGCAGAGGCAGGGGCGGAAGGCGGAGCGAGCAGTCCACGCCCTGCGCCGGCCGAGCTCGCTCAGTCGGCGCGCAGGCGGCGGGGCCACCGGATCGGCTTCCCGGAACGCCGGTCCCGGCGGACCCACTCCGTGAGGACCGGAGCGCGCCAACCCGCTGGGCAGCACGCAGCGGACGGCGGGCTCGCGCAGCCGGGGGCGGGGAGCGCGGGGCGGCCCCGCCGGCGTCGCAGCCGGTGGCTCAGGCCACGGCGATCCTCGTCAGGCTCCGCGTCCCGTCCCGGTCCGCGCCAGCAACGCTACCGTCCGTCGGGGCGATCCCGGACGGCCCCCGCCGCCTCGCCCCCACCCGGCCCCGGCCTCGGGAACTTCCCCGCGGAAACGAAAGCGAATCCTTCGGTGGGTCTGCGCGGGGCAGCCGGGCCGCGACCAGGCTAGCGGATCGGCTTCCGCCAGGGGCGGGGCATCCGCTTCCGGCGCGCGGGCGGTGGGCGGGCCGGTCAGGTGGTGGGCGTGGCCAACGGCGTTCCCGGAAGTCGGTCTGTGGGCGTGGCCCGCGACCTTCGTACCCGGTAGCTGGGCTCTCAGCGGGCCCGGCGGTGGGCGCGGTCCGCGGCGTTCCCCTAAGTCCGGCGGTGGGCGTGGCCCGCGGCGTTCCCGGAAGTCGGACGCAGGACCGCTAACGGCCCGCAGCGCTGCGGCTCTGCTCGCTGGCGGTTTCTGTCTGTCGGCTCGAGGGTGGGGCCCTGCCTCCGGTGTGATGTTGGAATTGGCAGACTCGTGGTTACCGCTGTCGAGCTGGTGGGGTAGGTGCGGTTTTACGGCGGTGCCATTAAGCAGCGGCAGTGCGTCACGCAGGTGCGCGGGGCCGGCCTTCTTACCGCCCTCTGGAAGGACTTTTGCTGGGGCCGCAGCGGCTGCAGGACTGGAGCGTTTCCGCGTGGCCTCAGCCGGGAGCGGCAGGTGGGAGAGGAGGGTCCACAGCGACAAAAGGGAAGGATGCCGTAACCCCAGGAGGCCTCTTACGTGGTCGGTGGCGTTTGCTTTTACGAAGGGCTTCATAGTCTCTTCGGAGTTTCGAAGAGGGTGAGCCGAGTTCTTCCGTGAGCATTTGGCGAAACCCCGCAAGGGGCGTGGTCGTTGTTTGTTTCTCGGCCTGTTGCTGATGGTTTGGCTGCGCCTTGCTCCGAGCTCTTGGGTATTTTGGACAAAGCCTGAAGCCTTTAAGCTCAGCCAACTTTGCAGAAGTCTTTTGGTTTTAGATCACTATTCTTCCCCGAAGTTTTTACACTCGAAGAAATCAAGGCGGGAGTGAACTTTGCACTGTAGAGTGACTTCGCGCTTGGTCTGCATTTTGTAACCGTCAGGTAGGTGCAAAAGAAAGGGAGAAGATTGTAGTAAGTTATAAGTGTGGGGAACTGCGGCTCTTCCAAACATTAAAGGTGAAGACTGAGCTTGTTTAAAATAAAATGATGCTGTATAGCACCATCATCATTAATTATTACTGATAAGACATCAGTAATAATTTTAACTTTAATTTTCGTTTTCTTCTGCGGTATTTTGAGCACCACAGATATGTTGTTGCACTTTGAGGATTGTAAACATTAATGAGAATTAAGAAAGCCCCTAAACATCAGTTGCAGAAATCGCAAACTGCTCTTTGGTGCTTATTAATCCGCAGCATTATTAATACCGCCAGTATGATCTGGGAATTTGAAAAAACACAAAGCTTCCCATGCTTTCGTTGGATGTTATACTCTGGCAAAAATGATTGCATTAACCTGCAAAAAAAATACTGATGTGAACCACACTTTGATATGTTTTTATAATTTAGTTTCTGCATTCCCTGTGTTTCTTATAGGTGAGCATATTGTAAGACTAGGTCCTTGCATGTGATTTTAACAAAGGTTATTGTTTGCTGCCTAGAAAAGTAGCGTATGCTAGTGAATTGATGGTGGAAGTGTGAGTGAAGAGATAAAAGCCTCAGTTCCAGAATCTGCCATGTTAGGGGAATCATTGAACTCCAAGATTTACTTTCTTTACTGTTACGCCTCCATGTCCTAAGGTACATGGTGAGGCTGGCTTGAACTCTTGCTGTCACCCTCTCTTGCCCATCATTGGGATCCTCCTTGCTCAGAGCTCTTGTTTATCTGGGGCAAAGCGTCCCGCGGTTATAAGCAAAGAGCACCTTTGGATGCATGAGTAAAATCAGAGTACTGTTGGAGGTGGTGGTGCAGCGATGGCGAGGCAGCCGGCATTTTCTGTCAGACTCATAATGTGTGGTCATCATTGTAAAACTGAAAAAATCCTCCTCTACCACTTAAACGTAAATATGAGTATTTTTTAAAGTTTTTGAAAAAACTTTTATCTTGGTTTAACACACAGAAAAGTGAACAAGTCATGACTGTTTGGCTCTCTTAAGCTCACAAAGGGAACGTGAAGAAGAACTAAGACACCGCTGTCCCTCCTGAGCTGCTCGCGCCCCGTGGCGTTTGCGGCCTGCTGCTGCCGCCTGGCAGTGACCACTCTCCCGACGGTTAGCGTGTTAGATCAGCTTTGCTGGGGTTTTGGCGTTATTATTTATTATTAATAACTCATATTTCCCCCAGCTTTACTGAGGTATAATGACACACAAAATTGAATATAGATAGAAATATTTTGATACCTAGATCTGTTGTGCCTTAGAAGGTCATTTGTGAAGTTTCAGTTAACTTCAGTGGAAAAGATTTGCTTTCCTGGGTCCCTGAATTTAATACACTTATATATACACTTATGCAGGAGTTCCTGTCGTGGCGCAGCAGAAACAGTCTGACTAGAAAGCATGAGGTTGCGGGTTCGATCCCTGACCTCACTCAGTGGATTAAGGATCCGGCGTTGCTGTGAGTTGTGGTGTAGGTGACAGACACGGCTCGGATCCCGCGTTGCTGTGGCTGTGGCATAGGCCGGCAGCTGCAGCTCCGATTGGACCCCTACCCCTGGGAACCTCCAGATGCTGTGGGTGTGGCCCTAAAAAGCAAAAAAAAAAAAAAAACAAAAATACACTTATGCAGAAATCTTAAGAAACCCCATTAAATGAGATATATTCACGTTCTTGTGGAAGTTAGTTAACCCTAAGTTGACATAACTGGCTAGCTCGCCTTCATCAATTACTCTCTAACGGCCTTTGTCATGTGGTTTTCTTCCTGCCTGCATTGTGTTTTTATGACTCTTGGGTTTCTAAATCACTCACAGTCCTTCCTAAGTTATCCAGTGTTTATAAAGTTGACTCATTCATGGGGAATGGGGAGGGGGCAACAGTAAAATCGAAAGAAATCATTGGACAGCATGCAAAAGGAGCAGAAGGTTAGGTCAGACCAGACCCAGCCACAGACCTCAGCCCTGAGGGGCAGCGGCCCAGGTCAGGAGCCGGCCTCCCCGAGCGAGCGCAGCAGGCCCACCTGGAGCCCCTCTCCTGCGCTCTGTGCTGCTTGCAGGAGGTGCTGCAAGTCCTAGTTGGTCTTGACAGCCCTGAGGAGACGAGGCCTGGGCTGAAGGAGAGAGCAGGGGGAATGCCTCATCCCGCTGAGTGCTGACTCCCCGGCGGGCCTGTTTCAAGGCATGGTCACAAGTCCGCTCTCTTCTTTACTCGGCCTGCGAGCCTTTCTCCATGTTACTGAACGCTCATACCTGCCAGCATTTTGAAAACTGCTAGATGTGTCTCATAGTGTGAATTGGCCGTATAGCTTATTCTCCCTTATTCTGTGTGTGTCAGTTGTTTTGTGTTCTTTTGCTGTTCTGTGTAGTGTTACCGGGAGCATCTTTGTACGTAATCTATGCCAGCACCTGATTCCTCAGGATAAAGAACTCACAGCGAAGGCGTTATTCCCGTTAAAGCATAGGTTTTTAGGAGTTCTCCTGCAGTATAGAGGGTTAAGGATCTGGTGTCGTTACTCCAGCGGCCTGGGTAGCTGGTGTGGTGCAGGTTTGATCCCCGGCTCAGGAACTTCCACATGCCATGGGTGTGGCCATAAGATTCATTACAAGGAGAATTCATGTTTACTTGGAAAATGTGAAAGTGTAAAGAAGAAAGAATCACCAAGCCACCCAAATAAAATTCTTGCTAACTCGTCAGTGTGTGTCTCTTTTCTCCCGTGCGTGTGTCTGCGCGTCTGCCCGCCCGTCCGCCGCGACGCGCGCTGGCCGCGGAGCAGGACGCTCGTGAACGCGCTGTAGTTCGCTCAGCTGTGCTCTTCATCTTCGAGCAATTCAGCAGCGCTTTTCTTAAGGAAACTTACTCATTTACTGAGCAGCTGCCGTGTGTCAGGCTCCGTGCTGGGCGCTGCAGACAGTCCCTAATAGTTTCCTATTTTCTGTGCGCCTACGCGAAGTAACCCTGCGTAGGAGGAAGTGACATTTCTGGGACCAGAAGGAGGAGCGGCCTCTAGCCGGGAGCGGGAAGCGGCCTGGGCGGCTTGAAGGGGAGAGTGGGCTGGGAGATCCTGTCCCTCCGCCGCCGCCCCGGACTGGTCGGCGGGGAGGCCCGCAAAGCCCAGGACGGGGCGAGCGCGGGCGGTGTGGGTGGGCCGGCCGGAGCGGAGCCGGAGCCGTAGAGCAGGCGCGAGTGTGTTTCCGTGTATGCTTTCTCACAGAATCCTTACCGGTCTTGTGGGGCAGTCATTATTATTTCCTTTTTGCAAATGAGGAAATCGAGGCTTATGTAAGTTACCTAAGACGCAGGGCTGATAAATTAAAAAGCTTGAGTTCTGCAGGAGAAAAGCCACCATCATAGTGGCTTCTGTGCCCTCACCTTTGGTGTCTGCCTTTCCCCGTCCCCTCGGTCTCCCTGTCCTTTGTCTGGGCACCTACCCCAAGTCCTGTCTCGGCCCCACAGACAAGTGTCTTTCCAGAGGGTACTTCTTCTCGTTTCGAAATGTCTCGTGTTACGGGAAAATGATTCAGTGTCACCTAATTGTGCTGATATATGAGCTTCGTTGGGATGGTGTGGCCACCAAAGCCTCTTTAAAGGATGAAGAAGGTTGGGTACCCGAGTCAGACTCCCAGCAGAGGCCACTGGACAGGATTGCTGGCAGCCCAGGCATTTTCAGAAGCCCTTTCAGGTACTTAAAAAACAAGACAAAGCAAACTTTGCCCCCAATATTTTATTAAGAAACATTTCTTTTTTCTTTCTTCCTTTCCTTTTTTTTGTCTTTTTAGGGCTACACCTATGGCATATGGAAGTTCCCAGTCTGGGGGTCAAATCAGAGGTGTAGCCGCCGGCCTACACCACAGCCACAGCAACGCTGGATCCTTAACCCACTGAGCAAGGCCAGGGGTTGAACCTCCATCCTCTTGGATGCTACTCAGATTTGTTTCCACTGAGCCACAACAGGAACTCCTACAAGAAACATTTCGAAGTACACAGTTAAAAAGATTTTTTTTTTGTCTTTTTGCCTTATCTAGGGCCGCACCCGCGGCATATGGAGGTTCCCAGGCTAGGGGTCTAATCGGAGCTGTAGCTGCCAGCCTACGCCACAGCCACAGCAACGCAGGATCCGAGCCGCGTCTGCGACCTACACCACAGCTCACGGCAACGCCGGATCCTTAACCCACTGAGCGAGGCCAGCGATCGAACCCGCAACCTCATGGTTCTTAGTCGGATTTGCTAACCACTGAGCCACAACAGGAACTCCTAAAAAGACTTTTATACCTGCAGCTAACATCATACTCGATAGTAAAAAACCCAAAGCTTTCCTCTAAGATCAGGAACGGGACAAGGACGCCCAGTCTTGCTGCTTTTATTCAGCATGGCGTTGGAAGTCCTAGACAGAGCCATTAGGCAAGAAAAGGGAAAGACATTTAAATGGAAAAGGAAGAAACAAAACTGTCACTATGTGCCGTTGGCGTAACATTATACCTAGAAAACCCTAAAGACAAAACGCTGTTAGAACCGGAGTTCCCGCCGGCGCACAGCAGATTAAGGGTCCGGTGTTGTCTCTGTTCTGGTGTGGGTTCAGTCCCTGCCCAGCACAGTCGGTAGAGTATCTGGTGCTGCCCCAGCTGTGGCATAGGTCACAGCTGTGATTCAGATTTTCTGTGGCCTGGGAACCTCCGTATGCCATGGGTGCAAAACCGTTGGAACCAATAAATTCGGCAATGTTGTATGATATAAAATCAGTATACAGGAGTGCCTCTTGTGGCTCAGTGGTAACGGACCCAACTAGGATCCATGAGGATGCAGGTTCAATCCCTGGCCTCGCTCAGTGGGATAAGGATCCAGTGTTGCCGTGAGCTGTGGTGCAGGCCGGCAGCTGCAGCTCCCATTTGACCCCTAGCCTGGGAACTTCCATATGCTTCTGGTGCGGCCCTAAAAAAGCCAAAAAAAAAAATCAGGATATAAAAATTGTTGTATTTTATAGAAATTGTTGTATTTTACTATAATACTAGGAATGAGCTATTAGAAATTAAGTCTTAAGCTTCATCAAAATTAGCTTAATTAAGCTTCATCAAAAAGAGTAAAATACCTAGGAATATATTTAACTAAGGAGGTGAAAGACACCTATATACTGAAAAATAAGATATTAAGGAAAGAAATTGAATTCCACAAATAAATGGAAATATTCCATGCCCATTGATTGGGAAATTTAATGTTGTTAAAATGTCCATATTACAGTCATTCCCGTTGTGGCGCAGTGGGTGTGAATCTGACTAGGAACCATGAGGTTGTGGGTTCGATCCCTGGCCCTGGGTTGCTGGAGCTGTGGTGTAGGCCGGCAGCTGTAGCTCCGATCTGACCCCTCGCCTGGGAACCTCCATATGCTGCAGGTGTGGCCCTAAAAAGCAAAAAAAAAAAAAAAAGTCCGTATTACAGATTCAGTGCAGTTCCTATCAAAATTCCAGTGGCATTTTTCACAGAAGTTAAATCATCCTAAACTGTGTGGAGCCACAAAAGACCTTAAGTCACCACAGCGATCTTGAGAAGGAAGAGCACAGTTGGCGGTGTCGGGCTTTGCACTTTCAGTGACACCGCAGAGACTGTAGGCACTACGCTCCTGGCACGAACACACGCGCGTGTGTGTGGAGGCCGGAAATGACGCCGCATGTGTATGACCAGATGGCTTACAGCACAGGCGCCAAGAAGACGACGATGCCTGAATTACAGTGGTTTGACTGACAGATTTTCAGCTCCACACGGTGGTGCAAAAAGCAATAAGCTTTCAGCAGAAATGCTACTTTGAATTTCTCTCTCTCCCCAGGCTGCAGCATGTGGTGTGAAATTCTCTCATGACGCTGGGCAGCTGCGGGAAGCGCTCGCCAGGCTCAGCAGCCAGCGCACCACAGCTGCTCTGTCCCCGATGGCCGTTCTCTTTTTCCCTTTCAGTGCAGTATTCCGTAAGTTACATGAGGTGCTCAGCACTTCCTTATAAAAAGGCGTTTCTCACATGATTTTGAGCTAAGCCGTGATGTCTAGTAGCTTAGGTGTGTCAAGTGCGTTTTCAGCTTATGATGGGTTTATCAAGACAGAACTCCACTGTAAGTCGAGGAAGGTCCATATCCAGTGGGGAAAGGCCAGCCTCTTCCGCGCAGCGCCGCCAAAGCTGGCCAGCCTTGTGCATGAGGATTCAGCCAGGTCTCTGGCTTCACCCTACACAGAAACTAACTCAGAGTGGGTTACAGCTGTGAATGCTGGAACTGCGCCCACAAAATTAGAGGAAAACAGGGTGTGAGCGCCTTAATATTGATCTCGGTGATTTTTCAAATCTGTCATCAAAGTGAAAGCAGCAAAAGTGAAGTTTCTGCCATGGCGCAGTGGTTAGGAACTCGACTGGCACGATGAGGTTGCGGGTTCGATCCCTGGCCTCGCTCAGTGGGTTAAGGATCCGGCGTTGCCGTGAGCTGTGGTGTAGGTTGCAGACACGGCTCGGATCCCGCATTGCTGTGGCTGTGGTGTAGCCGGCAGCTACAGCTCCGATTAGACCCCTAGCCTGGGAACCTCCACAGGCTGCGAGTGCGGCCCTAAAATGACAAAAGACCAAAAAAAAGGGAAAGGAAAAAAAATCAAGAGCTACAATGCAGTGTGGGAGCCGTGATCGGACGCTGGAACAGGAACGGGACCTCAGTAGAAAAGCTGATGAAATCAGTATAAAGCAGTGCCCCTAAATATTTCAGCATGTGCACTGCTAAGGAGCTCGGTATGTGTGTATTTATTCATTTATTTCACATTTTAGGCCACACCCGTGGCATATGGAGGTTCCCAGGCTAGGAGTACAATCAGAGCTACAGCTGCCGGCCTACACCACAGCTCATGGCAACACCGGATCCTTAATCCACTGAGTGAGGCCAGGGATCGAACCCACAACCTCATGATTCCTAGTCGGATTCGTTCCCACCAAGCCACCAGGGGAACTCCTCAGTATGTTTATAGATTTGTAAATTTGTAAAATTTGCCTGCAGTTCTGAATAGTGCTGGGAGTTGTATCTGCTGACTTTGATGGACGCTTTTTTTTTTTTTTTTGGTGGTGGTTTATCATTTCGGAAGGGGAGCTCATGGTTTTTTAGTTTGTTTGTTTTGTTTTTTAATCTTAGGGCCATACCCCGGCATATGGAAGTTCCCAGGCCTAGGGGTCAAATCGGAGCTGTGGCTGCCGGCCTACACCACAACCACAGCAATACCAGATCCAAGCCGTGTCTGCGACCTGCACCTTAGCTCATGGCAACGCCGAATCCTTAACCCACTGAGTGAGGCCACAGATCACACCCACAACCTCATGGATAATAGTCAGTTTGTTACCATTGAGCCACAGTGGGAACTCCTCATGGATTTTTTTGTTTGTTTTCTGATTTTCGTTTTGGTCATGCCTGTGGCATGCAAAGTTCCTGGGCCAGGGTTGGGACCCACACTACAAGAGTAACCCAGGCTGCAGCAGTGACAACACCAGGTCCTTCACCCCCTGAACCGCCAGGGAGCTCCCAGGGAGCTCATGTTAAATTAGGCTTTATTTGTGGGAATCCATGTTAGGGAGAGTCTTTGTTTCAGTCCTCTTTTCTTGCATGTCCTGACCTCAGCTCCTGCCTCTGGCTGTGGTTAAACCCTGACCTTTGCGTGCCCAAGTTGGCAGTGCCCCACAGGGCCACTATCTTAGTCATTTGTCTGCTGTAACAAATTACTTCTGGCTAGGGGTTTAAACAACAGACATTTGTCTCTCACAGTTATGGTGCCTGGACGTCCCGGCGGATCCAGTGTCAGGTGAGGGGCCTGTCCCTGGTCCACAGACGCGGCAGGCCTCTCACTGTGCCCACACGGCGACAGAGAGAGGAAGCGCGCTCTCTGTGTCTTCTTATGGGGACACTCATCTCATTCCTGGGGCCTCCTTCACGGCCCCACCGCCTCCCAAGGCCCCATCTCCGAGCCCTGTCACTTTGGGGTCGGGGCTTCAACATGGCAATTCAGGGGAGCACAGATATTCGGCCGTCACATGGGCCCCTGCCGCCCTGTCTGTCCTCCGTCCCTGGCGTCCTTCGCCTTCCTGCTGAGCCTCGCTGTGCACTCGAGCGGATGCTGGCGTCGCGCGATCCACGATGTAGTTTGAAGCAGGAGGCCTTCAAATTTCTAGTCCTTCAGGTTGCCAGACATGCACATCTATGGAATAAAGATTGGGGTCTTTTGTGATTCCTGGAAATCTGGAAAACAGTTCCTCTTAGAGACTGTCCAGCTGTCCTCCGAAAATTCAGGCACACCAGGCATGGGGCGCAGCATTACATACGTTTTTATGAATACTGACTTCTTTGCACTGATGTGTCCTTTTATTTTCTTCACAGGGCGCAGCTCTGAGGGGGAAAGACAAGTCGCGTATTTGGGAGCGTTCCGAGCGCTCCGAAGGAAGCAGGCATGTCTCTGGACGACATTAAGATGAAGTCCGCAGACTTCCTGGAGAAGGAGGACCTGGAGAGCGGGGGCTTCGGAAAGGTGTCCTTGTGTTTTCACAAATCCCACGGGCTCGTGATTCTGAAAAAGGTGTACACGGGCCCCAAGCGCACGGAGTGAGTGGGTCCCTTGGGCCGGGGCGGAGGGCACCGCGGGCACAGGCTTCGGAATGAGACAGACCCAGGCACACGTGTCAGCACACGGGCTTTATGTCAGTCACCTGCTGGGCCTTAGCAGCGCCCCTGGATCAGCAGTGGGGGTGGAGGGGTGGCTGCCAAGAGCTCACAGCTGGCAGCCAAGGGCAGCAGACTGCAGAGGAGCAGAGCTGGAGGGAAGGGGTCGAGGGCGGTGGGGCCCAGGGGCGGCAGGGTGCGGTGCTTGGCTTGCTGCAGGCCGATGGCGCCAGCCCCTAATACGGCAGGAGGCGCTTCTTGAGTTAGAGGCCCCGGGGACCCTCTGTCGAAGGCAGGCGTAGTTGTTTGCCTTCCCTCTGCTCTCCCCAGAGCGACTGCGGGAGAGGCTGCGGGTTTCTTTTTCTTTTTTTTGCCCGGCCCTGCAGCATGCAGAGGTCCCCGGCCCGGGGTGGAACCCGAGCGGGAACCGCTGCAGTGACAAGGCCAGGTCCTTAACCTCTGCGCCACCTGGGAACTCTGAGGCAGCATTTTGTATTTCGCTGTCCTGCACAGTCCTCTTTCCAGGCTGCGTTTCATCGCTGCTGCTCCTTTCCTCATCCACTGGGCATTTCCTGAGCGCCGCACTGGGGCCCTGGGGACGAGAAACCCCCGCCTCCTGAAGCTTGTGGGCCGCGTGGGGAGGTCACCCGGGCACAAGCAGTGACGGGGGTGCGGTGATGCTGGCTGCGGCTCCGCGGGGGGGGGGGGAGCGCCACGCCGCCCTCTTAGCGCCTTAGCAGCCAGCATCACCGCAGTTCCCTCCCCCAGGGACACTTATCCCATTTCCCCGCCCCCCCAGTTACACTTAGCCCCTGCCTGAGGAACACTTAGCTCCTCCCCCAAGTACACTTAGCTCCTCCCCCTGTACACTTAGCCCCTGTTCACCCTCCCTGCAGGTACATTTAGCCCCTGTTCCCCGCCCCAGTACACTTAGCCCCTCCCCCAGGAACACTTATCTCCTCCCCCAGGAACACTGAGCTCCTCCCCCAGGAACACTGAGCCCCTCCCCCAGGAACACTTAGCCCCTCCCCCAGGTACACTGAGCCCCTGTCTCCCCGCCCCCCAGGTACAACGAGTCCCTGCTGGAGGAGGGCAGGATGATGCACAGGCTGCGGCACAGCCGCGTGGTGAAGCTGCTGGGCGTCATCTTGGAGGAGGGCGACTACTCGCTGGTGATGGAGTACATGGCGAGGGGCGACCTCATGCAGGTGCTCAAGGCCCAGGTACCGCCTCTGCCCGCTGCCCCAGGACCCTTGGTGAACTGCTGGATATTTGCGTTTCCTGAAGTCAGCCCCTCTTAAGTCTTCCTTGACTTTCCCCAGCCAGAGGTGGTCTCACCCTCCTCTCAACCCCTGCAGACAGGCGTCGTCCCTCACTGGGAAGGTCCCCTCTGGGTCTCCATGTCGTAGGTGGCTTTTGTCAGCCACTCTCAGATCCACGTGGTCTGATGTGGGATTTATACATAATGAATGACACCTCAATATTGAAGGATTGGTTAAACAATGACATTAGAAATGACTGTGTGACAAGGTGGAAAATTAGAGACTGCACTTTGATGCCACTGGAGAAACATAAGTTAAAAGTAAAACATTAGAACTACACTGGGCAAGAAAGACTTAGAACAGGAATATTGAAATTGTTTACTGAAGCCAAATAACTTGAAAGCACTTGTTAAAGTTCATGCACCTGTTAGAAGCAAGGCCTCTGCTCGCTGCTCAGGAAGCAGCAGCAGATGTGACACAGACAAGTGACGGGGCTGGACTGTAAGCGATTGGCCTGGGTGAGGGTGTTCAGAGAGGCGAGCTCTGGGGACGCGGGGACAGACGGGGTAGATGGGAAGGGGTTCCAGAATGAGGGGGCCTGAGCCGGAGTCTGAGGACAGGGGGTTTTGAGGCAGAAAACTGAGGAGTAAGTATCCCGAGCAAAGAGCAAAGGGCCTCGAGCAGAGGGCCGCGGGCAGAGGGCCGCGAGCAGAGGGCCGCGGGCAGAGGGCCGCGGGCAGAGGGCCGCGAGCGTGCCCAGAGTGGGAACCTGCTGGTGACTGTCTGTGGTCTGGGGTATGGCCGTCCTTACGGCTGAGAGCCCCTCCCCCCTTCTCCCCGACCCCACCCCAGCCGCCTGAAGCTGGGACTTTTAGGTCAGGCAGCTCTCACGGATACTGGGGAAGGCTCAGCCCCAGGCACTGACACGCGCTGTATTTGCTCAGACCGCTCTTTTTCCCTAAACTGGAGGAGATACGCAGAGCAAGCAGGCGTTTTGATTGGGGGCAAATCATTTGCGACAAGAAACCTTCAGGCTTCAGGCAAAGAGCAGGTGCTCAAGCAGAAACTGAGGAGGGTGCAGGCAGGGAAGCAGAAAGGGAAAAGAACCAGATCTGCTCTGCACGCTCAGAGGTTTCTCCTAAGTCCAGAGGCATCTCAGGAAGAGGGGACTTTGCAGCATCATATGTATGGTGGCGGTCAGGCTGTTGATGGCGTCGTCTGCTGCGTCACACTTGACCACGTTCTGAGGGGGTTGACTTGGGAGTCTAACTTCCGTCATTTCAATTTTTTCCCGTTTACCAACCACCAACATCCACACATTTATAGAAAACAGCGTGTTTGTAAACTTAGGAGTGTACACACACACAGTGAGCGTGTCTTTTTCAGTGTAAAGCAAGACTAATGTTTAACTGCCTTTTCTAGTAACTGGAATTGTCTGCACTGACATTGATATTCATATGATTAGACTCTAATCTGTGTGTAGAGCGGCCTGAGGCTCTGCAAAGACTCGGACTATCCCATTCCGATGACCACAGAGACAGCAAACTCACCTGAGCGTTGTCGTCGCCGCACCGTGGCCTCTCATAGACGGCTCTTGACGGCTTTTGATCCGTGTGAGCACATCCTCTCGTGTGCATTTTCTCGCAGCCTTATTCCTTGCCCACGCGGCCACCATGTCGTTTCCATGGTCCCCCCAGGAGCGCGTCTGTTAGCGCAGGAGGGGAGGTCCGTGCGGCCTCCGCAGCGTGCGCGGCGTCAGGACACGTCCGGGCGGTAGTAATAGGAATGATACCATTTGGTCCTCAAGGAGCTTAGTTTCACGGCAGTTTTGCGCATGACCTGTGGGCGCAGCAGCTTCGTCTGCGCGCTGACAAACGCGGCCCGGGCTCCTCAGCGCTTGGGAGCTACTCTTGCCGAGGGGCTGATGTGCCCCGACGGCGGTGCTGCCCGCGTGCCCGGCCGCCCGGCTCAGGCTCAGACCGCACGGCCCGCGCGCGAGCGCCACTCTGGCCTCTCGGATCGCGCCCTCAGTCCTGCCGCGCCCGTTTCAGGTCAGCATCCCGCTGTCTGTGAAGGGCCGGGTGATTCTGGAGACCGTGGAGGGGATGCGCTACCTGCACGGGGAGGGCGTGGTGCACAAGGACCTGAAGCCCGAGAATATCCTCGTGGACGACGACTTTCACATCAAGGTAAGCCGGGAGCGGGGCTTCCAGAGGACGGCGGCTTGGCCTCGCCCTCGCTGTGCGTGCCAGTTTGGACGTGGTACACAGCGGAAAGAGAGCCAGCCCGTCCTGTCACTGGGGGTGGGGGAGGGTGCCGGAACGCCCTGCCAAGGAGTGAAGAAAGATTCAGAGCTGATGGAGTTGACAGTTTTTATTTATTCATTCACCCTCCTCTCCCCCTTTTTTAAGGGCCTTGCCTCCAGCATAGGGAGGTTCCCAGGCTAGGGGTCCAATTGGAGCTGCAGCTGCCGGTCTACACCACAGCCACAGCAACGCCAGATCCTTAACCCACTGAGCAAGATCAGGGATCAAACCCACATTCTCATGGATGCTAGTTGGGTTCTTAACCCGCTAAACTACAGCAGAAACTCCAGCTTCCTCTCCTTTTTAAAATCAGGTTCCTTTTGAAAACTGTTTTTCTATGTGAAGGGAAAATGGGAACAGGACTTTTCTTGCTCACTGGAGAGCAGAGCTAACCAGCAGGAATCAAGCGCAGGCCCCTGAAGGGGACGCGGCTTTTGGGGGAGGACTCAGGATCTGCCTGCACGGGCGTCCTGTTGCCAGAGAGTCTGCCGCTGACACTCTGCTCTAGTCTGACGGGGTTTTTTATACCCGTGTCCCTAAAATAAGATTCTTTAAGTTAATAACTTACCTCTTATATTCTGGGTTAGAATTTGAGGAGTTTAGATAAGCGCATGCCAGATTTCACCCCCAGATGCTTGGGTTCCGTGAGGCACAAGGGAAGCTGGCACTCGGCTTTCGTGCTGTCCTGTCGTTCGGCTGCCCTGCTCTTTGTTCTGTGCGTGACCTTGGCGTTGTTCTCTTTGCTTTTCTGTCTTCCTCCTCCTCCTCCCATCCTAGGCTCAGGCTCCCAGCTCAGAACAGGTAGCGCTGCAGTCCTCCGCAGTGTGTCTTTGGAACCTGCGGAAGCGCGCATCCGAGCTCCTGGATGCCTTTGGGGAAGAGAGCAGGTGCAGTACCATCTGCTCTACAGACCTCGTGAGAAGAAAGCGCCTGTTCCTTCCTAGCCTCAGGAGGAGTTGGAAAATGGATGCGGAGTAAATGAGGAGATGGAATGACTTATTTTGTCGTTGCTGATCTCAGAAACGTCTCCTGCTCCCCCCCCCATGGCCTGGGATTTGTCGCATAAGAATTGAGGTAGCATAGTCTCACATGGGCCGTTCTTACGGGACACTTTCCAGGCGGCTGACCACATGCAGTGTCTATGCGTCTGCCCAGAAGTAGCTGTTTTAAACCCACCTAGTGCAGCCATTTCTGGAAGTTTCACTGTGTCTCCCGCCTGCTGGCTAAGCCCCGAATGTGAAGACAAATCCGATTTGCTCGTCGCCCTCGCAGAGCAGTCCTGCTGGCTTGGTCTCTTGCAGATCGCTGACCTTGGTGTTGCGTCCTTTAAGACGTGGAGTAAGCTGACCAAGGAGGAGCATAACGAGCAGAGGAAGGTGAACAGCGCCTCCAAGAAAAACGGGGGCACCCTGCACTACATGGCCCCCGAGCACCTCAACGACGTCAACGCCAGGCCCTCGGAGAAGTCGGACGTGTACAGCTTCGCCATCGTGCTCTGGGCCATCTTCGCCAACAAGGAGCCATACGAAAGTAGGCGCTTGCAGAGGAGTGGGGCGCGAACTGATCCTACCTGTCCCGGAGCCTCCCGGGGAATCAGCGAAGACGGGTCACTGTTTGTCACTGAACGTCTGCCTTACCACTGGGCTCTCAGCTCTGCGAGGGCCGACCCACGTGTGACCTCGTCACCGCTGCTTCCCCAGGGGACAGGACGTTTTCGTTGCCGAAATCAGTAATCTGAATTTCAGAATCAAGGGTCGTGGAGCAGATAGAAGCCCTGGGATGCTCTGAGCCGGGCAGGGGCGGGGGTGCTGCTGGCGTCGGGCACCTCCTGGGCGGAGAGCTGGCCTCTTCCCGGGGGCGGGGGCCCGCCTTCCCCCCGCCATTCCTCCACTTGCTCTTTCATTCACGAATTGTTTCTCTTCGGAACTAACCAGGCGCGCTTGAATGGGCACTGAGAATATGGAGATGAGAAAAGCACGGTTTCTGCGGGAGGACAGACACCCGAGTAGCTGCTCTGCAGTTTAAGTCCCTAAAGCAGTGGACCTTCTGACACCCGTTCTTCTCGGGTGGTCGTGAGTGCCCGTGGCTCATGATCACCTCTTTGCTGCTGCCTCTGGTTTTGTTTTTTTTTTTTTCCCCAGGACTGCACCTGCAGCATATGGAGGTTCCCAGGCTAGGGGTCGAATTGGAGCTACAGCTGCTGGCCTACACCACAGCCACAGCAACGCGGGATCCGAGCTGTATCTGCAGTCTTTACCACTGCTCATGGCAACGCCAGATCCCTGACCCACTGAGCGAGGCCAGGGATTGAACCCACAACTTCATGGATGCTAGCTGGGCTCGTTGCTGCTGAGTCACAGTGGGAACTCCCCTCCCAGGTCTCTTATTTACAGGCCTGGCTGTCCACTGATGGTTAGTCTGAGTACCAGTCCACTGGAGGAGCCCCAAAGCAGCGTCCCCCAAACACACACACGCTCTCCTCACGGCCCCTCAGTGTCCCCGTCACCCTGCCTCCACCGAGCAGCCCAACTGGAAACCTCAGTCCCCCGGACCCACCCTTGCCCCTCATCTCCCACATCCAGGGGACACGAATCCAGCGCGTTGGACATTCAGACACCTCTTGAACCGTCCGCTTCTGCCCCCGCAGCGCCCTGTCTGTCCCAGCCTCTGCATTTCTGTGGCAGGCTCCTTGTGCAGCCGCATTGCTGGTCCCGAAGGCAAACAGGACCATCTCGTGCGCCTGTTTACGGCCCTCCTGGGCCCACCTTGGCGTTTGGCATAACGTTCCAGTTCTCGGTGTGGGATGCAGGCCCTTTCTGCCGCGGCTTTGGGTCTCGCCAGCCCTGTCCCTCCCCTCGCGTCCTTCGTCGCTGTGCCCAGGTCTCCGAACTGGCCCTGATTTCCGGGCTGCGTCATGTGGTCCCAGCCGCCAGCCTGTTCACGTCACGCTTTCTTAGCCTGGAATCGTGCTTCCGCCGTCCTGACCTGATAAGCTCTGCTTGTTTTCAGGACTCAGCAGTCTTCTCTGACCTTCCAGTCCTGGTTGTGTTACCAGAAACCCCTGCACTTTTTTTTTTCTTTCTCTTTGGGCCGCCCCAAGGCACATGGAGCTCATGGGCCAGGGACCAGATCCCAGCGGCAGCTGGCTCTTTTCACCCCTGCGCCAGGCATGGGCCCGAACCTGCGCCCTGGCAACGCAGAGGTGCCGCTGGTCCTGTGGTGCCATTGCGGGGCCTCCCCACTTACTTCTTGAATAGCGGCTATCACTTGATGTTTTAAATCAGTCTTATTAAATCGGCCTTCAAGTCATGCGCTGTTCCATATCTGTATTAAGATCTGGAACATGCCACTGGCTTTATTCGCATGTGCCATCTGTTCTACCACATGTGACCTCTGTCCTTCGTCTGCGGAACCTAGGTGCCCCCTGCCCGTCTCTGCGGTTGGGCACACCCGCTCCTGTCCAGGGCCGTCTGCCCTCGCCACATGAGGCAGCCACATGACAGCAGGCCCGAGACAGAGAGATTAGTGGCCTGTTGCGCCCCCTGCCCTGCCTGAGAGGGGCGGGGCCCGAGAGGACGCCTCAGCCTCCGTGCCCCTCTGCCTGACAGATGCCATCTGCGAGCAGCAGCTGATCGTGTGCATCAAGTCTGGGAACCGGCCGAACGTGGACGACATCATCGAGTTCTGCCCTCGGGAGGTGGTGGACATCATGAAGCGCTGCTGGGCCGTGAGGCCGGAGGACCGGCCGACCTTTGCCGGTGAGGGCGCCCTCGGGGGCCGCGCAGTCCCTGCGCGCTGAGCCTGCTCCGACGTTCCTAGGAAGTTGCTCTGGGTTGCGATTCAAACTGTTTTCACTGAACTTTGTTCGGCCCTCCCGAAAGCCTGAAGGCTCCTGGGTCCTCCTGGGCCCCCTCCACCCCGTCATCAACTTTTTGAGCATGGCGTTCCGATGCAGGACCGCATTTAGCGTTTTAGCTGCTGGTGCGCGAGCGGAGCAGCGGCGCTGCGCTCTCGGTGCGGCACAGCCGCCCTGGTCTGTGCCCGGCTGGAGCGCTGCCCCTTGCAGGCCGCTCCCCCATGCCTTGCCTGGCCCCTGGCGGCCCGTCACTCTGCTCTCCGACTCTTCTGCTCCCTCGGATGAGCCTTTGTCTGCGGTAACTGGCGTGAGTCGCCGTCTTGCGGGTCCACCCATGTCGTGGGCAGTCGCACGTCACCCTGGCCGCTGCCAGGTGGTTCCGCGAGCCCCGCGGTGGGCTGTGGCCCAGGACGCCTCGCTGGCCGTGTCGCAGCCCAGCGGCCTCTCCTCCCCTGCCCTGTGCGGCCCGCGTCTCTGCAAGCGGGTTGGTCGTCGGCTGGGGCCTGGAGCGGGAGGAGGAGAGGGGCAGGGCGTCTGTCGCATCCTTGAACCCCCCCCCCCCCGCCCCGTGTCACCCGGGGTCTCGCTGAGACCACAGACGCGGAAAGAAGAAAGGCGAGGAAGAAGTCCACAGTAGGGAAGCCCCGAGGAGCCTGGCGGGGTGCTGCCCTGGTCTCTGCGCTGCCAGGAGACAGACTTGAAGCCCACCTTCCACTCCCAGGCTTGGAGGGACGACTGACCCGGCTGGCCGCTTTCTTACGCAGTCAGCCTGCATCTCGGCCTGGCTTGCTTTCTACCCTCCTCACATGCTGTCTTCACTTTTTAAATTTAATTTAATTTTTGTCTTTTTTAGGGCCGCACTCACAGCACATGGAGTTTTCCGGGCTAGGGGTCAGGTCGGAGCCGGCCTACACCACAGCCGCAGCAACGCAGGATCTGAGCCACGTCTACGACCTACACCACAGCTCACAGCAATGCCGGATCCTTAACCCGCTGAGCGAGGCCGGGGATTGAACCTGCGTCCTCCTGGTTGCTAGTCAGATTGGTTTCTGCTGAGCCACGACGGGAACTCCGTGTTGTTGCTGTTTTTGATTTTAGTTGCTCTACTAGGTATGTAGACACCTCACAGCGGTTTTAATTTGCGTTTTTCTCTAAGGGCTCATTACGTTGACCTCCTTTTCACGTGCTTGCTTCCCGTCCGTGTATCTTCTTTGGTGAAATGTTACTCTGTGTCTTCTGCCCGTAGGCTAATTGGATCTTGGCTTTTTACTGTTCAATTTACAGTGTTCTTTAAATGTTCTATCTAGTATCCTTTGTCAGACACGGGTTTCCAGATATTTTCTCCAGATCTGCAGCTTGTTTTTTTTCATCCTTTTACCAAGGCATTCCATAGAGTAAAAGAGTTTTATTTTGATGAAGTCTAGTGCATCAATTTTTCCTTTTATGGATTGTACTTTTGGTGTCAAGTCTAAGAACACTGTCAGGGTTGGGTCCCCCAAACTTTCTTCCATTTTGTTCTAAACTTCTTATAGTTTTACAGGTAAGTCGGTGTTTGGTCTGTCCAGCTTTTCAGGTCCAAGTCTAAAATCTGTGAGGCAAAAAGCAAACCGTAAACTCACTGCCACGTCCTTCCTCAGATCCCAGAGGCTAGTGTGCTTTGTGTCCTTTCGGTGTCTCCTTGTGTTTGTTGTCCTTGGTGGGAGAAATAAGGAAAAGGACGCGTGCTCCGTCTGCCCCGGAGCGGAGGTTACCTTCCTTTAAGGCTCACAGCTCTGACTCCCGGCACCAGCCCTTGTTCTGAGTGTCCCATCCGGTAACCTCGCCGTGCCGGAGGAACAGGAACGCGGAATCCGCTCGTCCTTTCTCAGCCGATTCACGTCGGGTGGGGCTTTGTGCTGCAGCCGGAGAAGGAGGTGCTATTTTAGCCGCGCGCCCTGGGTTCCCAGTGCAAGCTCATCCTTGGTTCTGTCTGCATCGTGATTGGTCTTATTAGTCTCTTTGTGGGGGTCAGGGATTTAGCATTTGAGTTTTTATTTTACTGCTTTGCTCACAGGTTATGGTAATTCAAAGATAATAGATTTTATCTAAAATTTTCATTTTATTTTAGAAAATACTTAAAATTTTAAAATACTTTTTTTTAATCTAGGCATTGAAGAAAAATATAGGCCTTTTTACTTAAGTGAATTAGAAGAAAACGTAGAAGAGGATGTCAAGAATTTAAAGGTAGGTGATGGCGCACAGGTGCGCAGAGCGTTACCGTGTTAGAGCGCGTGCATCATCAGTCCTGAGAACACAGCACTGGGATTTATCACTGAGGTTTGAGGTGAGCTAGCTTGGCAGCCACGTAAGACAAAGTCAGCAGTTTTTTGCAGATATCATCAAGTTGGCAAACGGACCCATCCCTCCGTCAGAACTAATGAAACGAGAGAAAAATATATCCAGCAGTATGAAAACAAAAGCACAGCTTCGCGGGAATAGGAAAGCACCATAGGTGGGTCACTCGTCTTGAGGAATTCTTGAAAGCCAGACACCAGCAGCATTGTATCTGCCGAGACATGTAGCAGCAAAAAGTTTGTAAAGGGCTACCCAGACATGATGCTGAAGAAATACTTGACGAGCGAGTCCTGGAAGAAAGAGGTGGTCACCTGGCATTGTCCCTGGGCAGCCGTGATTGTGGCCGTTTTAAAAGTTGGCTCCTTGCCCGGACTCCTTTGTGCTGGTGGCAGGTGGAAACAGCACTGCCTGGCTGAGGCTGTGAGTGTGCTGCTGCTGCTGGGGTCAGACGAGGTGTCGGAGCTGGTGGCCAGCTAACCTACCAAGGGGAACGGAGACCTCCCCACGAGCATACTCAGGAAACAGGCTGTCGCCCTAAGTCTTAGAGCGACCGGTGCTGCAGCCGTCACAGGGAGGCTGCAGAAAACAAAGCAGGCAGCACACGGAGGTTTAAACACACGCATACACTCACTCAGAGAGTCAGGAACTGCAGCCTTCTGAGGGGCACCTACACTAAGAGAGTGCTCAGTGCAAACCCAGGGAGTAATCAAAAGGACAACAGAAAAGACAGTCACCCACGGCAATTAGGAATGTCTCATAATGGCAAGTTTCGTTTCACCAGGATGATAATAACAGCTTAAATGATGTATATGCCCTTAATATACATGGCATTGAAAATATACATGGCAAAAATCGACAGAACTTGAAGGGGAAATAGACAAACCCACAATTATAATTGGAGATTTTAATGTAAACTTACCTTTAATTGATAGAACAGACCAGAAAAAATAAATAAATAACCAGTAAGGACATAGAAAATTTGAAGAAACAATGATTAACATATTTGATCTAATGGGAATATATAAAACACTACACCTAATAACTGCAAAATAATTACTTTTTAAAGACTTCCAAAAATATACAGAACATTTTCAAAAACTATGTACTGGGAAATAAAACAAGTCTCAACAAGTTTAAAAGGACTATAATAATGTAAAGAATGTTCTCTGACTGCATTTCAGTTGTTAGAAATTAATCTTTTGGGAGTTCCCATTGCGGTTCAGTGGCTTAAGAACCCGACTAATATCCATGAGGATGTGGGTTCAGTCCCTGGCCTCATTCAGTGGGTTAGGGATCCAGTGTTGCTGTGAGCTGCGAGCTGTGCTGTGGGTCGTAGACACAGCTCAGATCTGGTGTTTCTGTTGTTTTTGTGTAGGCCGTCGGCTTTCAACCCCTAGCGTGGGAACTTCCATATGCTGCATGTGCAGCCCTAAAAAGCAAAAACAAAATAAAAAAAAATAAAAAATTACTGTTTTTGCCTTTTTTTGCTTTTGGGTCCACCCCATGGCACATGGAGTTCCCAGATCAGGGATCAGATCCGAGCTTCAGTTGCAGCCTGTACCACAGCTGCAGCATCACGGGTCCAGGGATCCAGCCTGCACTCTGGCGCTGCAGAGCTGTCGCCCATCCTGGGGCACCGTAGCGGGAGCTCCTAGACATTACTCTTAAAAGATAATGAAACTGGAGTTCCCGTCATGGCTCATTGAATAACGAATCCAACTAGGAACCATGAGGTTGCGGGTTCGATCCCTGGCCTTGCTCGGTGGGTTAAGGATCCAGCGTTGTCGTGAGCTGTGGTGTAGGTTGCAGACGCGGCTCGGATCCTGCGTTGCTGTGGCTGTGGTGTAGGCCAGTGGCTACAGCTCCGATTAGACCCCTAGCCTGGGAACCTCCACATGCCACGGGTGCGGCCCTAAAATGACAAAAGGCAAAAAAAAAAAAGAAACTACCCATGGGGCTGTATGTCAAGAAATATACTTTTAGCTTGGGCTCTAAAAGGGAGTTCCCATCACAGCTCAGCAGTTAACAAATCTGACTAGCATCCATGAGGACGCAGGTTCAATCCCTGGCCTCGCTCAGTGGGTTAAGGATCTGGCATTGCCATGAGCTGTGGTGTGGGCCGCAGCTGAGGCTCAGATCCCATGTTGCTGTGGCTGTGGGTGTGGCCCTAAAAAGCAATAATTAATTAAGTAAAAGCAATCACAATGGAATTTAGAAAATATTTAGGTGCTTGCTTTGGCAGCACACATACTAAAATTGGAATGATATAGCGGAAGGTTAGCATGGCCCCTGGACAATGATGACAGGCAGATTAGTGAAGCGCTCCGTGTTTTTTTGTTTCTGTATGTATGTAAGTGAAAAAGAAATACCATAGTAATAAAAAAGAATAAAAAAAAAGAAAAAGAAAATACTTAAAACTGAAGGCTAACAAAAACACCACATATTAATACTTGTGGAATGTTCTTTGCAAAGAAGTACTTACTGGTAAATATATATATATATATATGTAGTAAATATAAAATTTTTTAATGACTATATATATAAAAAGCTAAAAATGAGTTGGTCAAGCATTCATCTGAAGAAAATAGCAAAATGAACCTAGAAAGAAATAGAAAGCCATAAATAATAAGTGAAGAGCACAAATTAATGTCATCGAAAACAGCTAATAGAGGTCAGAAAAGTTGAATGTTGGTTTCCTGAAAAGGCTAATAAAGCCAACCAAGAGTGATCAAGAAAAGCAGAGAGGACTGAAATAATAGCTAAGGAGGCATTACTACAGATCCTGCAGATGTCAAAATAGTTTTAAGCAGATACTATGAACAAGTTTTTGCTAATTAATTTTAGAATATACAGATCAGGTGAACAAACCTCTAGAAAAAAATTACAGTCGATCCTTGAACAACACAGGTTTGGGCTGTGTGGGTCCACTTACACAGATTTTTTTTCAGTAAATATGTGCTGTATCTCACCACGTGATCTCTGCCAGGTTGAATTCATGGATGCAGAACCAGGAATGCAGAGGGCCGACTGCAGAGTCGTACTTGGGTTTCTGACTGTGAGGGGGGTGAGCGCCCTTACCCCCACCTCCCACATTGTTCAAGGTCAGCTGTATAAGTAGAGCTGGAAAGCTTGAATATTCCTGTAACCATTAAAAGAGATTGAATCAGTGATTGAAAATTGTCCCACAAGAAAAGTCCACAACCAGAAAGCTTCATCAGTGGTTTCTATCACAAATTCAGTGAAGAAATTATCCCAGTTGTTTACAACTTGTCCAGATAATAGAGAAGAGGGAACTCTCCCAAGCTCGTTTTATGAGACTTGGCATAACCATGACTCCCAGACCTGAAAAGAATATACAAGAAAGGAAAATTACTGAACAATTTCGCTTAACAATGTAGATGTGAACCTCCTGAATAAAGTATAACCAAGCTGAATCCATCAGTGGACATTAAGGTTGGAAAAGACATATGGTCTCATGAGCAGAAAATAACGTGAGTTGATTATAATTTCTCATCCATTAGGTTGACAACAGTTTTGGAAGACTGATAATATCAAGTGTTGGTGAAAATTCATAATGACAGACAGTCTCATGCAGTATTTGTAAAAGTGTAAAGTGGTGGTGAAGTTTATTGAAAGGGGAAGCATCTGTCAAACTTTTAAAAGCATGTAACTCTTGCTGCAGTTCTAGTCTCAGTAATCTATACTGCACTCACAAGGACGCTCAAAGATTTAGCTTCTGGAGCGTTTTATACCTTTTTGAGAGTTAATATTTGGAAATGACCCAGATGTCTACAAGTAGATGTACTAAATTATGTTCCTCCAAACAACAGACTAGATAGTCCTTTCAGACAGATAGAAACTGGGCGCCCCCTGGTGGCTCAGCGAGTTAAGGGTCGGTGGTGTCAGTGCTGTGGCTCCGGTCACTGCTGTGGCGCCCTTGCGTCCTTGGCCCCTGAACTTCCCCATGCCGTAGGCCGGCCAAAGCAAAAGGGGGGAGAGAGGTAGAAACTAGCAAAAGATGTGCAAAGATCTTTTGTAAGTGAAAAAATAAGTCGCAGAACAATAGGGTGTGACTCTTTAGATCATAAATAAGTAAATACAGATATTTGTATATTTCCAGAATACGCATGCAGATGCCTTGGGAGAGGAAGAGGATCCACACAGGACAAGCCCAGGATAGGGGGCCCTCTAGCGAGCGGGGCAGCGGGGTGGGAAGGGGCGACCTCCAGGCGTTGCTCTGAGTGATTCTGCAGCTGGAGCCTTTTAAAAGACATTTGCATTTATATATTTTGTCTAATAAAACATAACTAAAAAGAAAACCATTTCGTTCACAAAATTAAAATGACAAAAATGTTTCAGTGAAAAGCAATATACAGAATGCTACAAACTATGCACAGAGTTAGTTTCCTCCGGCATTCGCCCTGAAATCATTCACATGTTCATTCAGTGACTTTTTTTTTTTTTTGAAGTGTGGCATATGGAAGTTCCCAGGCTAGGGCTCGAATCACAGCTGTAGCCGCCAGCCTAGCCACAGCCACAGCAACGCTGGATCCGAGCCAAGTCTGCAACCCACACCAACAGCTTATGGCAATGCCAGATCCTTAACCCACTGAGCAAGGCCAGGGATCGGACTTGTGTCCTTATGGGTGCTAGTCAGGTTCATTTCTGCTGCACCAATCCAGGGGCTCCAACAAGTTTAATTTGATATAGTCCAGTTATGTATTTTTATTTGTTGCCTGTACTTTTGGTGTTATATCCAAGAAATCATTGTTAAATCCAATGTCATAAAGCTTTTCCCTTGTATTTTCTTCTTATATGATTTTAGCTCTTAAGCTTATATACTTGATCTGCTTGAGTTCATATGTTTGTATTGAAAGGTAGATCTAACTTTATTCTTTCATATGTGGTTGTCCAGTGTCCCCCACTGGACAACCAGTGTCCTGGCCCCCTGGTCAGAAATCAGCAGGCCTAGGCGATCTCTTGTGGCACAATGGGTTAAGCATCTGGCGTTGTATTTGGTGGCTCGAGTGGCTACTGTGTCTCGGGTTTGATCCCTGGCCCAGGAGCTTTCACATGCCATTGGCACAGCCAAAAGAAAAAAAAAAAATCAATTGGCGTTATATGCAAGGGTTTATTTCTGAGTTCATTATATTCCATTGGCTTATATGTCTTTCCTTAGGCCAATAGCACAGTATTTGGGTGGGGGGGTTGGCTGTGCTCTCGGCATGTGAAAGTTCCTGGGCTGGGGATTGAACCTGCACCACAGCGGTGACCCAAGCCACGGCAGTGACAACCCAGATCCTTAAGCACTAGGGCACCAGGAAACTTCCCACACTGTCTTGGTTGCTGTGGCTAAGTGGTGAGTTTTGGAGTCAGAAAGTGTGAGCCCTCCAACTTTGTTCTTTTTTAAGATTATTTTGGCCATTTAGGAAAAAGACGTTTACTGCTTGTGAGAGCTGTGTGAAATGTTCACATTCTTTCTAAAAGATTCATTCTTCTTATAACAATTTTTGGGACTGTTTTCTGCTGTTTGCTGAGTATGTCTCTGTGCTCTTGATTTCAGAAGGAGTATCCAAGCCAGAACGCGATCGTCAAGAGGATGCAGTCGCTGCAGCTGGACTGCGTGGCCCTGGCCCCAAGCAGGTCCAACTCAGGTGGTGCTTCCGGGCTGGGAGTCTGTGAAAAACAGAAGCCATAAAATTTAACACCTGCCTTAAAGGAGTATTCAGTGTACTCAGAGTTAAGATACCTGTATTAGAAATATTCTAAAATGCTCCTTATGATTCTGTGAAAAACAGAAGCTATAAAATTTAACACCTGCCTTAAAGCCTATTCAGTGTACTCAGAGTTAAGATACATGCATTTGAAATATTAGCTCACAACACGCTGACCGAAATCGTAGAGTATCTTGAACACGAGAGGCCAGATACACCTGCTAGGAGGAGGAGACAGCTCCGGGGGGCAAAGTCCTCGAGAAGGTCAAGGATGATTCGATTCGGAGGGCACTCGGGGCTTGGTCTCGGAGCCCAGCTGGGTCTCTTTTCTCCTTCTAACAGGAGAGAAAGCAGAACCCAGGATACTGAAGCCCCTTCTTGGCCTTCTCTCCTGGGGCAGATGACTGGCTTCCAGTAGCCCTCACCCATCATCCTGATGATAACGGCCCCTCCTTTTCTGGGCCTTTTAAAGAATGAAAGAATCTGTGGAAAGGGCCTGGCGCGGAGCTGCTGCTCTCGCTCCCGCCACGTGGCACTGGCAGGCGCTGTCCGCTCCCACGCCCGCCCGCGCTGGTCTGGCCTACCACACCCACCTTCCTGTCGTCTGTTCTGACCGCCCTCGTGCTCTCACCTGCCAGGCAGGGGCCATGCACACCTCGTGGAAAGAAGACCCGCTCTAGTACACGCTTTTTCAGGGTTTTTTCAGCTTTTCAGAGCTTTGTCAGAGTTTTCAGTATGTTACTCTGGGCACAGGTTCGAGGGGCGCTCAGGTTTTGCCTCGCTGTTTGTATCGCCTGTTTCGTGAAACTCCTTCCAACGCCGGTCATTTCCTTTCAGCCACAGAGCAGCCAGGTTCGCTGCACAGTTCGCAGGGGTTCGGGATCGGCCCCGTGGAGGAGTCCTGGTTCGCCCCCTCCGCGGAGCACCGGCCGGAGGAGAGTGAGCTCCACCTGCAGAGTAAACTCCAGGAGGAAGCCAACTACCATCTCTTCGGCAGCCGCATGGACAGACGCACCAAAGAGCAGCCGCATGGGAACCCGGTCTACAGCCGGGAGGAGGAGAGGCGGCGAAGGGTCTCGCACGATCCTTTTGCGCAGCAGAGACCCTATGAGCCGGCCCAGAGCCCCGGGGCGAAAGGCCTGGGCTACTCCAGTGCAGCCGGTCCTGGTGGCGCAGTCCAGTTCCCGGCAGGGCTGAGCAGCCACCCACAGTCGCTGTTCCAGAGCAGTGGGTCGCACCAGCCACACGGCTTTGGAGCCAGGCCGCTGGATCTGGGAGCCGCAGATCGAAGAGTTTGGTACATGCCGAATGCAGGCCCCAGGCCTCCCCTGTATAAAACTCCGGTGCCCGAGACCGACCTGCTGGGCCACACGCCTACCCTGCCGTTGAGCTCCTTGCTGTCAAGAGGTAAACAGGCCTTCCCGGTGTGCTCTTGTATTTTTTCCATTTTCCCGAAAAGAAGGTGCCGTCGGCCCTGCTCCCACACGGCCCTTCCTCGCTGGCCACTGCGGCACCGCAAGGCCACAGGGGACCGGCTCTCTGGCGCCTCGGGCTGCCCTTTGCCGCCACGGAGCGGTCTCCGCCAGACGGCCCGGCCTGGGCGTTGCTTGGGCAGGAGCCGCCGCAGCTGCTCCGGGGCTGGGGGCAGTCCTTGTTCCCAGTGGGCACCTTCCACGCAGCCTGAGTGTCACCTCCTCTGATGTGCGCGAAGGTGTCTGTTGGTGTCCTTCTCTCTCACTTGCTGTTTTCTGAAGGTAAGAAATAAGTTTGGGGATTTTCGTTCTCGTCTCGTAGACTACGATGGCCTGTGACAGAAAGCCCGTTCCTGGCGACCGTCCCCACCGTCCAGGCCCAGGGCTCCTTACATCGTCCCCGACCGAAGCTGTGCCCCTCAGACAGTAACGCCCCTCTCCCCCCGCCCCAGCCCCTGGCAACCACTCTTCTACTTTCTCTCTGAATTTGGTGACCCTTGGGATCTCATATAAATGGTATTTGTGCTTTGTGACTGGCTTACTTCACTTAGCACAGTGTCCTCCAGGTTCATCCACACTGTGAGCTGTGTCAGAATATCCTTGTTCAAGGCTGAATAATATTCCACAGCATGGATGGACCACTTTTGTCATCCATCATCCTTTGATGGACACTGGGTGGCTCCCGCCTTTTGGCTTCTGTGAATAATGCTGCTAGGAACATGGGTGTATACATAGCTGATTGGAACCCTGCTTTCAGTTTTGGGGGGTTCTATACCCGGTAGGATTGACGGATCATAAAGTAATTCTATTTATTTATGTATTTATTTATTCATTTATTTTAGGGTCGAACCTGTGGCATATGGATATTCCCACACTAGGGGTCAAATCAGAGCTATAGTTGCTGGCCTACACCACAGCCACAACACCACCAGATTGGAGCTGTGTCTGCTGCCTACCCACTGAGCAAGGCCACGGATCGAACCCATGTCCTCATGGATACTAGTCGGGTTCATTACCACTGAGCCAGAGTGGGAACTTCCGGGAAGTCTGTTTTTACTTTTTTTTTTTAATTTATTTTTTATTTATTTATTTTTTGCATTATAGCTGGTGTACAGATTTCTGTCAGATTTTCCAACTGCACTATGTGGTGACCCGATTACATGTACATATATGGATTTGTCACATGTAATTAGATATGGTTCCCCGTGCAATACAGTTGGAGCTCCTTGCTATTCCATCATTAAAGCACTAGTTAGCCCCATTCCCTCCCACCCCTCCCCCACCCCTCCCCCGCCCCCTTGGCAACCACAAGTCTGTTCCCCAAGTTCGTGATTTTCTTTTCTGTTGAGATGTTCATTTGTGCAGTGCTTTAGACTCCAGTTATAGCAATTTCATATGACATCTGTCTTTCTCCTTCTGACTTGCTTCACTCAGTATGAGAGTTTCTAATTCCATCCATGTTGCTGCGAATGACATTATTTTATCCTTTTTTATGGCTGAATAGTATTCCATCGTGTATATATACCACATCTTCCTAATCCAGTCATCTGTCGATGGACATTTGGGTTGTTTCCATGTCTTGGCTATTGTGAATAGCGCTGCAGTGAACATGCGTGTGCAAGTGTCTTTCTCCAGGAAATTTTTGTCTGGATATATGCCCAAGAGTG